>JAHRIG010000018.1:1505638-1723480 GCA_020311275.1 Eira barbara
GCCTCCCGTCCGCCTCCCGTCCACTTCCCCGTCCGCCTCCCACGTCCGCCTCCCACGTCCACCTCCCACGTCCACCTCCCACGTCCACCTCCCACGTCCACTTCCCCGTACACCTCCCGTCCACCTCCCGTCCACTTCCCCGTCCACCTCCCACGTCCACCTCCCACGTCCACCTTCCACGTCCACTTCCCCGTACACCTCCCACGTCCACTTCCCCGTCCGCCTCCCGTCCGCCTCCCCGTCCGCCTCCCGTCCGCTTCCCCGTCCGCCTCCCGTCCGCCTCCCACGTCCGCCTCCCCCGTCCGCCTCCCACGTCCGCCTCCCCCGTCCGCCTCCCACGTCCGCCTCCCACATCCACTTCCCCGTCCACCTCCCACGTCCACCTTCCACGTCCACTTCCCCGTACACCTCCCGTCCACCTCCCGTCCGCCTCCCACGTCCACTTCCCCGTCCACCTCCCCGTCCACCTCCCACGTCCACCTCCCCCATCCACCTCCCCCGTCCGCCTCCCACATCCACTTCCCCGTCCACCTCCCACGTCCACCTTCCACGTCCACCTCCCACGTCCACCTCCCGTCCACTCCCCGTCCACCTCCCGTCCACGCGCACGCAGCAGTCGTGGCGAGACAAAGGGAGACAACCGCTTGCTTCCTGCCACCAGAAGGGAACAGACTGTCGCTGGTCGCGGAGTCCTGACATCTGTGTGGCCCCTGACCTGGGTCCGTCTGGCTTCTCTTTCTAGGGGCCGCTTTCCCAGGCCTCCGGCTCGGCCTCTGAGAGGCTCTTCTCGCGCGGTCACTGTCTTTGGCCGCATGAATGTCGGCGGTCCCCCCCGAGCTGTGAGCGCAGACCCCGGCCCTGAGCGCCGCGTCGCGCCTGCTCTCAGCCCCCACCTGCCGGCACGGACCGCTGGACCGCCGGCCACATTTCCCTCGCCGCGTGTGTTTGGAGGCTCCTAAGAGCTTTTCACATGGATTTCTCAGGTTTCCTAACGGACATCTTCCAACTGGTCACCCGCGGGCAGCTCGTCTTTGCTTCGGCTGTGGCTGTCCGCGGAAACCCTGCTTCCCGGGCAGCCTGGCCGGCAGGTGGGCGCCGCCGCCGTGCAGCTCTGCTCCGTGACCTTCGTCAGGCATAAACGTGGAGAGCGCCCCTCCGCACACGTCTGCAAAGAACTTGGGCCCTCGGGCCTCAGAGCAGCACTGTTTGTTCTCAGAGTCCACAGAGTCTCTCATAAAAACAGGAGGATCTAAGGTTGAAGATCCTCCCACCCTCCCCACTGAGGCACAGGACCTGTTCCTAAATCCATTAGGAAAGCGATGAGCCACAGCGTCTCCTGCACGTGCTCATTCACTCCTTTCTTGTCTGCATCTTTCCCGTCTCCCAGACGCCCTTGCACCAAATTTCCTGCCTTCCCTTTTATCCAGATACGGCTCCCGTGTCTTAGTCCATCAATGCATGTGGTCAGATGGTCCCGGCTCAGTTTTGTAAATAGGGAATCTTAGAATCCTGACCTGGACAGCTGGGATGTGCTGCTGATCGTCTACTTCTCCAAACTGGCGGGTAGCTCAGTCTTTGCTCACAAGACTGCTAGTTCTAGGAAAGTGTGAAGGTTAATTAACCAAAATGTTGGTCTTTCTTGCTCCTCCAGACACCGGTTGCTAAAGGAAATCCATGTTTGTGTTTCTAACGCTCTCTATCTCTGTAATGTGCGTTTCAGCGGTGTCCGGGTTTAAGGGCTGGAGAAGCCAGAGTGTCTGTAGACTGTTATCTTGACCTCCATTCAGACACCGAGGAAGCCAGGTCACTTGCTGAACCCCCATTCAACACCCTTAGAACCAAGCTTGCTACCTCAGCCTTTTCAAAGTTAAATCACTGTGTTGTACACCTGAAGCTAATGTAATGTGTGTCTAATATACTCAAAACAATAATAAACAAACAGATAAAAGTTGGCTTTTGGAGTATTATGCCTCCATCAGAAAGGATGAATACCCAACTTTTGTATCAACATGGACAGGACTGGAGGAGATTACGCTGAGTGAAATTAGTCAAGCAGAGAGAGTCAATTATCATATGGTTTCACTTACTTGTGGGGCATAAGGAATAACACGGAGGACATGGGGAGATGGAGAGGAGAAGGGAGTTGGGGGAAATCGGAGGGGGAGACGAACCATGAGAGACTGTGGACTCTGAGAAACAAACTGAGGGTTTTGGAGGGGCGGGGGGGAGGGAGTTGGGGGAGCCTGGGGTGGGTATTGTGGAGGGCATGTACCGCATGGAGCACTGGGGGTGATGCATAAACAGTGAATTCTGGAGCACTGAAAAGAAATTAAATTTTTTAAAAAGTTGGCTTTTGTTTGCAGACAAACTATTTCTAGTGGAATCAGGGATATCAGGTGAAGTCGTGACCTGGTCATGACCTGGTCAGGGGAACCTGCCAGTTTGGCTTCAGCTTAATGTTCCGTCTTTGCCACTTGTAACTGTGAAGTAAAAGGCAAAACAAAACAAAACAGTTATATTTTCTTTTTAAATCAGTCTTGTCTCTTTTTCTTCTTTCTTTTCTTTCCTTTTCTCTCAGTTCCAGCAGAGTTAACACACAGACTTAGGTCAGTTTCGGGTGTCCCCTCCGGTGACTCAGCAGGTCGGCACATGGGTCAGCGGTCTTCGCGGCAGGTGTTCTCTTGACCCCACTACCTGCTTCCCCGTCCTCCAGCCCCTCCCCTCTGGTAACCGTCAGTTTGTTCTCTGTAGTGAAGAGTCTGTTTTTTGGTTTGTCTCCTTTTTTCTTGGTTCGTTTTGTTTCTTAATTCCGCGTATGAGTGAAATCATACGCTACTTGTCTTTTCCCGACTGGCTCGCTTCACTTGGCATTATACCCTCTGGATCCACCCAGATTTCATTGCAAACGGCAAGATTTTATTCTTGTTTGTGGCTGGGTAGTTGCGTGAGTTCAACCGTCCTCAGTGGTACTCGGTTCTTCAATTCAAAGGCGGACACGGCGCAGTTGTTCATTCATCTGTGGGTGCAGACTCGGGCTGCTTCCGTCATTTGGCTCCTGTAAATAATGCTGCAATAAACAGGAGCATATGTATCTTTTCCAATTAGTGTTTTTATATTTTTTGCATAAATATCCAGTAGTGTGATTACCGGATCATAGGGTAGATGCATTTTTAATTTTTTGAGGAAGCTCCATGCTGTTTTCCACAGGGGCTCTGCCAGTTTCATTCCCACCAACTGCACACGCGGGTTCCATTTTTTCCTACATCCTCGCCGGCACTCGTTTCCTGACAGGTGGGAGGAGATCCCTCCTTGTGGTTTTGATTCACATTTCCCTGATTAGTGGTGTTGAACGTCTTTTCACGTGGCTCTTGACCATCTGTACATCTGCTTTGGAGAGACGTTTGTTCATGTCTTCTGCCCGCTTTAATCAGATTATTTTTAAATTTTCTTAAAGATTTTGTTTATTTGAGAAAGAGAGAGAGAGAGCATGAGTGGGGGAGGGGCAGAGAGAGGGGGAGACAAGCAGCCGTCCTGCTGAGCCCGGGGCCCAACAGGGGCTCCATCCCAGGACCCCAAGATCATTGCTGGAGCTGAAGTCAGAAACTTAACTGATTCAGCCACCCAGGCATCCTTGGTTTTTCTTTTCTTTTTCTCTTTTTCTTTCCTTCCTTCCTTTCTCTCTCTCCCTCCTCCTCCTCCTCCTTCTTCTTCTTCATCTTCTTCTTCTAGGGTTGAGTTTTATCAGTTCTTTATAGATTGTGGATACTAACCCTTTATTGGCTATGGCATTTGCAAATGTCTTCTCCCGTTCTGTAGGCGGCTGTTAGTTTTGGTGATTGTTTACTTTGCTGTGCAGAAGCCTTTTATGTTGGTTTAGCCCCCATAGTTTATTTTTACTTTTGTTTCCCTCGCCCCAGGAGACACAACTACAAAAATGTTGCTGTGGCTGATGTCAGAGAGATCACTTGCCTGTGCGCTCTTCTAGGATTTTTATGGTTTCAGGTCTCACATTTGTGTCTCACATTAGGTCCATTAGAGATTGTTCTCAGGTGTGGTGTAAGAAAGGTTTCCAGTTTCATTCTCTCGCATGGAGCCGTCCAGTTTTCTCTCTACCATTTGTTGAAGAGATGGTCTTTCCCATCGCATGCTCTTGTCTCCTTTACAGTAAGTGACCGTGTCATCACGGATGTGTCTCCGGCTCTCAGTCTCCTCCACTGATGTACGTGTCTGTCTTTGTGCCAGCACCATACTGTCTTGATTTCGACACCTTTTTAGTATATTTTGAAATCTGAGATTGTGATACCTCCAACTTTGTTCTCTTTCAAGACTGCTTTGGGTAATTAGAGTCTTTAGTGGTTCCCTACAAAGTTTAGGATGTATGTATGTATGTATGTATGTATGTAGTTCTGCGAGAAGTGCTTTTGGTATTTCAAAAGGAACTGCAGTAAATCTGTAGATTGCTTTGGGTAGTATAGACACTTTAACAATATCTGTCCTTTCTTTCCATGAATGTAGAATATCTTTCCACTTGTGTCATCATCATTTCTTTCATCAATATTTTATAGTTTTCACAGTACAGGTCTTTCACCTCTTGATTAAGTTTATTTCTAGGTATGTTATTATTTTCAATGTAATTATAAATGGTATTGTTGTCTTAACTTCTCTCCACTCCTTTATTTTTAGTGTATAGAAATGCAACAGATTTCTGCATATTGATTTTGTAGCTTGTGACCTTACTGAATTCATGTATCAGTTCTAATAGTTTTTTGGTGTTGCCTGTAGGGTTCTTAATGTATAGTATCATCTGCAAATAGGGAAAGTTTTACTTGTTCGTCACTTGTTTGGACGCCTTTATATCTTTTCCTTGTCCCTTTGCTCTGGCTGGGATTTCCAGTACTACGTTGAATAAAAGTGTTGATAGTGGGTATCCTTCTCTTGCTCCTGATCTTAGAGGAAAAGCTCACTTTTTCATCATTGAGGATGATATTAGTTGTGGGCTTTTCATGTTGATGGTTTTTATCATGAATGGATGCTGTGCTTTGCCAAATGTTTTTTCTGCATCTATTGAAATGATCATACGGCTTTTATACTTTCTCTTGTTGATATGATGTATCACAGTGGTTGCCTTATTAATTTTTAACCACCCTTGCATTCCAGGAATAAATCCCACTTGATCATGGTGAATTATTATTTTTTTTAGTGCATCGTTGGATTTGATTTGTTAATATTTTGGAGAGGATTTTTGCATATGTTCGTCAGAGATATTGGCCTGTAGTTCTCTCTTTTTTCTTTATCTGGTTTTGGAATCAGGGTAATGTTGGTTTCATAGAATGAATTTAGAAGCTTTCTTTCCTCTTCTAGCTTTTGGAATACTTTGAGGAGAATAGGTATTAACTTTTCTTCAAATGTTTGTTAGAATTCACCTGTGAAACTTGTCCTGAACTTTGTCTGGATTTTTGATTACCAATTCAGTTTTATTCCTGCTAATCAGTCTGTTCAAATTTTCTCTTTCTTCATGATTCAGTTTGGGGTGGTGATATGTTTCTAGGAGTTTATCCATTTCTTCTAGATTGTCCAATTTGTTGGCATGTAATTTTTAAAATATTCTCTTATAATAATCCTTTGTACATCTGTGGTGTCAGTGTCTGTTGATAGTTCTTTTCTTTCATTTTGATTCTGTTTATTTGATTATTTGATTATTTGATTTATTTGATTCTGTTTATCCTCTCTCCTCCTTTTTTTTCTTTGACGAATCTGGCTAAAGGTTTACTGATTTTATTGATCCTTTCAAAGAACCAGCTCCTGGTTTCACTGATCTGTTCTATAGTTTTTTTCTTTAGTTTTTATTTCATTTATTTCTGCTTAATCTTTATTATTTCCTTCCTTTTACTGGTTGGGGTTTTGTTTGTTCTTTTCCTAACTTCTTTAAATATAAGTTTAGGTTGTTTATTTGAGATTTTTCTTGCTTCTTGAGGTAGGCTGGCTGTAAACTTCCATCTTGGAACAGCTTCTGCTGCATCCCAAAAGTTTCGGACCATTGTGTTTTCATTTTATTTTGTCTCCATATATTTTTTGTTTTCCTCTTTGATGTCTCGGTTGACCCACTCATTGTTTAGTAGCATGTTACTTAACTTCCATGTAGTTGTGGTCTTTCCAGATTTTTCCTTGTGTTGATCTCTATTTTCATAGAGTTGTGGTCAGAAAAGATGCACGATAGGACTCCAGTCTTTTTGAATTTGTCGAGACTTGTTCTGTGGCCTTATATGTGATTTGTTCTGAAGAGGTTCCCCGTGCCCCTGGAAACAATGTGTATTCTGCTGTGTTAGGATAGAGTATTCTGAGTCTATCTGTTTGATCCATCTGGTCCAATGTGTCACTCAACGCCACTGTTTCCTTGTTGATTTTTCTGTTTCGATGATCTGTCCATTGATGCAAGTGGGGTGTTAAAGTCCCCTACTGTTGTGTCGCTATTGATTACTTCCTTTATGATTGTAATTGGCTACTTCATGTGTTTGGGTGCTCCCATGTTGGGTGCATATTTACAATTATTGTATCTTCTTGTGAGATTGTCCTCTTTATGATTATTAGTGTTCTTGTCATTTGTTACAGTCTTTGTTTTAAGGTTTATTTTGTCTGCTATAGGTATTGCTGCCTTGGCTTTCTTTTCACAGCCATTGGCATGATAAATGTTTCTCTCACCCTTTACTCTCAACTGCTTGTGTGCCAGTGTCTTTAGGTGTGAAGTGAGTGTCTTGTAGGCAGCACATACATGGTCTTGTTTTTTCACCCATTCCATCTCCCTATGTCTTTTGGTTGGAGCATTTAGTCTATTTACATTCAAAGTAATTATTCGCAGATATTTATTGCCATTTCTTACTTGTTTTATAGTTGATTTGTAGTTCTCCTTTCTTCTTCTGCTGTCTTCTCTCACAATAAATTGGCTCTCTTTAGTGATATACTTGGATTCCTCTTTTTATTTTTACAGATCTATTACTGATTTTAGATTTGTCATTACCGTTAGGTTTGTATATAACATCTTCTGCATACAGCAGTGCATATAAAGTTGATGGTTGTTAAAGTTTGAACCCATTCTTCAATTTTCTCCTCCCCCATGTTTTAGGTACCTAGTGTCAGATAGTATATCCTTTTATTTTATGAATCCCTTGACTGATTTTTATAGATGCAGTTCTACTGCTCTCGTGCTTCCTGCTTTTCTTATTCCTACTTATGTTCTTTCCTTTCCACTCAGAGTCCCCTTTAACATACTCGTAGGGCTGGTTTAGGTGTGATGAATTCCTTCAACTTTTCTGGGAAACTCTTAACTTTCCTTCCATTCTGAATGATAACCTTGCTGAATAGAGTGTTCTTTACTATAGAATTTTTTCTTTCAGCACTGCCCCACTCCCTTCTGGCCTGCAGAGTTTCTGCTGAGAAATCAGCCAACAGCCTTATGGGATTCCCCTTTGTATGTAACCATTGTTGTGTTGCTGTTGTTGTTGTTTTCTCTTGCTGTTTTTTATCACTACGTTTTGCCGTTTTAATTATTATGTGTCTTGGTGTGGACTTCCTTGGGTTGATTTTTTTGGGGGGCTCTTTGTGCCTCCTGGATCTGGATTTCTGTTTCCTCCTCCAGACTCAGGAGGCTTTCAGCAATATTTCTGCCCCCTTTCCTCTCTTTCCTCCTGGGATCCCTATAATGTGACTGCTATTGCGTTTGATGGTGGTGTTGAGTTCCCTTAGTCTTTTTATTTTTTATTATTATCTTCTCTCTCTCTTGTTGAGCTTGATTGCTTTCTATTACTCGTCCTTCAGGTTACTGATTCATTCTTCTGCTTCCTCTCGTCTGCCCTTTATCCCACCAAGTGTACTTTTAATTTCAGTTATTGAGTTCTTCATCTCTGAGTGGTTCTTTCTCGTTTTCTGTCTCTTTGTCGAAGGTCTCACTGAGGTCCTCACTCTCTTCTCGAGTCCACTGAGCATCTTTATGACAATTACTTTAAATTCTCTATCAGACATATCACTTGTCCCGGTTTCATTTAGGTCTTTTGCTGTGATTTTGTCCTGTGTTTTTTTTTTTTTTTTTTTTTTTTCATTTGGAATGTACTCTTCTGTCCTCACTTTGTCTGTCCGTCTGTCTGTGTCCGAGTGTGAGGAGCGCGAGCCGCACCTGCTCTCGAGAGGCTTCATGGAGGAGAGCTCCCGCGCGCGGTGTTCCAGCTCCAGAGCCTGCCACTTCAGGGGCTGCTCCTAGTGCGTTGCGTGTGCCCCACGTTGTGGCTGAGCCACTTTTACCCTCAGTCCAGGTGTCTGTAGTGGTTCTCCTTGCCTCTTGTGGGCAGCGTTTGGCCCCTGTGTCGTACACCCTGTGTAGTGGGCCAGTCTCCGGCTGCCTTGGGCTTGGTTGAGTCAGGTCAGGTATTTGCCAGAGATGCAGTAACACTGAACTGTAGAGCACTTTCCCTATTTTGTCCCCTCAGAAGTTTTCGTGGGTGTGTAGGGCCCGCAGTGAGACCAGATGTCTGTCCCCAGCCCACTGCTGGGGCTGCAGTCAGACTGGTATCTCTGGCTCTCTCCCTTTCTCCCTGGGACAGGAGTCATTTTGGAGTGGGACTGCCCTTGTCAGGGCTGTTTGCCCATGGCCAGACTTGTGGCACTGCTTTGAATGTGCTTCTGCCAAGGGCATATTAGAGGGAGCAGGTCCTCAGGAGAATGCAGAGGCCAGGCATGAGGTGCCACCCAGGTCCGTGCTGGTCTGCTATGGGAGGGAGCCTTCAGCTACCTGGGAGAACTCCTGCAGAGGCATGGACATGTGTGGGGGCAGGGCAGACTATTAGCAAGCGGGGTGCAGAATGTTGGCGTTGTTTCCTGCCGGTGTCCATGCATCTAGGCTGCGGGCCTGCTCTTTTGTTCGTGAAGAAATCTCCTAGAGATCCCTGTCACTCCAGCATATGCTCTGAGATCAATGAATAAATCTTGTTCCTGTATATCTGATGTGTTTTTTAAACGGCTGTTCTATGCTCTATCTCTGCAGGGCTGTTTGTGGTGCTTCTCTGTAAAGGCAGGACTCAATTCCCATCACCCTGCCAGTTCTCCAGGACTTGAGCCCCTGATTTTTAAAGTTCTAGGTGTTAAGTTCCACCGACTATAAGAACTTGTGAAGTTTTCAAACTCTGGTTTTCAAAGCCAAATGTTACGGGGATTTGTCATCCCTGTGTGCATCCCCCGTGCCTGGGGTGCTTGGTGAGGGGGCTTATTCCTCTGCCCTCTCTGTGACTGCCATATCCCTCCCCACTGTGGACAGTCCTGGGAGTCCATTTAGCGCCCAACCTTGTCTCCACTCTGCCAACCCTCTTCGACATGTCCTCTTCTCTACGTTTAGCTATGGAGAATCTGTTCTGCCAGTCTTTGGGTCATTTTCTAGGTTATTTACACTAATGTGGAAGTTATCTAGTTCTATTGTTGGGGGGAAGTGACTTTAGGATCTTCCTACTCTGCCATCTTCCCCATAAAAGAACAAAAAGTATTTAAAGATGAAAGAATAGGTATAAGTCCAGGACTAAAGGAAACTGGAATAAGATTGATTCTACAAAAATTAGCTGTATATGCTCTTGGAAAATCATATTGATTGATTCAAGGGAGATTATTGGAGTTAGCGTGATGTTGTGAAAAGACCTAGATCTTAGATTTGGTTTCATCATGGATTTGTGCGGTTTGGGGGCAACATCCTAATTTCAGCATCTATTTCCTCACTTGACAAATGGTTATAAGAGCATTTAGGTCCAATATAAAAAGCGTTTTTTTGGATTAACCTTGTACCTGCATGAATGTGATTCTCTGGCCTGAGGGTAGAGAAGAGAGAAAGGAGGGTCAGAAAAGACCACGTTTGCCTGCAAAGTTCACAGGAGGACAGAAGGAGATTTAAAAAAATGTAGTTTTTGTGAAGGGAAGAAAAGAGAGGAAAGTCTCAATTGGGGGAAATTTGTTGTGCTCGTTCATGCTTTACTAATGAGAAAAGCGGGGGGCGGGGTGCGGTGCCCCTCCCGAGGAACCTAACTGTGACAGACCCTGTGTACTGTTGGGTCTTGAGATGCAGGGAACCGCGGCGCTGCCGTCTCGGTTCTTCCTGGCACATCCCGACCGGACACCGAGACAGAGCTGGTTTTTAATAAACGGCTGTTGGATGGGGGATGAATGAATGAATGGATCCGAGGTGTGACCTCGTTAACCACACGAGGAGACAGGGCGGTCTCCTGATAAAAGCTTTTTGCAAGGATGAATAAGTGAGCACACAACTCACCCTGATGACTGTAGAATGAGGTTGACTTGAGGACTATGAAGTATACAAACAGGTGGGTACAAAATAGTTCAAGTGCCAACCCCCCGTGAAACAGCAGGTAGAGTGTTTTTCACCCTGGTCGCTGCCGCTGCTGCTACCACCAGGGGTGGTGGGGAGTTTGTTCATGTGGTAAAGGAAGTGACCATGTAGATGCAGTCTGGGGTCTCCATGTAATCAAGGAATTTCTTTTGAATTTTCAGTATGAAGATTTGTCTTCTAAAACCTAGAGCAATTTCTAAAGCCCCTGTTGCCAGGGGGATACAGACAGTGTTTGCAACTTGTACACAGGAGGGAACAGTGGCCCCTGTAAAAGTGGGTGAATTTGTAGACATGTTCAGAGCTGGGTTAATAAGGCACTTAAAAGCCTGACCTTGAAGCATTTGCCAAAAATTTAGACTTTAATGAACTGTAAACCCACCAGGACCTTCTTTTTTCCCTGTCGGTGCTCTGTTTACATTTGATGCATGAGTGAGTGAATCAAGGGAAATTTGATCAGAACCTCTTGAATGTTCTGTTCTTCTGTTTAGCTTGCCAAAAGCCTAGCTGCTAGAGCGACCTGCAAATAGCAGATCGTGCAAGTGGAACACTGCGATGTGGACCAGCTCCACTCGCACGTGTAGTTAGGACTGGGCATGGAGAGTGCGGTTATCTGCAGGTCTGGGCAAGTGTTTCCTGCTACCTGAAGGCTCATGTTATGCCATTTTGCCTTTTTTTTTTTTTTTTAAAGACTTTATTTATTTATTTGACAGACAGAGATCACAAGCAGGCAGAGAGGCAGGCAGAGAGAGAGGAGGGAGCAGGCTCCCCGCAGAGCAGAGAGCCCGATGCAGGGCTCGATCCCAGGACCCCAGGATCATGACCCGAGCCGAAGGCAGAGGCCTAACCCACTGAGCCACCCAGGTGCCCCTGCCATTTTGCTTTTATGAAAGACCTATGTTAGTGTCTTTCTTTTTGCTAACCAAAGGAAATTAAAAGAGGATTTTCACTTTTACAGAAGGGTAATTACTTCTTCTCTTTGTACTATTTTGAGCTTAGGATGGGTCTTATAGTAACACTGTACTTTTGATAGTGGAAGAAAACTATTGTCATTTAAGAAGAAAGAAGAATTTTAGCAAGTATGGGGAACAACCAAAGATAAGCAGGGTGTTGTAGATATAACCCAGGAAATCATTTCAGTAAGAATATGCAGTCATGAGATGTGCTTTAGGGGTAAAGAATGAGAATATCTGAATTTCTTGGGTCACGTCATGAGAAGGATATTCTTAATGCAAATTGACAAGAGTTTGCCAACATCAGGTAGAGACAAGGAACAAGAGCTGGTTTAAGGGTCTGAGAAGAAGAGTGAAAGAGGAGCAGGAGTGCTGGTGGTGCCGCCGCTTAACCGGCTCCCGCTTCTGCGTCCCTGGACACGCGTCGGTTCCCTCTCCTTTTCCCTCGTACTCCACCGGGAAAGCTCTTCGTTAGGACTCTGCCGCCGGTTACCTCTGTGTCGGAGCCTTTGGTGACTCTCCGAGCTGTGTCTGTTCTTCATTCCCAGTAGGTTGGACATTTGTTTTGTTTGTACAGCGCTCATTTTCTGTGTTTACTGAGCACCTACAATGTGCCAAGCGCTGGGGTGAACAAGAGGAAATTACTGTCTGTGAGGGGTTCGCCGTCCAGCAAAGGAAATAACATTTGCAGTAGACTAACTAGAAGAAAGCTGTGGAAGATGTGCTGTGGAAGGCACCGTGGTGCGGGTACGTTTCTAGCCTTGTCGGTGGTCGTGCCGTCCAAAACTTGTGAAGATGGTCCAGGAGGGCGTTCGGCAAATAGGATGAAGGAGGGAAGGAAAGGACTAAGAGAGAAACTGGAGGCCATCGCCATTGCTGGAAATGCGGCGTGTTTTCTATGTAGGGCCGCCTGCACTGGTCAGCCAGGTCAACCAAGGGCATGTCACCATGTGTCACAATGTAGCACGCGGGGTAGCAAGCAAGAACATGAAGAAAAATCCCAAAACATCCCAAAAGAAAAGGTAAGGAGGATGCATGTTGTATTTGAATTAAGGATAGGCTTTTATTGGATCCAACAAACTATGATTTTTTTTTTCTTTAAGACCATGCAAAAATATAGAGTGCCAATAAGATGTATTGAAAGATCATTAAATTATTCTCAAGTCATGTGGCCAGCATATGTGACTGTTTCTAAAATCATTGATTAGAAAGGGTAGGAAATGAAAGCACTAGGGAAATGAAAAATGGTACCCAATGCATGGCTTTATTCTGTGCATAGTCTGTTAATAATCTCTATATTAGTAGGGTTCAGCCAGAGAAGGAGAACAAGTAGGACACATATATGAAGATCTATTTCAAGGAAGTGGTTGCAGTATTGTGGGGCTGGCCACGCAGGTCCAGAATTACCACGCCCAGCTCTCAGGAGAGGAAGCTAGCACTCCCAGGCAGGGGTTGAAGCTGTCATCCACAGGTAGAGTTTCTTCTTCTGGGAAGCCTTTAGTTCTCCTCTTACGGCCTTTCAACGGATTGATTCAGGCCCACGCAGATCATCTAAGCTGATCTGCCTTAAAGTCAACTGATTGTGGACTTCAATCACATCCACAAAATGCCTCCATGGTAAGAGATTGGGGTTTGATGGGATGACTAGAATTTCAGCCTGGCCAAGGGGACACATCAAGAGACTATCAAACTCTCTTAAGAAAATTTGACATGAATGAGCTGTTAAATGAAAAGGGATAAAATTATAGGAGCTCTGTCAGGGAGCATGCTGGTCACTTATTCTGATAATAAAAGGACGGGAGACTGCATTTCAAATATATGATTGGAGTGAGACATGCTGGATGGTGCAAAGTCATTAGTTCCCTCGCTCACCCACGTTCTCCATCAAACAGTTGTTTCTAGCTAACGTGTGAGACACTGAGTTTATGACAATATGGCACAGCTTCTTCCAGTAGGTAGGTCCCGGGCTGCTGAGCGATGTACAGAAGTAGAGAGACATTCTCAGGTTGTGTGTTTTCGTGGTTGTGGGCGTGTGTATGTGTCACACGAACGAGCAAG
Organism: Eira barbara; assembly: GCA_020311275.1. Classification (NCBI taxonomy): domain Eukaryota; kingdom Metazoa; phylum Chordata; class Mammalia; order Carnivora; family Mustelidae; genus Eira; species Eira barbara. The sequence goes on from JAHRIG010000018.1 coordinate 1,519,022, forward strand.
GTAGAGCGACGAGGCGGGTGGACGAACCGGAGTGCGCGTGCGTGGAAGGTGGACACGGTGGTGGACTAGAGAGCTCTAGACATGCATGGAGAGGATGAAGAAAGAAAATGGGCATAAAATGAAGGGAGTAAAACAGTTACAAGCACGGGAGGGTAACATTTCTTATGCTAATTTTGCTCTTACGTGTTTATGAGTGTGTCTCCCCGAAAGAGTATGTGTGATCCCACCAGCAGTAATGAAGATCGCTTCATGGCCTGTGGGGAAGCAGCAGAAGCTCAGGGGGCAGCTGTGCATCTGCTAGGCCGGGGGAGAGCATGTGCCGCAGACAATCTCCTCACACCTCAGGGTCACCGAGGTTCCACTTTAAGAAACCTGAAGATAATTGAAGCGCCTGGGTGGCTCAGTGGGTTAAGCCTCTGCCTTCGGCTCAGGTCATGATCCCAGGGTCCTGGGATCGAGCCCCGCATCGGGCTCTCTGCTCAGCCGGGAGCCTGCTTCCTCCTCTCTCTCTCTGCCTGCCTCTCTGCCTGCTTGTGATCTCTGTCTGTCAAATAAATAAAATATTAAAAAAAAAAAAAAAAGGAACCTGAAGGTAAGAGTGATGACGGAGGGTGTGAGTGACTGGAATCCCAGAGGTCTGAGTCGGCTCAGAAGGCCCCACTGGGAAGAAGTGATTTTCACAGTGAATATGTCTATCCCCAAAGGCACTGGTGTATGTTCCTCCTTCTCCCTTCTGCCCTCCCGAAATAGATCCCCACTGTATTAATTTGGGCTCTTGGTTTCAAGGAACAGAAATCCATTCAAACAGACTGAACAAGAAAGATGATCATTTGTGAGGATGCAGGAGGGAATCCTAGAAGCACGGGGGCGGGGAGTCGAATCTCAGAAGGGGCTGGGCCTGCGATGTTCACCCTGTCTCTCCTTCGGGTTTTCCCTGCTCACAGTCGTCATTCTCTCTGGGTCCCCGAGGGGGAATTTCTGCTACGTCAAGGAGTATTTGCTCTGGAGCGAACGACTACATTTGCAGCCCCACCCGGACAGTCTCCCGGGGCCGCGGCAGGTCGGCTGAGTTTGGATCAGGTGTCTGTCCCGTTTAACCACGTACTGCCCAGGCTGCGCCTAGAGAGACCGTGAGGTCTGTAATAGGACAGGTGGGTCACGCGCTAGTTACACCTGTCCCGGGAAGCCCCGGGGAAAGAAAGAGATGTGGGCGTTCTCCACCTGTAGACCACCTGTGAACTTGATTCCCGTCCTTACTCTGTTTCCTCCTGACCTATGGGTGGGCCGTATTTCCATAGCCCTGGAAAATCACGATGCCCCAGATCCACAGTGAGGTCTGTGGGAACAAGGGTCAGGGCGCCTCACTCACGTTCCCCTTTAGCAAAGCCGCACGCCGCACGGAGCTGCACAGCCGCACTTTTCTTCCCTACACCTCAATCCGCCTATGCCGGGAATTAAGAAACAAAAACCCAGGAGATCTTTCTGTCTTCACTTAACCCCTCCCATGTGCGTTGTTTTGTGGGGACCAATATCTGGGGTACAGAGGAAGACATGGGTCTTGAAAAAAAAAAAAGGAAAAGTCTTATTATCTATCGGAAGAATAAAAAGGAAGATTGAGACTAAAGCTGCTTTACATTAGCCACGTATCCTAGTAGAACATCTTACTGTGCTGTACATTACATCATAAAGCACGAGAGGAATAAAATGCTTGATACGCCGTCACTGTCCTCCCTGGGCCTCGTGTTACCCGCCAGGGCAGTCTTCTAGGCTCACAGAGCGGAAAGGCACCCCTGCCTCCTTCTTGAGGGAGAGAAGAGAGAGGCTGGTGCTAGAAACCCCGAGAAATGCCTGGCTGGGGAGCAGGTGTGCATAAATACCGAAATATTTCTGAACCTGACTAGTGGTTTCTGAAATCAAACTTATTACACTTCCCTCTCCATTAGTGCCGTACGGCCTCTCCATAGATGTGTGAGTGATGGTAATTGCTCTATTTTTCTGAGCTTTAGCCCTAGTAATAGTCTTATAATGATAATATGTTTTACATGGTAATACCCTAATGAGAATGCTCCATATAAGATTAGGTGAATTGTATTCGACAAATTTAATTTTAAAAGGCCAACAGGAAAAACCACATCCCAATGAGATTAAACGCTGACTTAAGTCCTCAAAGCAGGAAATTGCTGGGTTAATTTTGCCTTTATCACTGCTCTACTCCCTATTCCCAGAGGGCTTTGCAGCGGCCGTCACAGCCTGCACCCCAGAGCCTGGGAAGCACCTGTTGGCTCCTGGGGGATCGGCGGTGAACTTCGACGTGAGGTTTTCCACTGTTATTACTTATCTCTCAAGAAACCCTACAAAGATCAGTTAAAATTTAAGTGAATGAATTCAGAGGTTTGTGGGGAAAAACTATCAAAATGGTTTAAAAATGGTGTAGTGTCTCCTGACCCTGGATAGTTTTCTCCTTCCTTAATAAATAGTTCGATGAAGCAAAATCTCTATTTGTGTTTGACGGGAAGGGGCTGTGCCATTTTTCAGTGTATCGGCACTTTCAGAAGCTTCGTTTTATAAAAAAAATTATCTCAGAAAGTACCATAAAATTCTTAAAGCTAAATTTGAATTTTGAAAGCAAACGTGTCACATTATACTTTTAGGGAGATGGAATGGAAACTCCCTCAGAAATTGCTCCTCAAAGGGAGGTGCCTCTGACTGTGGCCGCTCCCTGGTGTGAAGGAGGAGCTCCTGTTGCAAAGGCTCACTGGGAAGACAGCCACAGTTTGATGACAACAAGTATAAATAGGAAATGTAATGTTCCCCTCTTGGCTATAATTGTCCTTGGTGTAGTACCCGGGATATTTGTTTGAGGTTATCATGGGTAAATTTTTAAAAAAAACATTTATTTATTTGAGGAGGGGGAGGGGCGGTGGGAGACAGAGAGGGAGAGAGGTGTTTTTTTTTAAAGATTTTATTAATTTATTTGACAGAGAGAGAGAGAGAGAGATCACAAGTAGGCAGAGAGGCAGGCAGAGAGAGAGGGGGAAGCAGGCTCCCTGCCAAGCAGAGAGCCGACGTGGGGCTCGATCCCAGGACCCCGAGATCATGACCTGAGCTGAAGGCAGAGGCTCAACCCACTGAGCCACCCAGGCGCCCCGAGAGGGAGAGAGTCTTAAGCAGACTTGTGGGGCTTGAGCTCATGACCTTGAGACCTGAGCTAAAATGAAGATGCTTAGCCGGGCCGTCCAGTTGACTTCGCGGGCGCCTGTAACGGTCAATTTTATGCGTCAGCTTGGTTGGGCCCAGCCGTCCAGATATGTGGTCAGACATGATCCTGGATGTCTCCGTGAGGGCAGTTTTGAATGAGATTAACATTTAAATTAGTGGACTTCGAGTAAAGCAGACGGCCCTCCGTAATGTGGGGGAGCCTCATCTAATCCTCAAAGACCTGGACAGAAAAGGACGGGCCTGGCCCTCGCAGCAGGGGATTCTGGGAGCAGGTGGCCTTTGGCCTTGAACAGCAGGTCTGTCCCTCGGAGCTCTGGACTGCAGCTGGCTCCTGCAGACTTGGACTCGCCAGCCTTCCTGACCGCGTGAGCCCAATCCTTAAACTACGTTTCTCGCTGTCTCTCACACACGCACACACGCACACACGTCCACCCTTGCTGGTCTGTTTCTCTGGGGAATCCCTTAATGTGGAGTTTGGGATCCACTATTAAAAAAAAAAAAGAAAAAGAAAGGTAGCTCCTTGTAAGAGTAGTTCCCTTTAAGAATGTATTTAGATAGTACAGACTCTATTACTTTCTTGGAAACACTCCCTCTTGAATGTATAAGTTTATAAATCATTTAAAAGGTGCTTTATTTAAGCAAGCACTTAATGAATTGGAACAAAAGCTATAATAAGAAGTAAATTATGTGGGACACACTTTAACAAGTATTAGGTTGTGAACTCACGGAAGACAAGGTCATTTGCATCGTATCGAGTTCAGTCTCTGATCTATTGTATTGAACCTTACGGAACTGCTGATACTTGAGTGTGTCTGATCTATTAAAAAAAGTAATTGGGTATGGTTCAATCCAATACAGTTACGTCATATATTTTTCTATGATAATGGCCAGAAAAGAGTACTTCCAGATTCTTTCCCCGTATAAATAGTTTCCTTCATTTAGAGTCAGTTTTTGTTTGTTTGTTTATTTGTTTTAGGGCCAGTAAGGTAAGCATAAGACGGAGGTAATCAAATACTTTATGCAAAGAATTCGCAACCTTGGGCAGGATGAGTTATTCTTCTAAGTATTTTTCACCAAATCCTGAGATCTCAGCTGTTTCTTGAGCATCCTGCAACACTCCTGGAATCATAGACACAATCTATTTTCCCTCTGCTGTACAGCTTCTTGCCCAAGCCGCCGTTCCAAGCAGGAGAACTGGCTACGTGCCAGGCGCTCGTGCTGGTGCTGCCTCCAGGGTTAGTCGGTGTGCAGTGGGGCTCTGCAGTGGCGTTGGTAAATCTGCACCAGGGGAGCTTATGGCATCTCCAGTGACCCCTCGTAGGGCAACCCCCATAGCTGGGTGAAAACACTTCAGAGAGCTCGTTTTCCTTTCGTCTTCACACAAACGTGGTGGAACGCGCCGTCTCCCCGCATCTGTCGTGGAGAAGGTGGAGCCCAGAGAGCCGGACTCATTGCTGGGGCCACACAGCTTAATGGAAGGAGCTGGAACTCTAAATCACTCCGGGCACTGTTGCTTTACCTCCGTGGGCCTGATTTCCGACTTTCCTGCAACGCGCTCTTCTCCTTCCCGTCCCGTTTTGCGGGTTAGCTCCTCACCGGACCTCGTGCCGCTTATGCAGCAAGATTCTGTGAGCATTTTCCAGGCTGTTTCCAAGGAAAATCTTAGCAGTTCTCTGCCGCATTTTGGTGAATGGTCTCGACAGTGTTCGGGCTCCGTCCTGTTCCAAAACGCAGTGCTGTCTTAGCAGACTGTCCGGAGAGCACGTGCCCTTCGAGAGCAGAGCCGTCTGCACGCCGGAGAGCTGAACTGTGGCATCAGAGCAGGTGGCTGGTTTTTCACAAAATCCTGAGATTTGGTGAAATCCTGAGACAACCTCACTTGCTGAGTGCATGCGAAGAAAAGACGACGTCAGGATACCCCTGAGCTGTGTAGAGTAAGCTGTTTAGAAACTGGGGGAAATGTGGGAGGAAAATTTTTGAGGGCTTTTGGAAGGCTCTGCCTCAAGTGCTGGAGAGCAGCAGGGACTACTTGGGAAACATACGTAGATCAGCCTGGCTGTAACGACTGTGAGCCCCAAAGAGTCCTTTACCAGCCAAGGTGCAGAGGGACGGTTAGTTTCCGAGAGCGCCCTGGAGGGCAGGAGCTATGCCAAATTCTGATTTGTGCTGCCTAAGGAGTGTGCATTGGGCCTAGACACTTGGATTAGAAGAGAAAAATGGTCAAAACCAGCAGAATGTTCTTTGTGGTCACAGAATAACACTGACTCTCCAGTTAAGGCAGAATCACTCTTCTCTTTCGATGTGTGTTAGGATCCTTGCTGGTGTCTTACTCTTGGCAGGGAGAACACTGCGGTTCTCTTTTGCCCCTTGGGTTATCTGAATAGAAGACTGACGTCCCCACTGCATAAACTCAGAGAGTTTGTGAATATATCTTCACATTTAGTTCCCAGTTTCCCTCATCATAGATTTTCTTTCTTGTGAATTTATTTTTCAGTATCTTGCCTAGATATTTATAGTTGCTTCCTACTTTCTGGCTTGGCGCCACAGGGCGATACCGGCGTGAAACAGACATTAGCGACTAGAATGCAAGATCCGTCTCTTATCTTACTAATTACCACCCGTTCCTGCTGACAAAAGCTTCAGGTCTTAAAGAGAAAACAAACAACTTCCCTGAAAAGCTGAGGTAAGGTATGGGTGTAATTTCACTTGGCCGTGTGCGCTCTGTCAGAGGAGGCTTCTGTGCTGACCCTGGTCCATATAACTTAAACAGCGGCTGAGGTAAAAGGTTGCCTCTGGCCTTAAGTCTCACAGATGGTAAATTGAGCCTCAGTGTCCCCATCTGTAAAATTGGGATAATGAGAGTTCCTTTATTGTGTTTGAAGATCAAATGAGATAGTGAACGAGAAAGGCTTTGTAAGCCGTAAAGGGCTGTAAGAGCTTTAGCCATGATGATGACGATGCGTGGGATTCGGGGAAGTTGGTCTCTACACTGTCAATATTAAGTTGCCCTTTTTTTATTCTCTTTAGATGAATGAACTTGTTTATAGGTATTACAATGAGAACACCCCCCCAGCCCCCCACCCACAATTCTCTGTATATTTCTTCCTGAGAATTGCCAAAAGATTGGTTTTAAACATGACTGTGTAGAATTTTGAGAGAGGTTAGCCAACTATGGCCCACAGATGAAATCTGGCCAGCTGCCTGTTTTGTAAATAAAGTTTTATTGGAGCACGGTCTGCCCATTTATTTACAAATTGGCCATGGCTTCTTTTAAGCTACAGCAGCAGAGCTGGTTTCTTGCGATAGACCATATGGCCCAAGAAGCCTAAAATACTCACTGTCTGACCCTTTACAGAAAATGTTCGGTGACACCTGAATTAGATCAACGGATTTGGCAAAGTAAAAGAAATTTTAATATTTTAGTATAAACGTATCCTTTAATATCCCCAGTGGCTCATTGAAATGGACATTTAGGTTTCCTTTAAGTCAGGCAGGTCCTGGGTTCCCAGTCTCTCTATGTAGCTTCCTATCAAATGTATCTGCCCCCTCGTTATTACTGATCGACACACGAACTCACATAAATACAGTAAAGGACAATTCAGTATTAGATAAATGTTATTTCAACTTCTCTTTTGCTAGAGCAATTAATTTCACGTGGAAAGTCCTTGTGCTTAACCATCAGTCTCTTTTCTTTGGTAGGAAAAAATGACAGCGGCTGAATACATTTTTGTAAAGATTCAGTAAAAAATTGTTTCTGGTAGAACAGCTAAAGTTGCAAAAGCAAAATTTTGCCCTCAGAAAGGAAAAAGGAAAAGAAATGAAACACAACTTGAGTGCCCTTGCTATGGTTTAAAAGCGATTTTATGCCGGACTGTTTTATGCCGGAATGCGCTTGTCATTCCTTCCTGGTCAGCGGTAATTCCCTTCACTCGCGTCTGCGTCCTTCCTCCACGGATGACGGTGTCCGAGAAGGTGGGGCTCCTGGCGGTCAGGGGCTGTGTAAGGGGGCAGACTCACTTGGGGGTGTGCTTGATGTTTGTTTTTGGTGAGAAGACCTTGTGGAAATGATTTCCTTTCCCCTTATTTCCATAATTCACAAGCAGTGTCTGTGGAATGTCAAAACGGAAGTGCTGTGAGATACCCTGCAAGTGGATGGAACCTAGTTAACTTTCGACGCTCAGTTTCAAGGCCATATAAAACTGGAGCAGAAGGTCTGGGGGTTGTCTACCTACGTAATGCAGAAGCTGGATGAGTGCTTATTAAAAGGGTATGTTTTCTGACATTTAGAGGTGCGGTTTTGGTGATTACAAAGTGACTTTTGCTTTAAGAAAGAGTCAAGAACCAAGCTCATGGGGAAAAAAATAGTCTGTGTATTCTGTATGACTATTGATGGAGATGAGCACGCATGCACAGGTGTGATTTATGGGTAAACATGCCGCTGAGTATTGATGGAGTGCTACCTTTTTTGGAAGGACTAGATGCCCTGATGAAAAATTCTAATGATGTTAAATACACAAACATGCCGCTAGGTGTTGTTTCAGTTTGGAAATGGAATGAGTATTGTTTCTACTTCTACTGTTAATTATTTTCTCCTGAAAAGTAGAAAAGCTCGACAAACTGATGACTAAACCTGAGAATATAGACAAAAGCGTGGAAAGGTTAGGACATAGGGGAAAGGGCTCATCGTACCTCTCTTCCTAGAGCAAGACTTGGTGACAACCCCTCTCAAAGAAAAGAAACCATTAAATCTTCAAGGATTAGGATTCACGGGAATTTGCATTTGCAGAATGTACTGCCTTCATTCCAAAGACATCAGCGCCTGGTGGGTTTGTTAGTTACACTTTGCCTTGTGAATTACTAGCAGACCAGAGTTTACTGCAGGGGGGGACATGGTATACTTGGAAGGGCGTATTCGTGATGTATGTGCGTATGTGTAGAGATACATACGCATGTGTGTATGCAAATGCATGTATTATAGCACACGTATGTACGTTCACATACGTGCTGCAGAATTACTTGAAATAGTAGAGCCCCTGAGAAACAAGCAACTCCAATGTACATCTACGTCTGCGTAACCACTTTCTCATTTCCAAGTGTCGAGGCTTATCCAAGGGACAGGAGTTTTGTTTCGTCCTATATGCGTCTCTGCATTTGAAAACACTCACATTATTAAAAATAGTATTTGTTGGCTACAGTGGCAGCTGGCAGCCTTTTTAGCTATCCAGAATAATAAGGGAATTTTAAAATCTAAAACTGGTATGGCCTTTTGTTCTACTGTTATTAATGAGGTCATGTGGCACCTGGTACCGTCCCCAGCCCGTTAGTCAGTGCCCACACCGCCGCCTGCAGAGGGAAGCCTGGCAAGGATGCTGTCCGCGGCTGTGAGCCACTCACCCGCTTCAGCAGCACAGGGCAGTGGCAGTTTCCTTCCTGACAACGCCTGCAGCAGACCTGATCCAGCAGCCTGGAGTTTGATAACTGAAAACATTGGGGCTTCTAGTTCAGGGTTCAAATTCTAGTGCTGTCAAATTCCACAATCAAGAAAGCCCAGATGTCACCCCTTCACAAGTGAAGAGATCAGGAACATCCATCGGGAAGCAGGTATCTGTGTTATCAGCTGTAGTATCCGATTTCTAAGTTTGACGTGGATAGGGCGTCTTCCGTAAGTGTGTAAGTTAGCTTTCTACAGCAGGGAAACACTTACTTGAAATAGTGTTGTGAGACAAGTCGGGGGAAGTATCACTAGCACCTCCAACTTCGAGGCTTGTGATTTAGATTATGCCGGACTAAGGCCTCTCTCGGCTCATCCCTGGAATCGATATTGCCAGGCAGAGTAACCCCAAATCCATTCACATTAGATAAAAGGAGGGAATTATTGTGGAGAGAAAACAAATCGAGATTGACTGCACTGGAGGGGGTAACAGATGCAGTTTGAAGTCACCAGCGTCCCCCTCCCCCAGGGCAGCGTGTTTCCGTGCCAGGAGAGATCTTCTCAGCCCGATTTCTTCTGCTGGGGGAAGTGAGAGCGTGTCGGTGGGTGCCGGGCTTCTCCAGCTGTGCGGGATGCTGCCAAAGAGGCTCACTTCTCTCCCGCCTCGTCCAGAATACTAGGTCATGTGCTGGAGTGACCGCGGGGTGGGCCGGCACTGGAACAGTGGCACATTGGACTCTCCGAGGGCATTAAAGGGATGTGCGGCCTGCTAAGTGCACCCATGGACTCCATCAAGAAGCCCTCCTGTAAGCTGCTGGGCATACCTGACCCACAGATCTCTCCAGCTGGCCCAGAGGTGCTCCGCAGCCCTCTGTGTGCCCCATTCACACCCCCCCTCACCCTGCGGCTGCCTTTCTGTGCACACTCCTGATGGTGGTGAGCCTGAGCTGTGGCAGATGGCTCATGAGCATGCATGGACATGGATGGCCAACAGGTGTGTGAAAACATCGCTAATCACCAAGGAAATGCAAATCAAAATCCCAGTGAGTCATCTATCACCTGACACCTGTTAGAATGGCTATAATCAAAAGAGATAAAACAGAAGTGTTGGCAGGGATGTGGAGGGAGGAAACCTTTGTGCATTGTTGCTGGGGATGTAAATTAGTACCCACTATGGGAAACAGTATGGAGGTTTCTCAAAAATTAAAACTAGAACTATTATGTGATCCAGCATCATACTTCTGGATATTTATCTAAAGGACGTGGAATCAGGATGTTGAAGACGTAGGCGCACCCCCATGTTCATTCCAGCACATTCTTTACCATATCCAAGATATGGAAACAACCAAAGAATTCATTGATGGATGAATGGATAAAGAAAATGCAGCATATGTAATGATGGAATATTACTTAGCCATGGGAAAGAAGGAAACCGTACCATTGCAACAACATGGATGGATTCTGAGGGCATTATACACTTTTATGACAAAGATGAATACCGTATGGTAGCACTTATTTGTGGAGTCTAAGAAAGCCAAACACAGAAACGCAGAATAGGATGGTGGTTGTCAGAGCTGGAAGGTGGGTGAAATGGGGAGATATTGGTCAAAGAGTACAAACCTCCAGTTGTAAGATAAATTAGTCCGGGGATCCAATGTACAACATGACAATTAATAATACTGTGGTATATACTTGAAAGTTGTTGATAGAGTAGATCTTAAACGTGCTCACCACTAAAACAACTGTAATCATTTGAAGTGATGGTTTTGTTAGCTCACCCTCCTATGGTAGTCATTTCAACATATTGGATACCTTTAAAATTAGAGAATATTATACATCAATTATACTTCAGTAAAGCTGGAAAAAAAGAAAGTCAGAAGAAGTTAGTCATGAACATAGAGGTTGTATCTTACTGTGCCTATTCATTACTCTGGGGGAGGGAAGAGACCCCCAACTATAGTATAGTTAATCCCAGTGGGAGATTGGGTTTTAAGACCAAGAGTGATATCATCGGGGGATTAACATTACTTTAGAGCATGGTGTTGGTTAGAGATTGGAGTCTGTTTCTCTTTGGGGAAATGATTAAAATTTTATAGACACCGGGTCCTTTCCTGAATGGAACTTTGTAACCAGCCCTTTGCATGGCAGTTCAACTAATAAGATGCTCAGAGTTCTAGATGAGTTTTTTTTTTCTTTTCCAGAATTGTTTCAAAGCTCATTCTAACTAGGAAGCTCCGATCTATGACAAATTCCTTCCAGTAGTTTTTTCAGGTATGATGTCCTCTAAATGGACTCAAAGTATACGTTAGACAGTAAATGATAGACTATTAAAGCTATAGAATCATCACTTAAAAATATACTTTCCAAATGTTATTCTATCTTCCCTCTTAAAAAATGTATATTTGAGTTTGTTGGTCCAGTATTTTACAGGAAGAAACAAGTGGGTTTCAGGCTTAACTTTGTTACTGAGGGAAGCAGAAAAGTATAGAAATTATGATTACAATACTTTGGGGGTCAAGGAATCTTGAGATTTAATTCTGACTTTGCTGCATGACCGTTTCTTTACCTTTCTGAGTCTTGACTACTGAACATCAGAAATACTTTCTACATAGTGTTATTGTAAATGCTTATGAGATAATATTGGTAAAGGACTCATCCCAGAATCAGGTGTATAGCAAATGTATATAAGTGTGTGTTTGTTTAAATTGTTACTTTTAACTGTTATTGTACATGTTTACTATTATACAGAAAAAAAATCAAACTTTCTGCAAGGTTGTTTGTCTTCTTTATTGATTTCTGATTCTGTGTATTTATTTATGGACCAAACTATGTGAACCTAGTTTTTCTCTTGGTAAATAAAGTGATTGTTTTAACTGTTGCTTGAAACTCATCAGATGCCATCTTCTCAGATGTTTCTGCATTTACCCTGAAATTGTAAAGATATCGTCCATTATTATATCAACGAGTGATCCGTGCTCCCTCCTTACATGGGAATTTTCTCTCCAAGTTTGGTTCTAGGAAAAGCTTTATCTCCCTTGGGAAAGTAGTGTGTTTCCTCTTCTCAGATCAAAATGATTTATGTGACTTATCACTTTTTCCTCTTAGTCTTGTTTGTCAGGAAGATTATAGTTGTTCTTTTCACTCAATCAAACCACTTGACTTCTTATTATAATTTGACTATTTACTTTTCTTCTGTTTACTATTAAAAATCTTAGCTAATTAATTTGTTTTGTCTTCCTTTTATCAACTGTCTCATATCATTTTAGGAAAGAGGTGAAGCAGAAATGTATGTATTTATATGTGCGTATATATGGATATGCAGATAAATGTACATACACGTGTCCTCATATAGTAATATTTTCTCGTTAACTCTTACTTGAAAGTTTGATGCCCAGGTTTAAATTTTGGAATCAGCAACTTATTTAATCCAACCAGCGCTTTCTTTCCCTTTTGTTCACCTCCTTCCCTGTTTGTCCGACACATACTTCTTGGTGCTCAATGTGCTGCAGCTTTAGGTGGGGAAAACTCTGGGGAGATGAGTGAGATTGTCGTCAGTGAGCTGTGTCCTACTAGGGGTGTGAGCTCTTGAGAGGAAGAGTGGCTTCATGAGATCAGAGTCGCTTTCCATAAGAAGAAGAAAAAAGAAATTTGAATACTAATTTGAATTTGAATTTGAATGCTAATTATGATGCAAAATAATAGGCAGGCTAAGGGCTGGGCTTTTTTCTGATATTATCCCTGAATATAATGCGATTCCACTAGTTTGCCCACAGCCTCAGGTGAAATTGGTTTTGCTGTTTTTTATCTTGGTATCTTTTCCGTCATAGCTGCTCATGAGATCCTTTCATATCTGCAGAAGGAGAGTGAGTTTTGTTTTGTCACATCCCTGACTGCTCTTAGAGACAGGGAGAAAATATGGCTTAAGAGCTCCTGGTTGTTGAATCCCATTTTCTTGTCACTTTGTAGTACACATTTAGGATATTTCTCAGGACAACTTAACTATCCTTGCTGACTGTTGTCCTATTTTCTTCCATGTGATTGTTTAAGGCAGCAAGAGGCCTTTTATTCTATTTCATGTGGAAATGCAATGTATTATTAATCCTGATTACTTTATTCATAAGTCCCTGACGCCTTAGCAGAGCCTGGACCACATGAAGGATAGCTCTTCCCGTGTAAAAGGATGCTTTCAGTCATGGGCCTCTTTAGGGATGTTTCTTTTCATCTCAGAGAGTGTTTTTTGACTTAAACATAATGGCACATTTTATTTCGAAAAGCTGCTCGCCTGTGTTAGGGGTAGTGGTACTCATTTTGGACTTATTTTCTCAATGCCTATTGAACTGCCTTTATGAGTTTTATACCACTTTGGGATCTGGACTGCAGGCTAGTAACCAGTATTTAGTACCTTAAAACTGTAGGGAAGTCTGGAAGTAAGAATATAAGTAGGTATATACTTTTTTTTGGTTGTCCTTCAAGCTTTGATTCTAACAATGGACGTGGGAGGGGTTTTATGAGTTTGGTATAGACTCTGTTACTGAAGTTGTGGTCACCACCGGTCCCAGTTTTTGGCATTGAAAGTCCTAGGTCCCAGAAGCCTCTCAGTGTCAGGCGAACTAGGAGAGCTTCAAGCTCGGGCAGAAAGGACACCATAACATGACCACGAAGTGGTTTGGAATCTAGGATCTTAGTTTCTAGTCAGGCTGTCTCAAACACAGCATTATATTTGCAGGGAAATTACACCTACTTATTAGCTTAACTGGAGATGGTTTGTGTTAAGGAGCGTTGTGAAGATCGAAGAAATATTGAGCAACCCGTCTCTGGGAGGGGTAAGACTCACGTGACTCTGAGGACCTCAGCAGCTTAAGTTCCAGGAACTTCTGTCCGGTGTTCTGCTGTTAACATAAGCTTGCTCTCAACTCCATTAGGCCATAACCCATAGTTCAAATATTTGAGAACAAGAATCTTGGTGGCTCAGCAGTGTCTGAGGCTTGTTTCCTCTTAGTTCTCGTGTCCACACGTGGTCTGTTTAGCAGTGGCTCAGGGCCCTGGGAGAGACCATTGCAGTGGACTGTCTAGCATCCATCCCACCCCAGCTGATCCCTGTAATTCCTTTCCCCTTGCCTGTAGTTTGGTCAGAAATGGACATGTAACCCAATTCTGGTCAATGATACCTAAAAGGAATCTTCTGGAAATGATTCATAAATCCCCAGGATGAGGCACAATGTCCTCTGCATACTGCCCTGTCTCCTTGTGTTACCTGGAATGATGGCAGCCGTCTTGTTGCTGGCCTGATGGTGAGTGGAGTGTAAGAAAGGCCGAAAAACAGAGGCAGGTCCTGAGTTTTTGATGACATCTTTGAGTCAGTGAATCCACTCAGAGTGTGCCCTAACTCTGGACTTCCTGTAATTAGGAAGTTAAGCAATTCTCTGTGTAAGACATTTGGCAAGTTTATAATGTATCCTGTATCCTAGGGTGTATAACGTATCCCAGGATAATAATGCATCATCATCATCAATCCTCCTCCTCCTCCTCATCATATATCCAACACACACCAACTGGGTCAGGTGGTAGGAGCTGGTGGGGCTGCTCCTGTGGGGGGGCTGTTTTCTTAAGAAGGCATGAGAGGAACGAAAATGAAGGGTATTACTTCCACATGCATAAACTGTAGACACTCTACGTCTTCTCTTCTGTTGAACCTCTGCCTTAATGACTCGACTCCTGTTTTGAGTGTGCTAGATACATCCCCCCTCTCACCGTACAGGGAATGAAAGATCCTACATTCTCTTACTTGCAAATGCAGTGGCTCTAGTCATAATCTAAAAGGACCCTGATAAGCAATGAACTCTGCTATCTATTAGTTGCCAGAAGGAAGGAATGAAAGATAACTCAAAAATAGAATCACCGTGGTAGGGTAGACAACTTCTAATATTAACTGGGTTATAATTAACAGGAAGGTCTCTTTATTGGTTATTCAGGATATACTTTGGAAGCAGTTCATTTTATGTACAAGGAAAGTCATCGTTCAAGGGTAAACATTCTACAGGTGCTTATGCATGCACATATACATATATATACACACGTACATACACGTACATACATATATATACACACACATACATATATGTTTATATATTTAAATGGCCAAGCCAGGCATTTGAGTAATATCTATTTTTATAATTGTTATGGCTTCAAATTTCGCCATGTTTGTGTCCATGAGGTCTGCATGTTATGATTGTTGATTCATCTGTGAGTTAGACTGGAAGAATCTTGGATTTTCCCATGGGAATAGGGAAGCTTCTTGAGAAGGAAGATTTAAGCATATGGACAGAGCTGGCTTCACAGATGTGTGACCTATACAGTCACACAGGACCCCACCTTCAGAAGGACCTTTTACTTGATTTAATATTCTGCTATAACAATCTTGAAGTCTTTAATAATTTTTTTTTTCATTTTTTTCACATGTTTTTTTACCTACCATTTTTTTCTGTTTTATTTTTATTTTTTATTTTTTCATCAGGTAAATCCCCATCACCTTTTTGACCTATCCACCTACCTACCTCCCCTCTGGTAACCATCAGTTTGTTCTCTATAGTTAAGAGTGTGTTTCTCTCTCTTTTCCCCTTTGGTTGTTTGTTTTGTTTCTTGAATTCCACATATGAGTAGATCATACGGTATTTGTCTTTCTCTGACTGACTCATTTCACTTAGCATTAGGTTCTCTAGCTCCATCCATGCCATTGCAAATAGCAAGATTTCATTCTTTTTTATGGCTGAGTAGTACTCCTGTGTGTGTGTGTGTGTGTGTGTGTGTGTGTGTGTTCTTTATCCATTCATCTTTTGGTAGACACTTGTGCTACTTCCATAGTTTGGCTATTGTAAATACTGCTACAATACACATAGGGGTGCATGTATCCCTTTGAATTTGTGTTTTCATAGGGTCAATAGTAGTGAGATTCCTGGATCACAGAGTAGTAGTTCTATTTTTAATGTTTTGAGGAACCCCTGTACTGTTTTCCACAGTGGCTTACGAATATGCATTCCTACCAGTAGTGCATGAAGATTCCTTTTTCTTCACATCTTCACCAACACTTGCTTCTCGTGTTTTTGATTTTAGCCATTTTGATAGGTGTGAGATGATATCTCATTGTGGTTTTTATTTGAATTTCCTTGATGATGAGTGATGCTGAGCATCTTCTCATGGGTCTGTTGGCCAGCTGGATGTCTTCTCTGGAGAAATGCCTATTCATTTATTCTGCTCATTTTTAGTCAAATTATTTGTTTTTGTGTTGAGTTTTATAAGTTCTTTATATATTTTAGATACTAATCCTTTATTGGATATGTCATTTGCAAATATCTTCTCCTAATCAATGGATTGCCTCATAGTTTTGTTGATTGTTTCCTTTGCTGTGCAGAAGCTTTTTATTTTGATGTTGCCCCAATAGTTTATTTTTGCTTTCGTTTCCCTCGTCTCTGGAGACATGTCTAGTAAGAAGTTGCTATGGCTGATGTCAGAGAAATTACTGCCTGTGCTCTCTTCTAGGATTTTTATGATTTCAGGCCTCACATTTAGGTCTTTAATCTATTTTGAGTTTATTTTTGCTTATGGTGTAAGAAAATAGTCCAGTTTCATTCTTTTGCATGTAGCTGTCCAGTTTTTCCAAAACTGTTTGTTGAAGAGATTGTCTTTGTCTTTTCCCCATTGTATGTTCTTGCCTCCTTTGTTGAAGATTAATTGAGCATGTAATCATGGGTTTATTTCTGAGCCTGCTATTCTATTCTATTCACTTGTGTTTCTATCTTTGTGTCAGTACTGTTTGACTACTACAGCTTTGTTATGTAACTTGAATCCAGAATTGTGATGCCTCCAGCTTTGCTTTTCTTTTTCAAGATTGCTTTGGTTATTTGGGATCTTTTATGGCTCCACACAGATTTCAGCCTTGTTTGTTCTAGTTCTGTGAGGGATGCTGTTATTTTGATGGGGATTGCATTAAATGTGTAGATTGCTTTGGTTCATATTGACATTTTAATAATATTTGTTCTTCTAATCCGTGAGTAATGGAATGTCTTTCCATTTTTTTGCATTGCCTCGAATTTCTTTTATCAGTGTTTTATAGTTTTCAGAATATGCATCTTTCACCTCTTTGGTTAAGTTTATTTCTAGATATTTTATTGGTTTTGGTGCAATTGTGTTCCTAATTTCACAGATTTTCATACATTGATTGTGTATCCTGTGATTTTACTTAACTCAGGTATTAGTTCTAGTAGTATTTTGGTGGAGTCATTAGGAGTCATTATATATAGTGTCATGTCATCTGCAAATAGTAAGTTTTGCTTCTTCCTTACCAGTTTGGATGCCTTTTATTTCTTTATGTTGTCTAATTAGGAGCCTGGGTGGCTCAGGCAGTTAAGTGTCTGCCTTTGGCTCGGGTCATGATCCCAGGGTCCTGGGATCAAGTCCCACATTGGGCTCCCTGCTTGGTGGGAAGCCTGCTTCTCCCTCTCTCACTCCCCCTGCTTGTGTTCCCTCTGTTGCTGTGTCTCTCTGTCAAATCAGCAACTAAAATCTTAAAAAAAAATAAGGAATAGAATATTGAATACACAGCCCTTGGTTCTTATCAAAAGCTCATAAGACAGCATTTGTAGAGATTGGTTGAAAAATTTGCGGCCTTTCCACTCCTCCAAACATGCTAAAATTAATTTCCGGGGCCACTGATCTCAGTGCCTGGACTTCATCATTTGCTGCTCTCACCACCCCTCACCGCTTGGCCTCAATTGCTTTATTGAATTGTTCTTTGGTGGTGAACCCTCATATTGAAGGATGTCTTCTAAAAGTCTACATGGCACTCATTATCGTATTTACTGGAAAGACGTTGTCGAAGCTGTTCTTTATAACGTTATGCACTCTCTTCATTATTAGGATCAATGAAAGATACTTCTTTTTGTTCTCTGTACCAAGAAAACTTTTTGTGGCCCATTTCACTGGTTTATCTCCAGGATATGAAATGATACGGTTGTGTTTTCCTGTTGTCTGGTTTGCTAGAAGGCCTAGAAACATGTAGCAAATGACTAGATGTACAAACCCCAGCATTTCCGTGTTGTATAGTAGCTTCGTCTTTGCCTTCATGTTCTCTTCCACACCTCGTTTTCTCTCTGCCTTCATTTTCTCACCTACTGATTTTCCTCTCGGTAGCGATCCATTCTTGTCGTAGCATGTGCAGCAGGCTTTAAATTCCCCTGAAATATAGTGAATAATAGCTATAGAACAAAAATTCTTTCTTGTATGTGTTTCCTCTGTTGTATATGCACTATTGATTCACCTGAAGCATGTAAGGAAAACATGTCCGAATGGCGGCAGGATTCGAGAGGTTAAGAACAATGACAGAGTTTTGTTTTTGTTTTTGTTTTTTAACTATGAAGATACAAAGAAGCCATTTTAAAATGGTGTTAATGGGGGCGCCTGGGTGGCTCAGTGGGTAAAGCCTCTGCTTTCGGCTCAGGTCATGATCCCAGGGTTCTGGGATCGAGCCCCGCATCGGGCTCTCTGCTCAGCAGGGAGCCTGCTTCCCCCTCTCTCTCTGCCTGCCTCTCTGCCTGCTTGTGATCTCTGTCTGTCAAATAAATAAATAAAATCTTTTAAAAAAAATAAAATGGTGTTAATGAAAGAAATGATAAGGAAAATATTTGGTGATAATAAAATATGACTTTGAAATGACTCTTTGTCTGAAATTCGGTTGTATTTGAGTTTTATTTCATGGTGACTCTTGACAAATCTTTTCATCTCCTTGTGCCTCTTTCTCATCTCTGAGAAGTAGGTAATAACACACCATATGTTTCCAAATATTTAGAAGTATTTATTATTACCGAGTTAAAAGAAAGCAGAAAGGCCTTGATTATAGGTATTTTTATAAGCACAAAGAATTCATTATTGTTGGCATTTTTCATAAGCTACTTTCATTTCTGTCTATTTTTTTATAGGGCCTTTTTTTGGCAGAGAGTAGAAGATTGCTAATATACTGTATATAAATTAAGTTTAGAAAGAAATATATGAAATTATAATATGTAGCTTTTTTTTTGTAAATTTGTTTTCTTATTTCAAACTTGCATTATCATGTTTTTCCTATGACATTTTTGACCCAATAATTAATTTAATATTCATTTACAACTGTTTATTGAGGACCTACCATGTGTCAGTTACTGTTCAAAATGATGAGACTACAGCAGTGAACAAAAAGAATCCTTATTCCATGGTGCTTCAGTTCTAGTGATTTACTACAAATAATTTCATGTTTTTCTTGAGTATGCATCCCCTTTCCAGTACTATATTTTATTTTCTTATTGGCATGTTAACATCTACCAATGTTCTGGGTTTTCCTCCTCTTTCCATTTTTACTGATCAAATAGCTGGAAGTTTCACTTGACTTGCTAGTGAACTGCATATTTTACTGATTATAGGGGTTATGTGGTATGCTAATTTACATAATTTTCTGATTAAGCTACATATTAGCCTTTTGACCTTTGCACTTCTTCAAAGTGCAGAGAATAATTAGGCTGCACAATCTGATAGAAAGAATTCACATCTGCTAAAAAAAAATTTTTTTTTGCCTCAATTAGCAGACATTTCTGATAATATATAGATTTTCTTCCAGGCTAAATATGAGTAAGTTATTTTCACTCTGTTAGGAGCTGCACCATTGAGAGCATTGCCCATATTTGAACAAACTAACAAACAACTGTGCCACGTCTTCCAAGCAAGTAGAAAAACAACAACAACAAGACATTTGTCGAGAGAGGGCAGCAGTTTTTCAGTCCTGATAACGTCATTGCTTTACCACTTAGAAGGACGCACACAGGGTGAAGTTATTTGCAGAAGCACATGAGCTTGCCGTGAGCACTCGAATGATGATGAAGTGCGATTGCGAGACTAGTTGGGTGAAGATTCTGGAAGGAGTGCTCTGACTACACTGAGGAAAGCCACCTCGAAATAGCTCTGTCCTGAGAATAATAATCCTGGAGGAAAGGAAGAACACGACCTTTTCTGGTAAGACTTTAAGCCACCATCCCGTGTTTTTTGAGGCTCACTGCTACTAGCCGCTCTCCGAGGGTTCCTAGAGCTCTAAGATGTCACTGTCCCTTCCTTGCTCAAAGAAACTCATCATGAGGAAAAGAGACGTCTTGGCTTCGTGCTGCTGCTTTAGCATCAGGACATTTAAGTCTACGCTGGCATTGGCTTAGGAACCTTGAGGAAACGGAATCTCGATTCCTTGGTAGGTCAGCGTGGCCTGCACAAGGATCTGAGCCAGCGCAGCAGCCACAAAACAATGGAGAAGACCTTTGGGGCTGTGTGAATTTTTAGTAGTGATTTTGTGCAGGAATCGCGAGAGCAGCGACGGAAATGGAAATCACTGCTGGGCTGAACAGACCCCAGTTTTCTCAATGCTAAGAATCTGCAATAAGGGTTTTTTAATAAACTTTGAAGGATCTTGAACAACTCTGAGGTGGGGGGGGAAACCTCTGAAAAGGGGAAACCCTTTGTTAATTTGCCCACTGGAGTGAGTGGTGGATGCTAGAGGTGGGTATTTTTAAATATGAAAAATAAGAGAAATGAAGCAGAATAATCTAATTACCTACGTACTAGTCGTTCGTGTCAAGATGTTTGCAAGTGGATTGAATGTGACGCTTTTCTAAAGCAACACAAGGTAGTAGGGGACCCTCTAACAAGAGCATTTCATTTAAGCGGCCCTGCAGGTCCCTTGGTGAGATAACTAGTTATCTTTCCAGTAGGTAATGTGAGAGGTATCGTTTCGGTTGAAAGTGTCCCCGCTTGACTACGTCTGTGAATCTTTGAGTAGCCTCTTACTGCTGGAGAAAGTCTGTGCATAGTTTTAAATTCAAGACTGTTCTATCATCTTACAATTCCTCTTGACCCGGGGAAAAAGGAGTGAGTTTTTTCTCCTTTCGAAAATTACTTCAAATCACTTCAGTCACTTTTCTCTTCTTTACACATAGAAATAGTTTTCTTATGATCTGAGAGGGACTTTATTTGGTTCTCTTGGCCAAAGTAGTGTCATTGTAGGGCTTTAGAATGGAGTTTAGTTTCTATCCTCCCAACATTCCAGTATCACTCTGATGATTTTTCCCATGTTAAGACTGGTTATAATTCCCACGGGTCCTTGCAAAACCCCCCATGGGCAGATTGCGCTATACTGTTTCGGCACAGTGTAAGAATGGGTTTCTCATATATCTAAAATATATCCTGGAGCATTTTATCTTTTCCAGTTCAGGAACTCTATATAGTATTTTAAATGTTCAACATTTAATGGCCTCGAAAATCCGTGACAGGAGTAACAGGTTTGACTTTGCCTAGCACAGTGTCTGGCACATAGCAGATACACCATCAACATCTGTTGAAAAAAAATGAGTGAAAAACTGCTTGCTTATTAAGAAAATATGATCCATTTGGAGGGGAAGGGACAGATTAGCAGTAAACTGATAATTCACTGTCACATCTGCTAACTTACAAGGAATAACTAAAAGAATCCCAATTAGTGATACTTAGCAGAGCACGTGGCGGGTTAACAGCCCCGCAGCCTGTCTGATTGGTGAACATAAACAAGGTTATCTGATCCCAGAGACTAATCACAGCCATTGCTCGGGAAGAAGGATTTTACTCCTTTGAACTTTTAGTAAATTTTGAAGGCTCTCAAACGAGTCAGGGAGCAGCAGAAACCTGAAATTTATATTGCGCTTTCTGTAACCCCAATGTGCGAGATTAAATTAAATGATCTCAATAGGCCCTAAAGAAACCCCAGGTCACCCATACACATTATTCATGTAACTATGTTCTTTTTTCATGTAACTGTAATGTTATCTAAGAGGATAGAAAGAGAATTTCTCAAGGCACCAGTTAATTATAAGCACAGTAACTTCGGTTTGAAAGTGGTAATGTTGAACCAGAGGTAACAACATATGAGCATTTAATGCCTTCGAAACAGGTTCAGACTACTGAATTACACCTTCTTTGCATAAAAAAAGGATGACTCAGCTTTCTCCTTAAATTAGAAGCTTTACTGTGAATAAAAAGGCACCCAGCTCAGGTAATGATTCCAAACCACCAGTTGGTGAACAAGCTGCCTTAGAACAAGCTGGCGGAAGTTGCCAAAGAATTTATTTTGAGGCTACACTCTTGAGGTTATGACTTGGTGGGGCCCACCTACGTGTGTGTCTTCAAGGGTTTTTAATTCTGGGGATAGAGTCGGTTCTGATGATTTGAGAAACCTTTCCCGATAGATACCTAAAAAATGTCCAGTAAGATGGTTAAAATAGAAAAATCTCGCTTTCTCTCTCATACATTTTATGAATGGCTGAGTTGGACGCAGAGTAATGAAATTCTTTGGGTTCAGGTGTGAAGGGACGTTTGGCTTCATAGAATTAAGCAACGAGCCAAACCTGGCACCGATGCGCATTGTCTATACACGGCAGGTTGTCTGTAGCGTGCGTTTTAGTGGAGGAAGGGGGAGCAAAGCCTAGAGCCCGAGCACGTTGGGGAGTCAGAACAGAGTTCGCACACGAACTCCAGAACAACGTGTTCCGTGGACATGCCAGAAAATTCCTTCCGAGGTGGAGTGGATGTGCACCTGTTTTAACGTTGTCTCTGGGTGGCACAAAGAAATAAAGAACATTGCCTCCTCTGGTAATCCCTGAGCACAAGCTCACACTCATGCTGCATCGTGTCTTGAATTCACACTATCACGTTGGTGCCAAAACATTCCAAGCTGTATACTTAATGCGAGACAGCCTGGAGGGCGTGCTCTCTAAGTGGCAAGTAGAAGCCAAACAAATCCTCCCTCAACACACACACTTTAAACAGGGTCTCCCCAAATCCCACAGATGATGTTCCAAGTCAGATGAACTCATAATTTAAAAAATTCCTATAGACATGAGGAAATACGCCGCCATGAGTGAGAAATCGCAGAGACAACGAACTATAGAAACAGACACGCGGAGCTGCCGTCGTCGGAATGATCAGATATCAAACACGATGTGTAATAATAAAAAGTGGGAGATCTTCATTTCACCGTTGAGAGCGAGAAGGAGATGCCCACTGTCACGGCTCTCTATTCTCTACTGGGGCAGGAATGGATCCGTGACCTGTGGTTTATGTTTTATTTTTCTGCATAATAAATGAATAAAATTATTATATGTCTATATTACTTTGCTGGGGTTCCATAACAAAGAACCACAGAATGCGTGGTTTAAACAACACAAATTTATTTCTTCACAATTCTAAAGGCCTAAAGTCTGGGATCAAGCTGTGAGCAGGGTTGGTTTCTTCTGAGGCAATTTTCCTTGGCTCGTAGGCAGCCGTGTATAGATGTCCCTCTCTACATCTCTGTGTCTGAATTTCTTATGAGGACATTACTCGTACTGGATTAGGGCCCATCCTAATGACCTATTTTTAACTGAACTACCTCTTTAAAGACTCCGTTTCTAAATACAGTCATATTCTGCGGTATGGGAGGGTTAGAACTTCAGCATATGAATTTTGTGGAGACATAATACAGCTCGTAACAGTGTACAAGGCTGATAAGTGCAATGGGGAAAAGGGGTTAAACATGTCTAGAGGCCACGGTTTTGAACTGTCCGGGAAGGTCCCACTGAGAAAGCGACATAAGCCAAGACCTCAAGGAGGTGTGGGAGCGGCCGTACGTATGTCTGGGAGTGTCTGGTGTGTTCCAGCAAAAGCAACAAAACACCATTTTGTTCCTATGTTATCAACAATAGCTAACAGGTCTGAGGATACCTGTTTTTGGCACGAATGTAGAGAAACGGGAACTCGAATATACGGCTGGTGGTTGGGATTTAAATCGCTGTAGACACTTGGTAGACGTTTAGTCCTTTCCAAGTGAGACTGAAGCAGCCCGTGTCTTATGGCTTGGCTATTCCATTCCTGGGTACATTCCCAAAGAAACTTGTACTTAAATAATAGGACAGAAGTATGAGAATATTCATGGCACCATGGCAATATTCATAGCAGCAAAAAATTGGAAATAGCACAATGTCCATCTAACAAAGAAGAAGTAAATTTGGTGTATAAATAAGTGAGATAATACATGGTGGTGGACGTGGATTGAATGTAGCTCTGTGCACCAGCATGGGTGACTGTCGGAGGATGTTAAGTGTGGACACAGTATGCTTTTGCATAAATAAAGTTCAAAAACAAGCAAAACGGAATGATTCCCTTTATGAACACACACACACACACGGTAAAACCACAAAGGGAAGCATGGGCATGGCTAAGGGGATGATTAGGTAGGATGGACATAACTGATGGATAGATTAGATGTGGGTTCAGAGGAAAAGGATCATCCAAGACGACTCTGGTGGTTTGTCTTGAGCATATGGTGACTTTTATAAAGGTGAGGAAGCCCGGGAGAGAGCTGATTTGGCAGGAAAAGGGGTCAAGGAGAGCTCTTTTCTGGACTTGTTGGTTTTGTCTGACCATTACCTATCCAGATGGAGATGTCGAGTAGGCAGGTATATCCATGAATCTGGGTTACAGGACAAATGTGACGGCTGAGATAGAAATCTCGGGGTTGTAAGCGTGTAGATGGTTTTATCAATTAGACTATTTCCTGCTCTCTGTAGCAGGAAACCCAAATAGAACTGGGTTAAGTGGTAATTATACATGAGAGGAAGCCCACGAATCACTCTGCTTTGGTTTATGCAACTCTTTGATGATCTCGCCGAAGACCCAAATATTTCTTTCTCTCTGTTGTACTGCACTAGTGCCTTCTGCATTCCAAAGTTGGCTTTTGTATAGTTGACATCAGAGCAATGGGGCTTCTCATTCATACTTGAAAGGGGGAAGGAAAAAGACAAAGAGACACAGAGAGACACACACACTCGCTGTCTGACCAGCTGTGGCTCTTAAGGATTAAAATCAGGTCCTGGCCAAGGATTCCCCCAGCAAACCTTTGCCATCATATTATTGGTCCAAACTGGCGTAGGTTCACCCATCCCTGGACCAGTCCCTGGCAGACATTATGTGATTTCAGCCACTGACTTGGACGGAGTGCCTGGAGGGGAGCCAGTCTGTGAAGGCAACCTCGACCGACGTCGATTATTCAAACCCAGGAACTCGTGCAGGGGACAGGTAGACATACAGCTTAGAGGAGAATCCAGGCCTGTGCCTGCTGGAATTCGAATATTCCGAAGCTGACCTGAGGAGGAGGAGGAGACAGCAAAGTGAATAAGGAAGCCTTGGCCAGTGGGGGGTGAGAAAACCTGGAGAATGTCAGAATGTCGCAGCACAAGGTTGACAGAGGGAAGTGTGGGGAACTGTGCAAAACGCTTCTGAGGGATAATACAACGAGGCAGAAATCTTTGGATTTTATTATAGTCTATTGTCCCATAAAGCATTCATTCTCTATTGGGTTGGGGCTGGAGGCAGGGTACTAACTCCAAAATACATAAAATCCTAATACTGATAAGTTACTGTTTCTGGAGGAAGAGTGGGAATGGGAAGAGCTTATGGTTCTTTTTTTCATTTAGTCATTGTGAAGTGATAATCATTAGGAATAGCAGTTGTCCATAATTGGCCTCGTTATACAGGTAAAAATGCCCATTTTGCAGAAAAAAGACCAAAGATCAGGTTTCCCATATCAATATCTAGGTTTTGGATCCTTTATCATGCTATAAGCTGAAAAAAAAAAAGCAAATTGAAGATGAAAATGTTAAAATCTGATCTCTTTATCCTCCTTCTTGGATTTTTATACATTTTTCTTTTTATTTGTGCATGCCCGAGTAGACCACAGCTTTGCAGAGGGCAGGCGCGTCAAAATTACCCGTGACCACCCAGCGAGATTAGCGAGGAAGTCGGTGACAATTCCCTGTTTCCTTATGCTGAGACATGAAATCGTAGATGGGTGAAATGCTGGGGTGTTCAACGGCTCTTAAGCAAGCTCCGGGTGAGACGAAGTCGAAAGTCACGTACAGGGGGTGGGGGCCAAAAGAAAAGGGGTTTGGAGGAATAATAATGAGCAAGTTTCGTAGGCCGTTTGGACTTTCGTGTGTCATTTGTTCAGGCTGCTTCTCCCTCGAACTCTGGACTCCTTCAGGGAAAGGACTGTGCGCTTTCACTTCTGCGTCTTCAGGGCTCAAAGAGAGTGTTTGCCTGTGAAGATGCTAACTAAATAGAAGGAGGATGGGACAAGACGGCGGAAGACGTAAGTTCCCTAGAGGAAACCAGGAGATTTTGCATCTTTGTGTGAAGCTCTTAGTTATGTTGTAAAACCCGACAAGAGGACTGTGGAGTCCTCTGTAAAGAAATTAAGTGTTTCCTAAAAGGCCCCATTAATTCTATTAAGCCAGTGGTTCAACCAGGGGCAACTCTGCTCCCCACGGGACATTTGGGAGCATTGGGTATGGTTTCCCACCCAGTGAACGGTGCATTCACTTCCTGTTTCCTTGTCGGGTTGAGCCTAGAGCTATTCAGGTAATGACGCCTGGAGCAGAGCAGACCCAATCCTCGATTTGAGGGTTATGTGGAGCTTTAAAAAATGCTCCACATGATGTGTTTGTGTAGAATTCACAGACAGACACCTCGGTTGCAAAGAAGTTGAACTTCACCCGTTTATATCGTTTCTCCGGATCAGAATGTTATTCTTCACACGAGCACGGAATCTAGCCCACCTGGAGTGCTCCACAAAATTAAACGGTGACCGAATGAATGGCAGGGCGCGCCACGAAATGTGCTGTTTGCGACTCTCCGTGCCCCACACTGTCCTCACATGGCACAGACCTTAAGCTGTAACAATGCTGCTGCGTCCACCCGAGTTTCCTGTTTGGAAGCGAACAGCCAGTGGTGTCTGACAGGCTGACGGGTGTTGAGTAAAGGTTTCACACGGCTGCAAATGCTAGGGAGCTCCCCAGGACCAGGCAGGGCGTGTTCGGATCCTTCCAGATCTGCCAGGCTTCTGTGCCTCGCGTCTGTGTGCAGAGTTGCGATGCCTCTCGTTGCAGTTTTAAGTGCTGAGCTTATTTTTAATGCACGCAAATTGCCTTCAGTCGACTGGGTGATTGAACACAGTAAATATTTTTCTGTGACACTACAACCAGGGAGAACTCTGGAGAATGTTTTTCTCTCCTTTTCTGCAAAGGTTTGTCTTCCTGTAGAGTCTGAGCTCTTGAACATGATCCTTTACACACACGCTCCTCACTGCATCTCTCGCCATCTCCTTTACTAGGGCGAGCTCAAACCCCACTGCCCTTAATAAGGCTGAGCTGAGCTGCGTGTCTGATGGCCTTGCACGTGTAGTGCGAGTGGGGCTATGTCTTTGAGGAAAGCCGCTGGATTTGGGGCAGAAAGGGCCTTCCTGCAGCCGGCTGCCTTGTCACATACCTGAGCGGCTGCACCTCTGTTCCTTATGGCAAAAAATGGGCTTGCTCTTTTTGCACATTTTCTAGGGCCTGACATGCCCCGAGGAGCTGCTCATGCAAATTGTATATGGCAACGCTTGTCCTTCTCTATGCATGTTTTCTGTGGGCGCTCACTTCCCATCGCCATGTTAGCAGTCTGGTGTCAGACTAAAGGGCCCCACCATCTGGGCCCCAGGAATGCGTCCTGTAAAATGATCTTGGTGGCGGTGGCGGGAACTCATCTTAAAAACAAAAATAAAAAACAAAAATACTATGTTTATTGCTATGTTTATTGTTCCGAGCATGATGGTCTCGCATTGCGCTAGTAAAATAGCTTCTCTTCAAATTCATATAAAGGACGAGTGGATTGAAAATGAGAAATGAAAATGTACAGCCCAGGATAAAGATCACAGATATTACAGGAATAGCCTTCAGACACTTCACTTTAATGTCCCTCTGAACGTTCTATGTTGCCTAATAGTTTCATAAAAATAAGGTAAGTCGTCGCGCAGGAAGGATGGAGTGCTATTGACTCTGCCGTTTTGTTTTTCATTATCTCCTTAAAGTCAATATTTTTATATTCCAGTGATCTTATAAAGAAAGTGTAGAAAATATGGCTCATGTCTTCCCTTGACACTTGGGAAAGTTCTCATTCCATCGATAAATCCTTTTGGGGGGCAGGAAGGCAGCCACTTGGGCGAGTCCCAAGTCAGCAGCAAGAATTCAGCACAGGAATTGGGTACCGGCTCTGCCTTCAGTCTCTCGGTGTCAGTCTCTCCTTTGGCTACTCTGCTGAGTTTTTTCAGCTGTAAAACAAGGAAAGTATGATCTGTTCTGCTGCCTCTCCTACTTCTAGGTCCAGGATTCCTGGGCTGTTTGTTGGCAGGGATGGAGTGGCCATGTGCTTTCGATAATACTGTGACTCTTTGCCTCAGCTGACTCCGTACGAAAAGGAGAAGAAGATGCTTTCAAAGTCCCAGAGAAATTGAGTGTCTGTTCTTTGAGGGCAAGACACTGGCTGAGTGTCCTTTCTGGTCCGGTGGTGTGTGTGTGTGTGTGTGTGTGTGTGTAGAGGTCACCGAAAGCTGATGCTGAGAGGGACCAGCTCCTGGGCTCAAATGCCCAGGGGACCATAGGAGCAGGGAAAGAACTCTGGTGCTTTGCAGGCCACTGTTCTTACAATGCCAGTCGGAAGGGGCAGCCTCAGATATGCTGCTCACAGACCAAAGAGGCTTCTTGCCAGAGAGGCTGCTCCTTGGCAAGGCGAGAAGAAGAGCTGTGAACCCGTCACCCAGTTGGCGACAGGCCTGGTGCATACAAAGGGTTGATGCACAAAGCGAAGGGGCTCCGGCTGTGATTTTTGGGTAGACCCCTCTGGCAGCTCTTCCCGGAGCTTAATCTGCAGGAGTGAATAGATGACAGAAACCGTCCAGTATTTTGTAAAAGGAGGCCCGTCGTTGATACATTCAGAAATAAGATAAGTTTACTAATAAGATTGCTAAGACAATGACATCGACGTGGTTCTGTCTTATTTTTCAGTAAATGGGTCAGATATCTCATGGTGTTTTTTAAATTTTAGGACTTTGTACACTGTTAATTAAGACCTCAGGTTTAGAAGCTCGCTCGAAGCGTGTCCTGTGGGCATTATTGCGTGGAACGGGAAGGAGGGCGCTTCTCAAGAACGTGCGAATCCGAACATAAAACCCCACGTGCGCACCTCTGTTGTGGGCTGAAGTGTGCACCCCGTTCATACGCTGAAGTCCGAACCCTTGGTACCTCAGAATGCACCTGTATGTGGAGACGGGCTGCTAAAGCCCTTACGTGAAAATGAAGTTGTCACGTGGGTCCAAATCCATTGTAAGCGGCGTCCTTCGGAGAAGAGATTTGGGCAGAGATGCGTAGGGGGAGACCCTGTGACGACACAGGGAAAGACTGTTGTCCACAGGCTGAGGGGACGGGCCTCGGAAGAAGCCGACCCTGCCAGCACCTTGACTGTGGACTCCTGGCCTCCAGAACGGGGAGAAAACGCATTTCTGTCGTTCGAGCCCTTTGGTCTGCGGTATTTTGTTAAGGCAGCCGGAGCAAATTGATATACCTGCCAATTTAATTAAGAGTCATGTGAAATGGGCTACAAATCTCAGCCCAAAGAGTCTTCCTTCATGTGATATGTTAAGAAAAAATGATTAGATTATATTCTTTCCAACTTAGTTCATACAATGAACATGACGTGTTTGTGGGGGAAAAAAAATCGAAGTTGAGCCATGTCAATGGCAGCCAGGTAATTAGTCTGGGTTCCTGTCCTGAGCCCTGTCCTAGGAGCCGGATCTGGAAAACGACAGTGTATCGGTGGCAGTGGAGGCAGTGAGATGAGCGGAAGAGGCCGGAGCAGGCACAGCAGGAAATACAGGTCAGGCAGGGGAAGAGAGCCTCAGAAGGGACCCAAGGTAGAGAAGGGCGGGTAGAACACACGGTTACAGCATCCAAGTTTCAGAAGAAGGAAGTGCCAACCATGACACGGACTGCAGCTGGGCTACTGAAATTAGGACTGGGAAGTATCACTGGATTGGTCAGTAAAGAGGCCCTTGATTGACCCGAGTAGGAGGAGTCTCTGGAAAGTGGCTGAAGGACAGGAAGGATTTTGAGGGGATGGAGAAGTGGGTTTGCAGCAGAGAAATGGAGATGCTGTTCGAGCATCATGGTTCCTGGAGGGTGGCCAGAAGACGAGGGGCGGGGGGAGGAATCGCCTAAAGAAGACAAGGAACTGAAGGAAGGTTTTTACTAATTGGAAGGTGGTGAGAAAATCTGTAGACTGAAAGGTTAAAAAAATAATAATACAAGAGGGAGAGGCATGGGGAAGCCCCGAAGAATGGAAACAAGACAAAACCGATGCACAGAAAAAGGGATGTTTATTTCTCAAGTGTGTTAGAGAATGAGGTCAGGAGACGCTTGACTATGGATACATTTGGGAATGGTGAGGAGGTGGGGGAATTTGAGGAGATTCATGCCTAACCGCCTCTCTCTTTCTGTAAAATGAGAGACGGGCTCCTTTCCTGAGAGCAGCAAAGAGGGAGTGGAGTCAGGGGCTCCAGGACAAGGATGAAATACTGAAATATGAAATATGAGAGAAATTCACTCTTAGGTTACGGAAGTGCTGTGTGGTGCTAACAGAGCTTGGAAGCCATGAAGTATCAGGCGATACGGGAGTGTAATCTCTCCCGAGAGTGAGCCAGGTCTGGACAGAAGCATGGGAGGCAGATGGCACATAAATTAAGAACCGGAAGGGCAGGTACACGGAGAACGGGTCAGTGGGCGAAGGCGCCGGTCAACGAGGAGGCGAAGCAACGGCTCGTTGAATCGATCCTGGGAGAAGAAAGGGAAGCCAGAGGGAAAAGCGAGAAGTCAAGTCACATGACATCTACAAGCAAGGGTATTCATTAGACACTCGACAGCGGGAGGGGTAGTATTTTGTGGTTCGAACGTAAAATTTTCGAGTGTGAGATTCTGGAGGTGGAGCAGTACCAGGCAGAGAAAAGATCGTGGCTGGGAGGGGGGTTGGGTAAACCGTGGTTAAAAGCCACTGAAAGTTAAAAAAAAAGGGGGGGGTGGGGCTTGGGTTTATTTTTATCACAATTTACCATGAAAAATAAAACCAGGTAAAATCTTTGTGAGTAGTGACCGACCAGCGCTACGGCTGCGGAAGATACACCAAGTGATGATTGATTACGAGAAAGTTTCCCCTTCGGAAAGAGCATTTGCTCGCTCGTTTATTTTGTGCTTGCTTACTTAAATAAAGGGATTGGGTGGTCTGGGTGTTTCCATTTCCAAAGTCAAATAAATCCCTAGGAGCTGGAGAAAAAGCAACACAGATGTGATTTGCTGCGTTAAATAATGAATTCTCCCTCAATGCCACCAAATTGCAAATGAGTCATGACAGAGTCGTGATTGTTTCTTTAATGAAAGTGTGACCTTAAGACATTCCCAGAAACATAGTAAACTTCTGTTTGCCCATATACCCGGTCTCTCGTTAACTTTTTCACACATGCCATTTTCTGTTCCCATTTTATATTTAGATTCCTTGTCAGTGTTTTATAAATATAGATGGACTTGGGAAAGTTTTCCTTCTCAGCACATAGGAGAAGAGAGCAGGAGGCTCTACCTGCCAGTTCTCCAAGCGCAGAGCCACTAAAAGCCAGACGGATGACGGGAACGCATTGCAGTCTTGGATGACAGCTGTCATGGGAAGTTTAAAGTCCCTATAACGTTCTCTTCGTGAAGTGCTATCACCCAGCTAGCTCGGTTAGTCTTTGTATTTTATATCATTCCTGTTTGCATGGATTGAGAACAAAGTTGATAGAGACAGAGAACAGACGTAAGATGACTTGAAAAAAGTTGGTGCAGGTTAAGTAAAGTCCAGGAGGCTGAAGTGCTGGGTGTCTGTGACTCACTTCTGTCACTTTTAGTGATTTGTTAAGCATATCAGGTGTTGGGCCATGCCCTGTAAGTCCTCCGTCAAGAGCGTTCCAGATTATTTATGGCGCAGTTTTATTTCCCAGAGCTGTGTCTCAAAGGCTGCATAGAAAAAGCCACAGTACACGTGCCCGAGTGTGACCTCCATCGCTGAGTGAGGCACTGAGATGGCCACGGCGCTGTGAAACTTGCCTTTCTCAGGCTTCACTTTAAAGGGCGAGAAAAGAGCCTGCTCTGCTTGGTTTTTCATGTTGTACATCGTCAGTGATGCTGCTGGCCGAGAGCTCATTGTGCTGGTCTGGACCAAAAAAGTCAGTCAAACACTGTGGGCAGGAGAGACACTGGGTAGTCACTGGAGCCAGATGTGGGTGACGGGCAGCAAGCGTGGTCGTTCAGGCGACTCGGGGACTGCCGAGGGGACAGGTTAGCCCAGCACGGTCTGAGCGGAACTCGCCTCCCTCCCTCCATGTCTCTCCGGGTATGTGTGGGTCTTGAATCTTTCCAGATGGATTCCTGATCCTTACAGACGTGCCAGCATTTCCCGAAGCTGCTGCTGTTTTTACCCCTACCCCACCCCAGGCACGTTCAGTGTCAAAGATGTAGACCTACTTTTTTTTTTTTTTAAAGATTTTATTTATTTATTTATTTGACAGACAGAGACCACAAGTAGGCAGAAAGGCAGGCAGAGGGAGAGGAGGAAGCAGGCTCCCTGCAGAGCAGAGAGCTCGACGCAGGGCTCGATCCCAGGACCCTGAGATCATGACCCGAGCCGAAGGCAGAGGCTTAACCCACTGAGCCACCCGGGCGCCCCGTGGACCTACTTTTAACCAACAACTCAGATCGTCTAAACCGAGTACCTCACCTTTTCCCAGTCCAATCCCGATCCAAACCTTACTGTGGGAAATCGCAGTTGCAAAGGAGCGTTGGCGGACACTGCCAGTCCTCCCACTCCTCCAGATATGAAAGGGTTTCCCTTGGTTGAAGAAGATCTTCAGAGGACTGTCCACCTCAGTCCTTACTGATGGTCCCTTGTCAGAGCGTTTTACCTGACCCGCACTCTGGGATTTGAACCGCTCTGGGCTCGCAGTGCGGGTTTTCGTCGGCAACAGCCATTCCTACTGCTTTCAGCATGGGATGTGTTCGAGGGCATCGCTCTCCACATCCCACATCGTCCCCTTTATGAGATCCCACAGGAGACCTTGCTTTCAAGTCTCAGTAGCAGGAAAAGCCGTGTTAGTCTGGGTAGTTGGGTTGTTTTCCCCTTAAAGACACAATTCGACTTGTAATATTATGTTTTCTCTCTCTGCTTTAGCCATTAGAAAAGCACCTTGGGACATAGCACTAAAAAGTATAATGCTAATTTTATTCTTAGCTTTACTGTACTCCCTTCCAGTTTACCTTTTATACTGATGCCGGCAAGCATTTTATTTTCTTCTGTGATTGATGTATTAAGAACTCGTGAAATTCTACTGAACACAAAGAAATCGTGGCACACAGTCTTGAGTATTCGCAAGTAAAATAGAGCAGTAAAGAACAGCTCCTGATGCTCGAAGAAAGTGAGGTGAAGAGTCCGCAAGTGGGACTGGCTCGGTTCCAAGTGGGTGTGCATCGCGAGGAGGGTCTGCGTGCGGCTTTCTGTCACTCATTGTAAGTCAAGAAACCATGGCCAGAACCAGTGTTCTCCAGAGTGCGTGCGATAGGACATTCGTCCTTAAAGGATTCTATGTTCAAATACATTTGGGACCATCAAGGAATATAACTTCTTAAAAACTGCGGAATTTCTAGAAGTTCTTAACATACATTCATTGTGGATCTTCAAGAGGCAGACTCTGTGGTACAGTTTCTAAATTTATTTGACCATTTGTTTTTCTTGGAACATCTCCAAGAGCTAATCTTCTTTGAGAGATGCTGGGGCAGAATCATGCCGTTCCCCCTCCTCCCCCTCCTCCCCCTCCTCCTTTATTAGAAAGGACCTTCTGTTTCCTTACAAAGTATGGGGCAAAGAGTTAGATATTCATTGTATTGTATTATTAATTTCTTGTTTAAAATTTAAAGTGTACTAAGAACATAAGTGATACAAACCTTTATAAGCCACGTATGGCATTTTTCTGTTTTGTTTTTTTTTTTTTTTAGCTGGGCCTTTCATATTTAGGTTATTCCTTCTTAATGTAATGAATTTTATGTTTGAGGTTCTTAACTACAGGATAATGTGATTTTCAGGTGGAATCCTTGGCAACATTCTGATTTGATGACACAGTTACACTTCAGGAAGGCGCAGGAGTAAAGTAGTTGGAATTTGGAATGAGACACAGTTTCAGTTTATAACTCTGTTACTTAATAGATATGTGACTTACTAGATCTGTGACCTTGGGAAAGTTACTCAAATTCTATAAGCCTCGTTAATGTAGGGATTATAGTGTATCCGTCTCACAGGCTTGTTGTGAAGATTAGATGAATTCGTCTGCGTGTGCATGTGTACAGTGCTTAGCACAGTGATTTTCATGGAGTAAGTACCTAATAAACAGTAACTATCATAATTTTTATTTATTTAGCAGACATTTATTGAGCAACTACCTGGTAATGGGTACTGTGTTACATATATACGCATGCAAATGTGAGTGAGTCACGGTCCCTGCCCTTGGAGAATATAGTCAAGTAGACAAGTAAGAATTACATAAAGGTATACAGTGAAGAGTTTATGAATTAATTATAAATATAAGCATAGAAAGCAAAGGAATCATAGAAGAGAGAATTGTCAGTTCTTTTGGGACAAGGTAGAAAGGTAGCTTACGTGCAGGGCCCTACTGAATGCTACATTAGAAACTGAAAGGTGATTGGATGTTTTCCAGGGAGAGGACAGTGAGGCCAGGGCTGCTGGGGAGAGGGATTCCAAGCTGACTTACAGGAAAGAACAAAGAACGAGTCAATTCGGGAAGCCACAGGGAGCTCAGGATAGCTGTGCATGGGACCCGCCGGCAGAGCTATGAAGCAGGGTGGCCCAAGTTGGCGGTGGCTACATCACGAAGGTCCAAACTCCGAAAGTGAGGCGTTTGCAAGTTACACCGCGAGCGGTGGGGAGGCCTGAGGCATCTCGTTGGTGGAGTAAGCTCGTCAGGTTTGCTTCAGGTCAGTCCTATTCCATCCGTGGTCTGTGCACTCACTGCGCTCACAGCGCCCGGAGCTGTACAGAAATAGGCGTTCTCGGCCCCATGCGAAGCTACTGCATCGGTCTTAACAATTCATGTTTTGGCAAGCTCTCCAGGTGACTTTTTGTAACTTTACAGTTGGAGAAGCACAGTTTTAGATGGTCACTCTAGGCACTTCATAGAGGACAGACCGGACACTCTCCGGTTCAAAGCAGAGAGGTTTGTGGGAGAAGAGCCACCGTCCAGGTGAGGAAGGACGGCAGGGTCGGAATTTACTCAGGTGTGGAGAAAAGAGAGGAGGAGACAAATAGCAGAAATATTCATAAAGTTTATTTTATGGAACTTTACTCATTGCCTGGGTATTGTATTAGAAAAAGGGATGATTTGGGGGTAATTCTCAGGTTTTTCACTTTATTTAGGATTTTAGATATTATGCATTGAGATAGAGAATATAGAAAGGATATATGGGTTTTGTTTTGTTTATTTTTTTGGCAGTGAGATGGCTAAATTATAATGAGTTCTGCTTCCGGTATATTAGAAATGCCTGTAAGATACCCAGATGAAGGTGTACTATTGGCTTTTGGAAACAAGGGCCCAGGGCTGAGGGGTGACATCCTGACCAGTGTTATGGATTTAGGACTCATAAACATCAAAGGGTGGCCGAAGAAGCAGGAATGAATGAAATTAGAAAGGGTAGACATTTGGGTAACAGCAGGTGTGCTAGTGGGCCTTTATTATCAGGGCACTGTTTATCTCTCTAACCTCATCGCACACCATTCGCTCTTAGCAATGTGCGCACCGTCAGGCTAAAGCACTTGACATTCACTGAACATACGTGATAGCTTACCCTCGAGGTATTCGTATATACTGTCTCCCCTGCCTAGAACATTCCCTGCCTCATTCCCTTGATCAGCTCTCTGCATCTAGCAAATTCCTATGGGTCCTTCAAGACCCACCTCCAAAATAATCCCCTTTCCAGGAAAAGTACCCCTTCTGGATGTTTGCTTAGGGATACTACATTAAGTGCAACGGACTTGTTGCTTCTTTGTTTCCGTTGTGCTGAGGTCCTGATGTTAAGGTCTGAGTCTGTTAAACATCTCACCCATCCCTGGCAGGACACCTGACACATAGTAGGTGCTCGGTAACTAATTGTTGGATGAATAATGAAAGAATGGTGAGAGGGAGAAAAGTTTTTAAAGGACCAAGAAAGTGTAGTATTAAAAGAAAAAGGAGTGCAGGGAGGCGGTGACAACACAGAAAACAATGACGGAAGTTTCTAGAAAGGAGTGGTCAGTAGTGTTAAAAACTTCTAAGCAATCATGGAACTTTAAGATGGAGAATGTCCAGGGGGTTTAAGAATCAGGTCAGTGGTGCCCTTTTCCAGGGTGGTTTGAAGGACCAGGGTGGTTTGAGGGACTGAGTTCTTATGAGAAGTCAGACCGTAGTGTTTGGAGAACAGCGAGTATGTAAGGGCAGGGGATGAAACTGTGCATATCTGGCCCAGGATAGACAGGAAGGAAGAAGGAGACATGGGGTCAACAGGGAGGTTCTTTGAAATGAGGTGATTTAATACGCGCATGCGGTGGCAGAAGGGCCTGGCATACTGAGGGATGGAAAGTGAACAGGAGTGTTAAGTGAACCAGATTCCAGCTGAGCAGAAGGGATCAGGCTTCATGAAAAAGGATTAATCTTAAGCTAGAAGGATTGGAAGGGAGTGGAGATGGGTGTGGACATAGACAAGTTTACGGGGGCGGGGAAGGGAGTTTAGAGAATTGAGGATTGATAGCTTGAAGTTCTCAGAGGAATAGGGAACAAACTAGAAGTTCCTGTTTATGAAATTGTATTGTGTGTGTGTGTTTAGGGGTGGTTTGGACAGTCTGGGAGGCGCTCCTGGAAAGGAATGGAAAGTTCTGTAGTCATGTAAGAACTGGCAGAGAGTCCTGACCAGAAACACATTTTTTTTTTTTTTTTTCAGAAAAGGAAGTCCTGTCATTTTAAAGGTAATGCCTCTTATGAATTCTAAGAGTTTATTGATTTTGATGAGAACTTTTTATTGAGTACGTAGGGAGTGCCTTATGTTCGTTGTTGATTTATGATACTATGCTTGAGAGACTATCACTGAGGAAAATTAAAGAGGTATCCTTCCATATTTCAAAGAATGTCATTTGTCTCACCACCTAGATATTTATACATGATGTAAATGATCTGAGCATTTAATAACAATGCGATTCATGTGAGCCTCCCACATTACAAGAGGAAGAGGGGAGAATCCAACCACGTTATTACTTTCGTTGAGTTTATCACATCCCTTAGTTAAATGCATGAGCATCCCATGCTGTGCTGCCTTGAAAAAACTATTGATCAGTATAAAAATATAAAGATATGTACCTTGAAATCATGGTTTTATGTCCCAAGTGACATCATAATATTAGTCATTAACATCTTACATAATGCCATATATTATGCTGCAAGGTTTGTTAGAGTAACTTCATTGAAACGTCATAATAATTCAGGAGGCAGGAAATA
The DNA here is from genome assembly GCA_020311275.1 of Eira barbara. Lineage (NCBI taxonomy): Eukaryota > Metazoa > Chordata > Mammalia > Carnivora > Mustelidae > Eira > Eira barbara. Next base: position 1,556,224 of record JAHRIG010000018.1, read on the forward strand.
TTTTAAGTCATGTTTCATAGATGAAGAAACTGAGTCTTAGAAATAAGTAGCTTGCTTCTCTTTTGGTTTGCCATTTACCAGTGGAGACGTTTAGATGTTTAGAGGAAAGCTTAGAGTTCTGCATTTTAGTTGTAGTTTTACAACTTTTTCAGTTTTCCAATTTTATAACATTGAATAACGTAGGTAGGGATGTTCAAATATCCAGGCTAGCCCAGACTAGCCCCTATGCTTGTGTTGGACAAATACATGGTATATGTGCCTTCCCATCCCCCTCTGTGCCCATGGAGACATTGACAATCAGTCGTAGCACACTTTTCTTGGAGTCCAGACTTGGCCTCAGAAATCTTCATGAGATAGTGCTCCAAGCAACCACTACTAATGGATTTACCCTCTGGAGGCTAAAATACCCAAATAATTTGAGTTGCAGCTGGTGGATAGGACTATCAGTTTGGATCCTTGGAGAAGCAGCCACGACGGGAGGAAATGCCCGTGAAGTCAAAGGGGAAGGGAGAAATCGTCGGTGAGACGAGGCTTCAGACCACAGTGAAGGTTTGACATCTATGAAAGGATGGAGGGAATGCAGGGTTGGATAGTCAGGGTCTCACATTATAGCACAGTTCTGAGAAAGTCTCAGGCAGGTGGATGGGTTTCTTGCGCAAGGTTGTCTCTTAGAAGACACCCTCATGGGGCAGGAATGGGCCGGCTCTCATACTTGTTCTCCTTACCATGCTCAGTCACTGGCTGTGAGCTGGGGGAGTCATGGCCTTGGAGCTAGAAGCCACAGATCAACTGTGCTAAGACAGGTTCCCTTGATGAAGATCGGAGTGCACACTTCTGACAAGTATCTCTAGAAATGTCTTCGCTGATTCTTTATGGATCTGCTCGGAACTGCGACTTGCTACCAAAGCTGACAGTTCACCAAGCCACTGATGATGTCTTAGCAGCTAGAAGGTGACAAGTCTATTTCTCTCTTGAAGTCGTGGCGCATCTCACAAAGTTGAAAACTCATCTCCCGAGTTTTCAGAAGTTGTAATGTGGAAGGAGTTCCTGTGTGTTTGTGAAGTCCTGGGCGCCTCCCTCCCCATCAAACTCTGAGGAAGAAGTGTGCAGCCACTATTTTTTTTTTTCATCTGCCAAGGAATCCTTGGTCTTATCACTTCATTCAGCTGGAAATTATGTTTCACTTCCACTTAGCGAAAGCCATCCTCTTCGTTACCAGGATTGTGAAATAACATGATTTGTAAAGCAAAACATTGGTGTCTTCAGGGAATATGTTTAAGATCTCCAAATAGTCCCCGAAATTACAAATATAGAAATGTTTGTACTGCTCATTGGCTCTCTCCCAAGTTATATTTTCACTGAAAGACACATGCATTTATCTTTCTTATGTGATGGGCATTTTTTTTTCTTAGCAAGGATTCTTAACAAAGATTCTGCACATGAAGGGTCACTGACAGTAGGGAGCAACTCCACAGAGCTGCTTGGCTGGTAAGTAGGTTACTCGCTAGCTGAGTGAGCTGGTCCTGCACACTATTCTCAGAGCGTGTGGGATCCAATGAGCTCTGGTGAGATTCCTCGTTGCCACATGTATGATACCTCATGTAACAATGACAGCGATCGCAGTAACACCTGCCATGTAGTGTTCATTGCCAGAGCACTGCATCTGAAATACGTTAATATCGGTTATTTACACCAACCCTGCGAGATCGCTGGTACTATCCCCTTTTACAGAGAAGAAGGGGAAAAAAAAAAGGATCAGAGAAATGAATGAGGTTACCCAAATCATGCAGTTTGTGAGTGGTAGAGCTGACTTTTAACACCACACACCCTCTGGCTCCAAATCCCAGCTCTTAATTACTACTTAGGGTTATTCATAATGAGCCAGAAATGGTAGGCCAAATCAATTTACACCACGGGTCTGCTGCGCATAATACCCTATCACCCCAATCTGATCTGATTTGCTCTTAGAGCTGGAAGCAATCTCGTGTAGTACGCATACAGTTTGTAAGGCAGCCTCTGTCCAAATATTGTAATTGTGCCTTACAGCTTAAGCTGAGCGTACGAAAAAGGAGCTTTGTAAAGGGACTTTCACAAGGCACATGAAAAATGGAGAAAGATTTCTGTTTTCTCTTCTCCTAGTTATCTCGGGGCCAAGGATCGTGATACAAGGTCTAAGCAAGTGGAGGCCATGTTTGGCTTATCCCCAGCTCCTAACACCGTGCCTGGAATATAAAGGAAGCTCCATACGGATAATTCACAAAAAATTGCTGGCACACTGCTGAGAAAATGCGATGTTCATTTAATAGAAGATCCTAGGCAGGCAAAGAATATTGTAAATTCATTTAAATGAAGATTGAAAAATATCTTGAGTGTTCTCTGCCCCGAGTCTGATCAGGTCTATTCTTCTTTGAGTTTGAGGGTGGTTCGTTATGGATCTTATTTTCCTAAAGGACACAAAAAGGGGCAATTGGCGTAGCCATTGAGAAGAGAAAATGAAAAGGAACATCTGACCACTATTTTTTTTTTTAAATGCCTTATTACAAGTCCTGGAAAAATGTGTAGAGCAGATCAAAACAGCCAGGTGTTTGGATAACAGCCCTCTGGGGCCAGCTGGCAGAGGGGAACTGGCCATCAGAGTACAAGGAAAGAACATCTCCTGAAAAATGAAGAGTTAGCCCAAGACAGGGCACAGGAAAGCGCCCGGCGTGGGGGAGGCTCTGAACAGGTCATAAATTATGTGGATGAGAGAGGATTAAAGGAGCACATGTCAGAAGGTACAGGGTCTGATAAAAGGTCTCTAACCAGCAGAGGCAGCCATGCTGCTAGGAGTGTCAGCTGAGCCTTCAGATGTCTGTGGGTCAGAAGCAACTGACTGCAGTGCGTGCTCTGATGACACTGGGCACCTCCGGCAGAGCAACCACCCAGCTCGGGGCTCTGCATCACGGGGCCGCTCTTGCCACCTTGAATGCTGGGCATGAAAAACTACTAAAATGTCAACAAATACAGCGTCACTAATGGCGTTATGAGGAAGTAATTCAAAAATCTATGTTTTGGAAATTGAACTTGTCAGGCAGTAAAATTATGGACTTCATGTATAAGGGAGGAATTCACATCATTGCTGGGGTTTCCCACTGCCCCACCCCTTCACTCGTCTGCCCCCACGTATGTCTCCAAGCCAACAACGTATCGTAGAAAGCAACCAGCATGGCCCAGCACTGGCTCGTTAGAAGCTCTGTCCTACGGGTTTTTACATAAATTAGCCTGTTCATCTTCGCGGTAGCCCTCCAAGGTGGCACTGTTATTATGCCTTTTTTATAGATAAGGAAACTGAGTCACAGAGAGGAAACTGGTAAAGGAAAAAAAAAAAAAGGCCACCTGACACCCAATAGGACAAGAGAACGTAGTCCCGCCATCGTTAAAATAAGCTGTTGGTGACAGTAACTGACAGCTGGACACGAAAGGCAAGAAACGGCACACAGGAGAAACAGGCAGGAAACTGGAGAAACAACCTTTTTAAAGGGAAGAAAAGACTAGTCTTCAAGGAAGAAAGGTAAGAACGAGGCTGAAAGTCTATAAAATTAGACTGGAATTTGCTCACAAAAGGGACTTGAAAACTAAAGGACAGTGTCTAAATCTTGAAAAGAAAACACATCTGGTCATGCTCAAGCTGGCCCAATAATTACAAACCTTGAAGAGGCACTGGGAAAAGGGAGCATGAGAGCGGGAGAGAGCCCAGCCCCCCGGGTGGGGACGGGGCCCCCCGGGTGGGGACAGGGCCCAGGAGGCTGAAGAGCCGTGCTGTTGCCTGCGCAGTGGCGGCCATCTGTCATGGGCCTGCGACCCCCGGGGCTTTGGCTCTCACACCCCAAAGCTCTCTCGTCCTCTGTGGGGTCCATGGAGGGACGTTAACCAGTGCCCCCCTCCCCTGGGTAGTCCGTCGTTACACATCATGTTCACATGGAGGCCCTGTCTTCTACGAGAAGCTGTTTTTTGTTCACACGTGTGTGAGCTGGATCGGTTTAACCAACCACTAGAGGTCCGAGGTCATTCCCAGCAGGTGTCTTTCTCCATCCCTGCCCTCACCTGGCCTCCTTCCCGGCTTCTACTGTCGTCTTCGAAGCAGGTACCCTAGCCTGGTTCTTACGAATGGAAAGGGTCCGCATACAAGGGCTCTGTCTGCCTGACAATTCTCAACCCCGGTCACAGCAAGAGACACTGTTGCCAAGAACTGGGCCAGCAAAAATACAAAGATGTTTTCAGGCAGGCAAAAACATGCAAACAAACTGGTTTGAAGGGAGGGGCAGGGCAAACCCAGAGTCTTAGCTCTTGACCTGGGGCAGAGGGAGAGAACTCAGAAATTAACGTGCGTATGGCTTGGAAGGACAAATGTAGGGACTCCATTGTTTTCAGTAAGTGCCGAGTCCGAAAGCTGAAAATCCAACATGAACACTCCAAACATTTAAAAAAAATTTTTTTTAATTTTTTTAAGATTTTATTTATTTGACAGAGAGAGATCACAAGCAGACAGAGAGGCAGGCAGAGAGAGAGGAGGAAGCAGGCTCCCCGCTGAGCAGAGAGCCCGATGCGGGGCTCGATCCCAGGACCCTGAGATCATGACCTGAGCCGAAGGCAGAGGCTTTAACCCACTGAGCCACCCGGGCACCCCAACACTCCAAATCATTATTAAGTTGAAGTCCTCGAAATACAAGTTTGGGTTCAAGTTTCTCTTCTCCATTTCGTAAGATGCCGCTGCTTATTCGAAGTCTTCCCAGTAACAAATGGAAGATGCTATCCCTCCTTCCGACGTCCTCTGCTCTGGTCGCGACTTGGGGCCCGGCTCCTGGTGCGCCGCCCCTCCCCGCCTATTTCTCTGTATCTCAAAGCTTACGAGGAGTTTTGTGAGGGTTAGTCTCACACCATCGCGCTGAGGGTGTGAGATGGCGGCCGACGGTAAACTCCTGAGAGGACAGATTGGCAGAAGTGCCTCTCCCAGCCGGAGGTCACAGCAGAGCGAGGCAGGCAGAAGCTTGTGTGTGTGCTTGTGCGAGTTCATGGGCGTGTGTTCGCACACACGTGTGTACCTGCACCTGCGTGTGATCGTACGTGGGCACAGCAGTCTGACTGCCAGCAACGTGATCGTGCCGGCTTATCAGGTAAACGTGCAGCATTAGCTGATGACAGCTCGGTCTTTGGTTTCGTGACGTAAGGTTAGGTGTGGGCATGCACACAGCATTGAGTCCGACAGCGGCTCCCAGCCTGGCCCGGGCAGATCTAAAACGCCAGGATGTGTGGGGCAGTCGCTTCCGTTGGTCTGGGTGTGGCTCGTGCATCAGAACTCGTGGAAGCTCTCCAGATGGTTCTCGTTTGCAGACAAGACTGAGCACCCCACGTGTAGAGCTACTGCCCAACGAGAAGTTTCAGAGCATCCCCTGGGCTACAGGGCCGAGTGAAAGGACATGTGACGGTGACGCCGTCAGTCATAAGAAGGAAAAGGACTAGTAAGTATCTAAATGCAGGTCTTTCTGTTTACACAACAGCAGGAGCAAGAGCTACGAGTCTGTCGGGGAGGCCACCGGAGACCCCCGCGTCTCTTCTAAACTTCGTTCTCGTTGTTAATGCATTTACATCGAGGGGTGTTATGGTCCCGCGCTCCGAAACACTAAGAGATGCTCGGGAGGCCCGAGTGCAAAGGGACGGCTTTGTTAGCAACGTGTCCGCTTCTCCCTGCAGTTCAAGCAACAGGATAATCTCTACGGACAGAACCGCTGCTTCTAGTGCACATCAGGATAGACACCGGAGCCAGGTTTTCTAGGTCCGTCACCCCCAATTTCCAGGTGAATAGACTGTGAAGCCAGAAAATTATGCCACTGGGGGGCTGGAGAAGCGAATGTCAGTCAGATTTGCGTTGTCTTCCTGCATCTTGGACACTCAGGCAACTTTTAAGGCATGACTAGATTTTAGTCAAGGAATTCCGTTTCTCGCAATTTTCTGAAACACAACCAGCGATAACTCACTGTCCCAGGCGTTCCGCTAGGGGCACAGTACGGATTGTCCATCTCCTTTCCTTCACCAGCTTACAGGAAGGACATGCTATTTTCCTCCTTTTATGGGTGAAGAAATTGAGACTTAATGTGCCGTATGACATGGTCATTATCTTGCGTCTAGTAAACGACAGCGAGGATTTCAATCTAGATCCGTGACTTCAAAACCCACGGTTTTATCAGAGTCACTGCCCTTGGCTTACAGACTTCCAGGATAAAACATTCAGTGCTTGTTTCTCAGTGCCTCGGTTTATCCCTTCCTAGAATCTGAATCCTGGTAATTGTAGGGATGAGTAAGTTTGTTGTCGTTGATCGATGGAAAAACGAGTCTTTCTCTAAGAGTTTGCCAGCGTACACGGGAACTTCAAACAACAGCGGACTTTACCACTGGGGATTGAGATGCTTCTCTATGCAGCCTGATGGATCACAAGAAGGAAGCGACAATAAAAATGAAATAAGTAGTTGCTGAACATGCTCACGTGCCGGCTTACACCGTTGGTACTGGTATTTTGTCAACATCGAAACTGCATTTTATAGTTCATGCTGTTCCTTTTCTGTTTTAGCTGATGGTTGTGATAACATCTTGCTCAATCTGCCAGAAATACCTGAAAGTCTTCCCAAAGCTATCATTAACAAGTAAGACAGAACGGAGCTGGCCCAGGGTTTCCCTCTGTACCAATACGTGGATTTATTGAGTGAAGATACGAGGCACGAGGATACCTGAGCTTCCCAACGTGGACTGCGTGACCACAAAGAAGCAAACTGCGAGGACAGGAGGATAGCCAGTGAAGGCTCTGTTAATCGCATCTAATGTGCGTATCACGGGGGTCCCCATCTACATGTCTCTTGCTAACGTCTGTCCTGCGCATTAACCTGTTGTCTAGCCTCCGTGAAATCCTCTCATTCTGGTGCAGGCTGCATGAACGACTCGGACGGACCCCCTGAGCTGGCAGCTGTCTTCCGAGGGCCGGGTGGGATGGCTCTTCTCGGACAGGGTGTTCATCTGGCCGTTATAGAATGTTCGGGGACTCGTGCCTGGGAGTCGCCCTTGAATCCACTGTGTCAGAGGGTGAAGGGTGTCCGTGTGAATTGACAGAACCTCCAGCACATCTACAATCTGTTTCAACCTTCTCAGAGTGCTCTGAGGTCAGGAAGCCTAGAATAAATAAATCTTAAAGATCAGTTTATTTCCTTTGGGAGTTTTTATTCCTCTGATGCCAAGACCGACATTTTTTTTCCCTCCTCAAATAAAGCAGGTAGCAGCATGTCTTTTTAGGCTGCTGGGCTCCTCTAACATCTGGGCTCAAGGTTAGAATGGAGTTGAAAAGGCGATGGCAAGAGGTGAGGCCCCTGCTCATTCGTTGGCTGTCCTTGACCTGTAGGAAGGAAATGTGTGGCGGGATGCCGGAGATGTCTTTTGATGGGGAGACCAGCTTTTGTTTCCTTCTGATTATAATATATACCATAATTTATATAATTATATGTGGATAATTACATAGATTATGCTATAATATAAATTATCACTAACCTGAATTTTGGAAATAATGCAAAGGGTTTGCAAAACCTAGAGAGCGGCTACAGTGGTCAGAAGGACCTTGTGGTGGGCACAAGGGCTTGCCCCGTAGGCCCGTGGTGGCTTTGCACTTGCCCCACTGCTCGCTTGAATTAGGTGGGACTTGTGACCGCTTCGGCCAACCAGGTGTGCATAGGGGGAGAGCAGAAACTAAAGCCAGAGCGCTGCAATGCTCACCGGCCTCTTAGCGGGGCAGACGTTACGCCGGCAATCCTGGTCCCTGATGAAACCTTCTTAGGGATCCACTTCGGATATGTAGAGAGAACACGAAATAATCTCTTGTTATTTTTAACTACTGAATTTTGGGGTTATTTGGATGGGTAACATAGTCCAATTGACAAGGAAATAATCATGTCAAAGGCCCCATGTTGAGGGGTAGTAGAGATATGACAAAGGAAATCGCTCACCAGAAAAGTCTCACAAACTTCTTGTTTGTTTGTTTGAACCTGAGGAATTGCTGACCAGAAAATGTGGGAAAGGATTGAAAAGATATTAAAATGCCCAGGCCAAGCCCTGCAAAGCCTCCTGTTTAAAAAAATAATGGAGTAAAATATATATAACATAAAGTTTACCATTTTAGTCATTTTTTAAGTGTACAGTTCAGTGACATTAAGTCCATTCCCACTGTTGTGCAGCCACAACCACCATCCATCTCCAGGATTTTTTATCACTCCAAACTGAAACTTTGTACTCATTAAACAATGACCCCCTGTGTCCCCTGTTTACCCCCCTGGCGACCACCATTTTCCTTCGTGTCTGTGAGTTTGACAATTCTAGATACTTCATCTAAGCAGAATCCTATTGTACGATTTTTGTATCTGGATTATTTAAAAGATTTTTTTGGGGGGGGGGGCGGTAAAAAGATTGCATTCTCTTTTTCGCTAGCAGTTCGTGTTATCTTCCTAGCTGTATCGGAGACGATCTTGGCTCGAAGAAGAGAGGGATGGCAGGAATCTGCCGTAATCACTGACTCCAGCCGTGGTTGCGGCGGCTGCCTGCTTTCCGGGCCAGAGGTCAGTGACCTTTCCAGACAGGAATGCCAGAGTTCCAGGCCCCATGCTTCCCTTGGGTCAGGGGTCAGGGATGGCTTCCGACCCCGAATGACAAGTTTTCCTCCTGCCGATGTGGGGAAGGCAGAATGCCACATCCTACAAATTGAGGTAGAGAGACAGCTCTGATTCCGTTCATTTATGAGGGTGGAGCCCAGCGACAGCAGGTGCTACAGCTTTCAGAAGGGGCCATGACAATGGTGATGGGTCCCAAAGCTATAGAAAACCCTCCGATGGACCAACAGAGAAAGAGGGCAAGAGGCTTATCATTTTTTCACTTAGAGAAAAAGTTAAGTTGTCAGACGTTGTCAGCGTAAGTCTTCATGCTTTTTGGTAAATGTTCTCTCCCCTCCCCGAATTACGCTTGTTAGAAGTGCCTGGATAGACCAGGGTGAGCGCTGGAGAGCTGAGGGCTGGCAGTGGAAGTGGGTCGGAAGACTGTAGCTGGAGGAGGTAAACTCAGTGGCACTGACGTGGTCCCCGAGCTCCCATCCAGGGAGGTGGGCCAGCCTTGGAGGGGCCAGGAGAGCGCTGGGGCCATCTCTGAAGTCTCGCTTCTGCTCCATTAGATCTGTGGGTATGTGGCAGAGTGGCAAGATCTCTGTCTTCTGGTCATACTGAAGTTTGGAGATGAGCACAATCAAAGGTTTATTAATTTTTTTAAAGGGCCACAGGCAATGTCACTAAGTGCCATAGCGATAATAAAACTGTACTCTAGTTTTATGTGGTTGCGCAGTAGGTACCGTCTCTGCCAGGAGTTCGGCTGGCTGCTGAGCATCCCACAGAATCACGAACACACAGGCTTTCCTCCTTTGTGGAGTTCCCAGTCTAGGGAAAGACAATTATTAATCAATAAGTCAGTCGATAAATGTTTCTTGAACATGCATTATGTTCCAGACCCTGGAGAGACTCTGGGAAGCGAAGCAGACACAAATCATGTAAACAGATTGTCAAATTGTCACTCTAAGAGGGGCTAGGAAAGAGAGGGGTTCTGTACTGTGTGAGCCTGTAATCTGAGTTTAAAGTAGCCAGGGAGAGCTTGTTTGGAGATCCCGGGGACAGAAGGGATCCACCGGCCAGAAGGGGACAAACGAGCTTTTCAGGCAGATGGGCTAGCATGGCAAGGGTCTTGTGGGTGGGGGCATGGTGGGCATGAGAACAATGGAGGCCATTTGTGGTTAGACTGGGGAGAAGGGATTGGAGAACAAGTTAAGCTGGGCGGGGCGGGGGTGGGGAGCCAGTCCAGAAAGTCATCCTTATAAAAGTGAGAGGAGAATGACTTGTCATTTTCCTTGTTAGAATCTGCATCCCTTTTCTCGTCCTCTCATGGCGCCACGGTTAAGGGCATAGTTTCTGGAGCCGGACCGCCAGGGCTGGATCTCCGCTTTCCCACGTACAAGCTTTGTAAGCACAGCACGTATAATGTCTCTGCGCCTCAATTTCCTCGTCTGTAAAATGGTAAATATGATATTACCTATCTCATAAATTTGTTAGGAAGATTAAATGAGCTTATATATGTGACGTGTTTAGAACAATACCAGGCATGAATTAAAAGTACCACATGAATAAGATGATTATTGCCCCGTACGATGGAGAACATGAGTAATCACCAGCTGCTGCCCCGTCAGTGTGTGAACCAGAAACCCAGCCTGAATTATATTCAAAACACATACGTATGTGTGTGATGAACAGAGAAAACCTAAGACAAACCGTAGGTCTCTTCAGTGACCATTTACAGTATGGACAAATGCATTTCTCAAGGAAATCATCTTGGAAAAGTGCTATTTTCAAGGCTGAGAGAATTAAAAGGCCTTCTCTTTTGCCCAGTGTGTATTTTAGATTTTTGGAAGAATGTGTATTCCTGATACTGATTCAGGCGACACTTGGAACTCACTAAGGGCAGGACTGACCTCAGATGCTTTCATCATTTTGCCGTCGATGCAACTGAGTGATCTTGGGTGGTAGAGTCAGGAGCACCTTTAGGGATCAGCAAGTCGTTTGTTCTGGCGTAATTGGCTCTTGGTTTCTGTGTGAAGCGATCACAGTAGACAGTAAGAGCTGCCAGTTTAAGAATTTAATAGACAAGTAATTAATTTAACTGAGACGCTTCGGTGAAAACCATAAATGCCATCTGTGGCTTCTTCTTTGGAAGGTGGTGATACATTTTTGCCAAAGTTTTCTTCCTTCCCTCCTTCCTTCCTTCCTTTCTCTCTAACGATTTCTGAAAAATAAAAATAATAAGCAGGATTTGTACCTATCGATTTAGTAACATGGTGGATCCTTAGGCCCTCGGTGTGGGTGATGCTGTTTTACTAAACACAGGTTCATGGAAAGCTCGCTGTGTACGAGGCCTTGTGACGGACGTCTTCATACGATGCCTCATTGAGTCCTCACAGGAATCGTATGTAATCCTGGGCAAGTCTTAGGCTCATTGGCCCTGGATCCCGCCTCACCCTTCCTGTGCTCTGGTCCATGTTGCAGGAGACTGACTCCAGCGGCTAGCTTCTCCTGTCCACTCGTTTGGGCATTGGGAGGCACTGGTGGAGATGTTGAGCGTGGGCAGAGAGAGAAGCCAGGGTCTTTCTTCCTTCTCTCTGCCTAGGACTGTACCTCCTCTTTGGCTCCAGCTCCCAAGGGACTGCCGGGCCATGGTTCTAGCTTCCACTTGGTGGTTCTGCCCCTAGGTTCCCATAACATTTTCCCCTCCTGTGGTCTCCCCAGCCAGAAGATGGTAGAACTTCCTGTTCTTACTCATCTTTGGATTACCCCATTGTTTCCTACCTGGCTTCCGGATTCTATCACCTGTTCAATCAAATTACATTTACATTTAATTTAATTTGCATTGAATTCCCCCTATTAGAAATAGTTGAAGTAATTTCTTCTTTCCTGGTTAGGCCCTAACTGATAGAGCTCAGTATAAATATACCTATTTTTCTTCTCTCTCTCTCTTTTTTTTAATATATGAGGAAACTAAGGACCATATAGGCTATATATCATAATATTAAGCCCAATATTATAAGTCTACTAATTAGGTCAAAGTCCTAGCACTTCTAAGTTCATATGTACTTTTTGTATTATGGTGTCTTCATAACTCTCTGGGAAAGGTAAACCCTTTTTAGAGGAGTGATCCCTCCTGGATAACCAGTAACATGATGGATTTTACCGTATCCTGTTTCAGTTCAACTGGACTTGTGCAGTTCAGAGTTCAATTGATGAGTTATTGCAGGATAAACTTGAGGGTCAATATTACACGTGTGTCCAGAGACAGAATTATTAGGCCCTCGAGCAGCAAATCGGAAAGTATGACTACAAAAGCTTGGCTCCTTTGGAAACCTTCACAGATCAGTGGAGCCGCCCAGCTCAGGCCACTCTTCTGGGCCAGGTGATGAATTTCCTTTGTTTCACTTCAAACAGAAAATCAGGATCTTTATTCCTCATCTTTTTTTCTTTTTTAAAGATTTTATTTGTTTATTTGACAGAGAGAGAGAGTGCACGAGCAGGGGGAGCGGCAGGCAGAGAGAGAAGCAGATTCCCTGCTGAACAGGGAGCCTGATGCGGGACTGGATCCCAGGACCCTGGGACCCTGGGATCATGACCTGAGGCGAAGGCAGACGCTTAACGGACTGAGACACCCAGGCGCCCCTTTATTCCTCGTCTTGAGTTCAGCTCAGAATCAGGATAGGGATACTCTTACGTTATTGTTAAGTCCCACATTAGATCAAAGACTTCAGACTTTACCATAATTTTCGATTCTTCATAGGAGTAAATCATAAGCTATAAACATATGTGGTCTGGAAACACTGAAGGACTCTTAGGATAGCAAAAATCAATAGGGCTCGACAGTATTTTTGTATTTCTAGAATATCCTTATAAGGTAAGAGTTCTGTCCAGGGCCAGGAAAGGGGTGAGGTAATCAACCACCTCAGATTCACCTGGGGTCGGGGCCGGCCTTGAACAGGGCGGTTCTCATACCGAGCGTACCCCTCGGCTCCGGTCGGGCGGTCTGTATGCTGCCCTGAGGGCAGATCACACCTTTCCTCACCTCTGTCCTCGCTTCTCCCGCTCCTCTCACGGGCAGGACCCACTCCCCCATCCATATCCTCTGCCTCCGTCCCTCAGAGCCTGTGTGCGGCCTCTGTCCGACCCCTCCGAAGTAGCTTGTTTCCCTTCGGTCCGTACGGAGCGCTTCCCATTACTCTGTGCTTGTTCATTTACCGCGTTTCCTTACCCTTCCCTTCCCCAGTCGTGTTAGTCTCGTCTTTCCAAGGAGACCACGAACTCCTTGAGAGAAGAACTGTGTCTCACTCTTCACCATCTGCCAGCGCCTCCTGGGGAACGGACGCGTGTTGAACAGCTGACCTAGTGTGAAAAGCGCCCTGGTCTTCCAGCTCCTGGCCATTTAACCTACTCCGTTAACTCACTGCGCCCCTCCGTAGCCGCCGGGCTGTCACCGCGCAGTACGAGCTCTGGCCGCTAAAATGTTTCTTCTAGTCAGAAGAGTACTGTGATGTCAAGACTCCAGACATGGTACGAGGAGAGAGGGGGAAAGAAAAAAATGCATTTAGAAACACAGCTGGTTCTTTGACCTGGTGGAACTTGTTTTCCGGAAGTTGCCGATAAAAAAAAAAGCTGCTCCGAACAACGACCAGTCCATCTCCAGACTCTGGTATGTCTTAAAACGGCAATACGGGGGCGCCTGGGTGGCTCAGTGGGTTAAGCCGCTGCCTTCGGCTCAGGTCATGATCTCAGGGTCCTGGGATCGAGTCCCGCATCGGGCTCTCTGCTCAACAGGGAGCCTGCTTCCCCGCTCTCTCTCTGCCTGCCTCTCTGCCTACTTGTGATCTCTGTCTGTCAAATAAATAAATAAAATCTTTAAAAAACAAAACAAAAAAAACCCTGCAATACGGTAGGGAACAGTGTGGCCAAGAGGTTCTTGGTGGCACCTTTGGGTAAAAAGGATTTTCTGCTTTAAGAACATTAGCTTCTACATCCATATGGGAGACCAACAGATCATGTCTCTGTAACTGTTATTTACTGAATCAAGAATCATCTCCATGCTGTTTTTGTTTGTTTGTTTGTTTGTATTTTTACTACAAATGTAGATCTAGGTATTCTAAATCGCACTAACGATGAGAAAACTGAGATCCAGAGTTCACTAACTGAAACATCAATAAATCACCTCCTCCAAGAGGCCTTCCTTGACCTTCAGGATGGGTTAAGCACTGTCAGATCTCCCGTAGTGACCCGTGGCAATCTTTATCGCAGCCCTTACTTACTATTTTATGTAGTGAGTAGAGAGTCATGTAATAATCCATTTTCTCCATCTGTCTCCTCTGTTAGATTGTAGCCTCCTTGAGGATAAATTTCGGCTTCTAAGTTTTCTCCGTTACACTATGCTGCTGTTCTCACACATAGACCAAGGTCATAGACCTTGGGATTTTCCCCCACAGAAGGCCCTTCAGTTATTGAGAATAATTACTAGCTTTACCATACAGTGAGGGTTACTCAGTATATCCTCCTTGTCTAGGGAAAAGAGTACTTAGGACATTTTCTCTCTTATGAGACACCCACCCCACTGCATTTAGTGGCCGGAAAGGCTCTGTTTCCACAAGTTAACATCGAAAGAGGATAGCTTATAGTCATAATTGCTCCCTGGCGGGAGGGTTGCCACAGACACTGGAGACATTCACGGTTGATTTTTTGGAACCATGGCTAATGGGACAAATCACTCAGCCATGGAGACTCCTCCAGCTCAAAGAGCATAAAGAGATGGAAGCAAAGAGGGAAGCAGGTCATGGGCTTGGCCTGGGCTCCTGAGGGCCCACTGCAAGGGGAAAGCGGGCAGATGTGACTTACTGGGTCAGCCAGGGCTGGTGTCGGACTCGGCTGTCACAGCTGGACTGACATCCGCAGCAGGGGCTTGACATCAGCGCAAGGACGGCACCAGCCAGCCAGGGGTGTGTGGCAGAGACGAGCAGGGTTGGGGTCCTGGAGAAGAAAACCTTCTGGAAGGGGGGACGCCAGCAGCAGCGAGCCGTCTCCTGCCGTCTGATGTCCGACTCAGCACAGCTGACGTGGAGCTCGTCGCAGCAGGTGCCGTGCCGTGGCCAAGACGGGATGTTAGAAGGCCAGGCTAGGACCGGCCGTGTAGGGCTGGCGCTCTCTCCATGGACCCCAGAGAAAGGAGACAAGAGCAGATTTTGAAGAAGCTGGAAAATCAGGTTCGGAACAACCTGACCCCTGGGTTGTTCGCTTCATCAAAGCTCAAAATGTCTTTGGGGCGTTCAGTGACTGCACTGATTTGACGCAACAACTCGTCATTTTTCGTGAAGGTGATTTTACAGATGAAGTCAGAAAAGATGGCAGTCGTGCGGCCATCATGTGTGTGATGATCCTTACTGTTGTGTAAGAAGCAGCAAAGTGATGCGAGAAAGATGTAAGTGGGAGCCCGTCCTGTGCTGGCCACACTCTGCCTTTCAAACAGGAAGCTGCGGTGTGTAATTAAAACTATAATAATCTTGGGGCGCCTGGGCGGCTCCGTTGTTAAGCATCTGCCTTGAGCTCAGGTCATGATCCCAGGGTCCTGGGATCGAGTCCCACATCCGGGCTCCTTGCTCAGCGGGAAGCCTGCTTCTCCCTCTGCCTCAGCCCCCACTGCTTGTGCGTGCACGCTCTCTCTCTCTATTTCTCTGTGACAAATAAATAAAATCTTAAAAAAAAATAAAACTATAACAATCTTTAAAATGATTTTTAAAAGGTAATATGCAGCTTGGATTGCCAAATACTTCACTTTTTCAAAATGCTTCGGTGGCTTCTACCTCATTTGACCTTCGCAGCTGCTTCTGCGTAACCTGGGGGGCACCGGTAATCACCTGTTTTGTAGAGGAATCTGAAATCAGAGAGGTTTGGTGAGTTGCCCAAGAGCACACAGCAGCTACTGTCAGAACTGGGACTAACTTTTTGCTTCTTTTTTGAGTGTTCTTGTGTAGTGAAGGTCACAAGCCCTTATCTGGAATTCGGAAACACAAGCGAGAATAACATGTCTGTTTTTCCTTTCCTAACTCATTTGATGGCAAACTTTTTACCTGTCCTGATCTACCTTTGGCAATAAAACATTTTCTAAGATGATGTGAGGCTCTTTTTGTCCTCTTTGGGAAGAATATTTATATATTTTATTGCCAAAACTTTAATGTCTCTGATCACAGAATGCTGTTCCAAACTGCTGCCTTATTTGTCACGTTGGCCCTATTATCTTCCTAAAGCCCCCAAAATTCTGATTTCAAAAGCACATCGGGGCACGAGAGTTTTGGATGATAACTGTAACCTGAAGAAGACCGTCTCACAGAGTCGGGCGAAAGGGGTTTCCATTAACCAGACATTCTGGTTCACCGTCGCTAGGGGTGGTGAACCTGTATGGCTAATGTCGAATGCGTTAGACTATAATGAAACGGACTTAATGTCAACCCAGCAGTTGTTGGGAGGGTTAAATAAGATAATCCAGGTAAATGATTTATTGCCGTGTCTGTTCATGGGACACATTTCGTAACCAGAGTGTTAGCTGTTACCTTTCTTAATAAACTCTGTATCCCTATGTTCCCGATGAGGAAATGGTGACAGGCAGAGCTTAAGCAACCTGCCAAGGTCACATGGTTGGTGAGGGGCACTGCCAGGACAGGACACGCGGACTGACTGTTCCATCCGAAGCATATGCACAACCAGTAGGGGAGAGAGAATTCTGGGATCTTCTGGGGGCTCTAGAAATCCTTCCAGATCATCATTATGAAAATTAATTACTGAATCAGTGGACTGCAGCATGTGGAAGTGCTGTTTAATAGCCTGCTGGTTAAGCCAGGGTTTGCTGGCTGCGGAGAGAGGGAAAGAGTAGGGGAGGGAGGAAGGGAGGGGGAGAAAGAGAGAGAGGGAGAGAATTAACTGCTAGAGATTGTCTTGCAAGTTAGAAATGACTTTATGGGGCAGTTGGCAAACCTCTATCTCAGAGAATTATTGCAAGAATATGAACTCCTTTGGAGAGACGGGAGGAGGTCTGGGAATTAGAGCAAAGAAAAGACGCTCCTAGGACTTTCCCCAGAGTTCTGTGGACTCGGCCGGGGGGAAATAACCACGATCTGTGTCTGTGTGTGTGATGAGACTCTTTTCCAGCCTCACCGTCCTCCCGGCTTCCCTGACGATGGCTCTTTTGCCTTCTCGGTTTCCTCACTTTGAACCTAGGACTTCTCGTTTTCCAAGCACGCTTCGGGGGGGAAGGCCCACAGGTGAGCTGAGAGAGCAGGGGTGAGGACAGGAACGTGGGATGCAGATACCTGAGAGGAGGGGAGGGGAGAAGAGGGGAGGGGAGGGGAGGGGAGAAGAGGGGAGGGGAGAGGAGAGGAGAGGAGGGGAGAGGAGAGGAGAGGAGAGGAGGGGAGGAGAGGAGGGGAGGGGAGGGGAGGGGAGGGGAGGGGGGCGCTTGCTTTTCAAAACCAGATTGTCTTCAGGCTTCCTTCCTGCAAAACGCCCATCCCAGACGGCAGGAGGCGAGCCGGCCGCTGTGCCCGCGGTCAGGCAGGGCAGCCTGGCAAGCGGGTGGGCCCCGCGCTGGCTAAGCCAGATTAAGAGGCCCGCGGAGCCTTTGTGCGGCAGCTGCTGCGGCTCCCCGTGTGCCTGGCATCGCGCAGGGCGGCTCTTATTTGCTGTTTGGGTCGCGGCACTTGAAAGGCGCCCCCTCCCCCAGACTCCTTGACATTTGTCCCGAGATTAATTGGGCTAATCCCCTTCTTGGAAGAGGAGGTTGGAGAGCCTGTGATGAGGGAGGGTGAGGAGGCTGGGACTGAGGAGGCTCTGACGGAGGCGCCGGGGCTCGCTGGAACCCTTGATGCAAGAAAAGAGCGAATTTCTCTACAGTCCCTGGACAAGGCTGACAGGTGGGCAGGGAGACTGCGGCTCTTGTGTTCCGCCTGGCTTTGCCAGAAGGTCTGTGCGCAGCAGCAGTAACGACGTCTGACAGCACCAGCTGGCGCTCGGGGAGGGGCGCTCCCGGCCCACCTTGGCCTGCCGTGCTCGGTCCTTGTCCTGGGGCAGAAGGGGAGAGCCCGAGCCGGCCCTCCTGACTGCGGGAGCCGCATCACGTGGACACTAGTCTGGGATACTTACAAAAGTGCATTTAAATTTTATTTTGAATCAGGCGTTCAAAACAAGCATCATTGAATATTTGAGATTTATGGTCGAGGGAAGGCAGGGGACGGACCCTGTTCTCTCCAGCTGGAGGCAGCGTCCGCGTCTGAGAGGGGACGCAAGGCTCTCCACCTTGTTGTCTGATGGTAATAGCGCTTATTGGGAGCTGCTTGTGTGCCAAGGCGCTGTTCTAAACATTTTAATGGTGTTAACGATTAATTTCTTCTTCTTAACAACCGCCACAAAATAGATGCTGATATTGCCTCCACTGTGCAGAGTTAGGAACATGCCCAGGGTCATTGTAAATGGTGGCACCGAGACTCCCACTCTGACAGTCCAGTTCGTGTCCTACCCCGAACCTCTCTCCCAGCTGCATTGCCAATGGGGAAAAGGGAACAAGCATTTTGCCTCGGCTAGTCTTGGTTTGGAACATGACTTCATGAGATCGAACAGTTGACTGAGGGTAATGCATCCCGGGAGAACAGAGGGTAAAGAGCCGTGGAAATACTTCGAGGTCCCTGGGAGCCTCTGAATGACGTGCCTCACTGTACCACAGGTAGAAATTTCCTCCAACCAACGGGATTCCTCTCATGTGCCGCGTTTCTTTGTCAATTACTGTAGATACCGGCGTTAACGGATATGAAAGGACGGTGGTTAATCGAATGATCTTAAGAGAGTTCTTTAAATGGGGTTTATATTGACGTCCATTATAAAGACGATGAATAATGAGGAACTGAAAAAATGTCATTGCGGGGCGAAAGGAGATGTGCAAAGGGAAGACCGTCTGTCCATCCTCGATCAGAAGGGAGACCGCTGGGTCACGGGGTTTGCTTTGGGGGGTGGGAACAGAAATGTCAGACGCGAAGGTCAGAACAACAATGGGGCATTCGGGGCGTATCTTTGCGGCGTTTTGAGCGCCTTGAGAGATTCTTTGAGTTCGGAGCATTGAACGTCCGTCTGTTGTTTTCTTCTATGTAACCGTGGTCCACTCAGCAGGTAGCGCACACTCAGCCTCTTTTTCCAGCCGTATTTTCTCCCGCTTCGAGGATTGGTTTCCCGCCACCAGAGTCCAGTACAGATTCCCGTCGGGGGTAAGGAAGACAAGGGAATGTGGATGTGGAGTCCCTCGTCTCCTCTTGGAGCTTCGAAGCCCCCCAAGCAGGAGCACCGTCTTCGTTTTATGATGAGGAAACTGAGGATCAAAGAAGTTGCTAACCCAGGACTATGCAATAAGTAAGTAGCCAAACATTCGTCACCAGGATAGGATTATAGCTGGAAGTTCGTTATACCCAGAGAAAAAACTTGATGCTAGCGTTCGTCTGAAGAGAACCTATTCCAAACCAAAGATTTCCAAATAAACTCTTGCAACAGGCTTTTTTGCAAGTTGGGGATCACTAGCAAAATCTCCCGTTCCTCCAGATACAGAATCTTCAGTATCTGATAAGATGCCCAGTGGTTTTCAAGTTGCACTTTTTGCATAAAGATCAATGTCTTAATATCATTTATATCTATCTGACTTCATTTTAACATGGCTTGATGTGGTAGGTGACAGGATCAAACCCACTTTTTCCTTCTTGGTACTGCTCCGGTGCTTTGGGTACATGGACCGCACAACATGGACCACACTGCCATGTGAACACCATGTTTGTGCAGCCCATTTTTTAAAAAGATTTATTTATTTATTGGGGGGAGGGGTAGAGGGAGAGGGAGAGGGAATCCAAGCAGACTCTTCACAGAATGAGGTGCCTGACGAAGGGTTCGATTGCAGGAGCCTGAGATCACAACCTGAGCCAAAACCAGCGTCAGATGCTTAACCAACGGTGCCACCCAGGCAGCCCGCACAGGCCACGTTTTAACTTATTTTCCATCTAAGCATAAAATCCTTCCACTCTTACCCTGTCTAATCCATTTTCCACGCAGTAACCAAAGAGAGCTTTTGAAAACATACATCAGATTATATCATCTTCTGGCTTAAAACCCTTCAAGGTTTTCCCATTGCCTGAAAATACAAGGTGCGTCCCTGACCAGGGCTACCGTTCCCTGTGGGGTCTGGCTTTTCCCTCCTCTTCAGCCTTGCTCTGGGCCTTCCTGCCTTGGCTCGGTGCTCCGCTGCCTCAGGGCCTCAGAGCGTGCTTTCTGTCTGTCTGGAAGGCTCTTCCCATGGCTTTTGCACAGTCGGCTCCTTCTCAAGCCTCAAGTTCCTAAATGTCACCTTAAATGTCAGAGAGACCTTTCCCTGAACCCTCCGTCTGAAGCAGGGTGCTCTGCTGCTTTCTGTCTCTGCACCCTGTTCGATTTCCTTATCCTACGTACCGCACTCTGCAATGATTGTTTATTGACTCACTCAGTTCTCCGTTTCCTTTATTAAAATGCAGGCATCAGGAGGACAGGGTCCACGTCTGTTCCTAGATGGGCCTTTATTTAGCACAAAGAGCAGTGCTTGGCACGGACAGTCTCCACGCACGTGCGCTTCATAAGTGACTGCGTGAACGAGTCTGTGAACAGTCGCGGAGATTTCCTGCAGGCATCGCCCAGTGGGAATTGCATGTAGAGATCCTGCCACTGGTTTGTAACTTGTGTTTACCCAAGTGGGTCGTGTGGCCCCTCGTGCTTGCAGACACGCACCGGCCACAAGGAGCCAAGAGCGAGGCGTCTCTCATAGGAGGGAGCAGAAGTGGCGTCCAGGCCTGGAGCTACTCTACTTGCCTCGTGCTCCCAGGCAGCCTGCCTACCTCCTCCTGTGGAACCTGGAGCCTTCCAAGCCCGAGAGGGCCAAACTGCCTTTGGACACTCTTTCTTTCTCTCTTTTTTTTTTTTTTAAACTTATTTATTAGAGAGAGAGAGAGCGAGTGCAAGCAGGGGGAGAAGCAGGCTCCCCGCTGAGCAGGACTTGATCCCAGGACCCTGGGATCATAACCAAGCTGAAGGCAAACATGTAACTGACTGAGCCCCCGAGGTGTCCCACCTTTGGACCCTGTTAAGTACGAATAAGAATGATCTGGGAGATTCTCACTCCTGAATTTGAGAGATTTTTATTCATAGCTCCTTAAAGTATCTGCTTTTACAAAAAGCTTTAAACTAAATGGAACCTAAATAATTAGGGTCTAACCCCTCGCAAGCGGGCTGCCCTGATGACAGCGTTACTCCCTGCGGACGCCGATCATCTTCAGAAACAGGTTATTTATACTGTCCTAGCCAAAGCCCCCTGTCTCTGTTTCAGATCTTGGGTCAGCATGCTGAGAACCAAAGAAGTGAGTTTCACCAACTCTACAAGCACTTAGGGTGACTTATTTTTGGCTCAGCTGGAAAATCTCCAAATATATCTTAAAAGAAAGGAAGAATAACTCCACCCCAACAGACAAGGGCGTCCTCAGTACTTCCTCAGTTAGAGCTCTAGCGACCTGGGAGTCTACCGTGGAAAGTAACTTCTCCAAAACCTCACGTTATCTAGGACATTTGAAATGTATTTTCTTGGACAAAGATGCTAGTTTGTTTAAAATTTTCGATTTGGGGCGCCTGGGTGGCTCAGTGGGTTGAGCCTCTGCCTTCGGCTCAGGTCATGATCCCAGGTCCTGGGATCGAGCCCCGAGTCGGGCTCTCTGCTCCGCGGGGAGCCTGCTTCCTCCTCTCTCTCTGCCTGCCTCTCTGTCCACTTGTGATCTCTCTCTCTGTCAAATAAATAAATAAAACTTAAAAAAATTTTTTTTCAATTTGTTTTTATTTATAATGCTTGCTAGAATTTCCAGCGTGACATTTCTCTATTAATGACAGCTAATGTGGACCCAAAATAGAAAATGACAAGGATTGTTCTCATAATATTCAGGAAAAATTTCATCCCTGCATTATTAGCTCTTTTGAGATTGAAAAATCATTTCCTAAATTGTGGCCTAAGGTGATAATCTCCTAAATACTGTCTCCTTTCTCAATCCTTATTTTGTCTATTGCCTTTGAATCATTTATGGGTTTCAAGCCGCCCCACTGAGTGCCAACTCCGCTCTGCCAGGTGCGGTGGGCCTCAGTGGGTTGGAAGTGAAATGTGGGTCCCAAGCAGGGAGAGGGGTGGAAACCACACTCACAGTCTGTTTGCTCACAGATGTTCACATAATAGAAGCTGAAATTTAAGAAGTAGTTTCTTTCTCTTTGTATTTGAGAAGAGACAAAGGAAAACAGTTGTGTGGGGGTTGGGAAGGTCAGGGGCAGTGAAACTCGGAGAGGAGTTGAGAGCATCCGTGTGCATCAGCCCTGGCGAGAGATGGCCTCATTGACAAGGTATTGATTCTGATTCCCAGGAACTTAGACTTGGGCATTTGGCTCTTGATGAATCACCAGTGAGTGACGTTTACACGAGGAAGGAATGAAGGCTTGATCCAGGAGGAGGACTCCAAGGCCTGACCATTGATTTCTCCCGCTCCTGGCACCCTGCAGGGCTGTGGAGGGGTCATTATTGAGGGTCAGGGTCACGACAGCGCCTAATGCTTCGCCATCCCACTAAGATGGCAACAGATCTCGCCTCCGCCTGTGTCAGTGCAGCCGGGGTGGGTCTGTGTTGCTTACCTCCTGGCATTGCGTTCTCTGTCCGCTCATGCCAGGAAAGGTGGGACCCTGTGATCACAGAGAGACATTTGCTGTGACTTTCCAGGGTAGGACTTTCTAGGCGGGACGTTTAGAAGCGACTCCGTTTCCTCCTGTGGGCCGTGCCCGCATTCGCGCTCCGTCACCACATGAAGAAGCGCTTCTTAGCTACGATTTTTTATGGTCAGAACAGCTAGATTTCTTTTATATTCGATGAGGTGGTCAGTGTTTAAGATGCTTTTCCGATGTTATAATTCTTCTAAAATTGCACTTGTGATGAGCCCCGGGTGTTGTATGGCAGTGTTGAATCACTAAATCCTGTATCTGAAACTAATATTGCCCTGTATACCGCCTAGCTGGAATTTAAGGAAAAACCTGGAAAGAAGTTATATTTACTACATATTTTAAATTAATGTTACCGTGGGTTCTCAGATGAGGGAGTATGTCCTCTCCCTCGCCCTAGCAACCAGGCCTTCCCCCCACCGAAGCAGCGATACAGACGGGACCAGGCCACGTTTTGCCAATAGATGTGGTTCCATTCCTGTTGCCAAGGATCTTATTGAAGAGGAGCGTCCTTGACGATGCTTACTTAATCAACACGTTCTTTTATTTTCCAATCTCATTTACTAATTAGGCAAATAATTTTTCTTAATCTCATTACCTTTCAATCTCAATACCTTTCCACATGACATTTAAGCTTGTCGCTCGGTTGCTCTCATAAACCAATCGGATGATGTTGGGTCCCTAAATTTTGAACAAATTGGTTCAAACCCCACCGAATGTCTTTATTTGGGAGACTGAAAATAGATGCAGATCTTTAAAAAGAGCAGATAAGAGGATATTTTAAGTGAGACATAGTGTTTTCAGGCAACGAGACCGTGGAATCATGAAACTATTTCTAGACATCTGTTTTCAGAATGTTCTCTTTTTTTAACAAGCAGTTTTTAAACTCATCGTACAAATACTCCCCATGATGCAGGGGCAGATTTGAAAGCAAAATAGAATTAAGTTTTTTGATAGTGGATGAGTGGACTTCTTATTTTGAGAAAATATCTTCTAGATGCCTTCCAGGGTTGGAAATCTCTTATATTACAGAAAACATCAGAAGATTTGTATTTTTGTAAAAGAAGACTATGAAACCCACCCGTAAGTTTCTATACCGCCGTGAGAGAGCCCGCGAACCTGTGGAGTAAAGGAGCTTCGTGGACAAGGCCATCCTGTTGCAAAATGCTCTAGGCAATGAATGAATCTAGGCAATGACTCTGTGTATGTGGCAGGGGGGGGGGCAGTTGGTGCTCTGAGTATGTTAAATAAAATATCTAGAATGCAGGCCAGGAAAGACGTACGCGTGAAGAGCAGAGGAGAGTCCTTCCTTCCCCACAGAACACCAGGAGATCTTAAAAGAAAAGCCATTTTCTCTTTTCAAACTGTTGGGCTGTGTTTACTCTGCTTCTGGTGATGAGTCGTAAAGGGGCAGGTGGCCCCTTGTTTACGGTAGCCCTGGGGTGGGGCTATCAATTTCCTGTGAAGGAGAAGGAACTTAGGGCTCGGAGGGTCACAGGAGTCCATGACAGTTCAAGACCTAGAACATTAACTGGCGCTTTTTCACTTGAACACCCAATTTTCCAGGACAGAAGCAGGCTGGTTTCCCCTCCAAGATGGATGCTCTTTCTGTGGCATGCGACACTCCGTTTTTCTTAATTACCTTGTTGCGGTGCTCAAGAAGATGTGACTGTGTCTGTGTGGGACGAAAAGGGAAAGTCAGACTGTTCGAATGTGACGCATTGTGCGAGCTGAAACGGACCCATGATGACTGACGAACTGTCAGAAGAAATGACGGTGAAAAATTTCACTCAAAGATAACTGATTTCTTTATCGAAAGGAATCAGTCTTCCGATACTGTGCCGCACCATATGGGAACGACACCAGACCTTAACCTCTGCCTTCTCCAGGGGGTAAACAACAGCCCTTCGAATTATATAGCGCAGAGGTCCTGGTCCCTTGTGAGGGCAGGTCCTGGTCTATGGTAGGTTTCGGTAAATATTTGCTGGATGGACCAATGCACTGGGTTCTCTCCTCAACATCCAGCATCCTTTCCCTGCTAGACTCTAGCAAACTCTCCTCCAGTCTCCCCTGTGGGGAGGCTGAGCCGCGGGTGCGTGGTGTGACCTGTTGTGTGACAAGGCAGGTAACATGATCATCGTCCTTTTATGGGCGTGCGTGTGCACGGCTAGGGCACCGAGAGTTTACAAACCAGATGGCCTCTGGTTCTACCTTTGTCCTGTCCTCCTGACTGGCTCTAGCGTCATAGAGTAGCGACTCGGTCTGGACCTACGGAATTGTCGTCATCCAGCTCACCATTCAACTGGCATTTTTGGGAAAACTTGTTACGGCCAGGCTCTGCCGAGACGTGCAGAGGGAAGCGGTATAATCCGTTCTCAGTCCGTTGCTCACTGCCTGGCAACCCAGGCGGGTGAGTCCAACCCAGGGGGTGAGTCCACAGCACGGAGGCTGGCTGGGCTACTTGCACTTGAAAGAAGGCTGTGCTTTTGGTGTCTCTTGTGGGCCCCTTGGGATAGAGTTTAAAATGGAGAGGTCAACGTTGAATTTTAATGATACTCAGAAAAGAGAAAGATGAAGCTTGCGTGGCTGATCTTACCCCCACCCTCCGTCCCCCAAGCGCAGGCCTGGACAGCACTCGGTTTCCCTCCCCATGGACGGGCCCGGGAAGATGAGTGTGGCAGTGTGAACGAGGATAGGGCAGCGGAGGCCCGAACAAAGCAAGACCGGTTCGGAGGCTGGGAGGCGTGAGGGGAAGGCTGTGCACGGAGCATGCTGTGTCGAAAGGTGTCATCCGCAGTAGCTGGCACCCCCCAGTGCTCTCCGTTTGTTGGGGACTGTTCGTTGCTCTCTGCGTTCATGTATTTCATTGAATCCCCACAACCACGTGTGGCTGATGACATCATCATCATCATCAGTTTTATTATTGTGTCTTTCAAATGAAGAAACTGAGGCGTGGGGTGGTGAAGGTACTTGCTCGAGGACGCACAGCCAGGAAGTGCTCAGGGCAGTTTTGAACTCTGAACTGCCCCTCTATGCTGCACAACTCGGGGGCCTCCTCCCTTATCTGCGGTTTCAGTGACCACGGTTTGGGAGCGGACGGTCACTAGTAGCCTAACACTGAACCACGGTGCCCACGTCACTCACCTTGCTTCATCTCAACACGCGGGCATTTTATCATCTCACAGCATCCCAAGAGGAAGGGTGAGTACAGTACGACAAGGTATGTTTTAAGGGAGAGAGGAAGACCTCATTCACATAACGTTTTTACAGTATATTGTTATAATCGTCTTATTTTGTTATTAGTTATTGTTACTCTCTTACGGTGCCTGATTTGTAAATTAGACTTTATCGCGGGTGTGTACGCATAGGAAAAACACATGGGATGTACAGTGCTCCCTGCTGTGTAGGGTTTCAGGCATCTACTGGGGATCTCGGGACACGTTCCTCCCTGGATAACGGGGTATGACACTGATACCCGATAGATTGGTTGTGAGGCATGCAGTGAAGGGAGGGCCCAAGGTGGACGCCCTGTTTTCTGGTGTAGAAACCAGTCCCCATGACGTCATCATTCTAATGGGGGAACACCAGAGGAACAGCGGATCTGGGAGGCCGGCCAGGAGGGTGGCTTGGGACAATTTGAGATGAAGACATTTCAGGGACCGGCTGGTGGGGATGTTCAGTTGGCTGATGGTACGTATGTGGTTCTGGGACTCAGGAGAGAAATCTAAGCTTAACTCTCTGAGATAGATCTAAACAAACAAAAACAGCACAACGAAAAGCACACATAGCAGAAAACCAAAGATTTTTACCATACTTGAAATTGGGACCTTGTAATTTGAGCAGCTCATTTTCAGAGTCACTAGACACCTCAGACCCTAGCATTTATACAAAATTAGCCTTCATACATCAAGTCTATTTCTCTGGCTCTTCTAGTACGAGGCCGAACTCGGTGGGATAATTCTTTTTTCTTTTGTAGCCTCGATGGATTTGCGACCATGCATCCACAGTCTTCCGCTCCGCCTTTGTGACCCCATTAGCTAGCGTTGCTGGCGCAGTCTGTGCCCATGGAACTGAGTGACGCAGGCGGACATCTGAACTCCGGTGTTCTTACGGGTCTGTAAAAATAATGTTTTGGGGCTTCTATATTCAATAAATCTACTTGCAAAACCAATGGAATATTCTATGTTGTGGGGAAGATAGAGGAGCCTCATGCCCGTGCGGTTCCTTTTCCCCCTCGACAAGAGGGCTGCCCGCGCGCAGCTGGTGCCCACAGAAAACCGTGTCTCGGTCTTTAGTAGAAGATGTCCTTCGAGGGCAGCACGTGCACCCTCTCCAGCCCCAAGTCGGAACACGCCCCGAGTTCTGGACCCGAGCTGAGTGCCTCTCCGAGAAGAGACCCACGGAGATTTGCAGGGCCGGGTAGTTGAGAACCGAAGGCCTTCAGCTTTAGGCTCGGGTGGCCTCCTGCGGCCGAAGTCCTCCCCGTGAACCCACAGAGCATCTTCTCCCTGTCCTCCAGCGGGTGGCGGCGTGGACAGTGCTGCTCCGCTTGGGAACCTGGAGCCCGCTGGGGCTGTTCGAGTCAGAAAATGGACAGAAAATTGCAAAGAGAAAGAAAAACGGCAACCAGTACATTAAGCGGCCTACAAAGCTGTCGGAAGAAAAGCGGGGCCTGCGGGTTCCTGAATGGTGAGAGGATCGGTGCCCCAGGACATGCCTCTGATTTTCTCTCTCTAATAGGAGTTGCCCGAAGGGCCGTTCCTTCTGTTCTCCTGTAGCCAGGATCGCTGTTGCTACGTGAGTCACCTCCGAGAGAAACCTGTGTTTTTTGAAAGAGACTTTTGCATTATTCTCCCTTCTCTCTTTAAACTACCAGTGTTTAAACCTTTTAAATTGTCTTCCCCTATTGATGGAAAAAACTTGAATAAAGACTCTCAATAAATATTTGTATTCGTAAAATTGGTGTGTGTGTGTGCGTGTGTGTGTGTGTGTGTGCGCGCGCGCGCCACTGGCTATTAGATTGTGAACATTCTGAAATTCTGCCCCTCGCCTGTTCAAGTTAGGCTGGAGTGCACGTGGGTGAGAATGGCATTATTTCAGTTATTCGTTAGTAGTTGTTAGTGAAAAAGAAAAATATCGTTATAATGTAATATGTCCATACATATCTCGATATCTTAAATTGAGAAACCATTTATTTATTTATTTAATATTTAGTTGATTTATTTGTTTGAGAGAAAGAGAGAATGAGAGAGAGGGAGAACATGAGAGGGGAAGGTCAGAGGGAGAAGCAGGCTTCCCGCTGAGCACAGAGCCCGATGCGGGACTCGATCCCAGGACTCCAGGATCATGACCTGAGCCGAAGGCAGAGGCTTAACCAACCGAGCCACCCAGGCGCCCCTCAGATTGAGAAATCTTAGACTGAAGAGAGAAAAGACGGGAAACGTCTTCTGCTCCATCCGGCAGAGAAACAATCCTGGAAGTCGGCCCTTTCCCCTGCTCCACGGCTGCGCAGCGAACACCTCCTCTGTGCCTTCACATGAAGCAAGTGCCCGCCTGCACGAGCCCCCGTTCTCCTGAGGAAGCCCGGCTGCCCTGTGACACGGCTCTAGTAGGTTCCTTGAAGGCCTCGGGAGGGGGGGCGCGGCAAGGAAAGCGAGCTTCACAGCTGCCGGGGCAGGTCGAGATGCAGGCTACGCCGAGTGAGGGGTAGATGGTGAGTGGAGCTGCTCCTTCTGGTGGGACTGAGACCTGGCGCAGAGGCTGGGAGGCCGCTAGTCCCGTGGGTAGCAAAGGAGGAGCATTCCGGGTGTCGATCCGGGGTCCCATCCGCGCGCAGAAACAGCCCAGCAGGCCCGAGAATGACCTCCGAGTGCCTCTCGGGGGCCCGGGGAACAGAAGGCCCATCCCGAGCAGCTGGGAGCCGCCACATAAATAAGGCACCAGAGCTTTGTTAGGCGCAGTCTGCTCCCTGTCAGGCCTGACAAGGCGGCGCCCTTTGTGCTCCCTGATAATGGATTTCTTTGAGGCACCATCAGGTTCTGAAACGTGAACCCGGAGCTGGTGAGCCCGGCTCCTCTCGTTCCCCTTCTCTCCCTCTGTGAGGCTGGGTCCTCAGAAGCTTTTGAAGACTTTTACGAACGTGGATTGGCATTGTCTCGCCTAAAATCAATGTCCGAGCTCTGCGTGCAGTTTCATCCCCAGCTGGCCAGCCTCAGCCTGTGCGGACTGAGTCTTTTAGAAGAGTGGGCTTCTCGGAGGGGCGGCGGTGGGAAGTTTGTACTTTTGTTGTAAGGACAGTTGGGAGTCTGTGGGGTCTCATTCCCTTCTGTTCCTAGTGAGCTTTTTTTCAATTATAGAAACAGCACATTTCTTAACAAGTCCAATAATGAAATGGTAGAAAAAATAATAATCTCTAGCCCTTCTCTAATAATCTGTGTAGTAGAATAGAGCAGAGGTCAAGCTTAGCCACATGCCTGATGTAAACACTGCCTGCCACTTGCTAGCTGTGTGACCTTGCACAAGTTAATGTGTTTGGGCCTCAGTTTCCTTATCTGTGAAATGGAAGCCACAATGATCTTTTGCTTACTTTACTAGTAGCACATAAAACACTTACAATAATGTCTGATAAAAATAACCACATTATTCACATTAACTATTATTGGCATAACTATTATGAATGTCACTTTTTTCTTTGTTTTCTCTTAAATCATCACATAGAATTCAGCAACTCAGGTTTTTCTTAATCTTAGTTAATCTATCACAAACATCTTTCTAGATCCAAGTCTAAACATATATAGAGATCACTATTAATTTTTAACAGCTTTCATACTATTACATAATGTGGATTGCCATTCATTTGTCTGAACATTACATTTTTAGTAAGCATCCGGTTGTTGTTGTTTTTTTTTTTTTTTAAAGATTTTATTTATTTATTTGACAGACAGAAATCACAAATAGGCAGAGAGGCAGGCAGAGAGAGAGAGAGGAGGAAGCAGGCTCCCCGCCGAGCAGAGAGCCCGATGTGGGACTCGATCCCAGGACCCTGGGATCATGACCTGAGCCGAAGGCAGAGGCTTTAACCCACCGAGCCACCCAGGTGCCCCAGCATCCGGTTGTTTCTAAGCTCTTCCTCTTACAAACACAGTAGCAGTAAGGACAGTTGTACATATATCCTTTTGTACCATTGCTTTTGTTTCTAAAAGAGTCTTAAAAGTGTGATTGCCAGATCCAAAGTCATGAGATTTTATTTTATTTTATTTTATGGTTTGTAATTCTATCTTAAGATTGTTTTTATTTGGGTGTAGTTGGCTCAATGTTACATTAGTTTCAGGTGTACAACATAGCGATTCGACTTCTCTATATATTACGCTCACCACAAGCATAGCTACCATCTGTCACCCTAAGTTATGAGATTTTAAAATGGTAATAGATGTCCCAAAATATCATAGCAATTTGCACTCCTACCAGAAATGTATGAGTGCTCATTTCCCCATGTGCTTACCAGCAGTGGATATTATCAATCTTTAATTTTTTCCAGCCCAGCAGGCAAAAAATAGAATCTCATTGTCCTTTCAATTGACATTCCTCTGACTACCACTGAGATTGGGAGCATGGACGGGTTCTAAGCTGAGGCATTAAATAATAAGCTTTCCCGTTTGAAAGATCACTGGGGCTGCAGTATGGAGAGTTGATTAGACAGGAGTGGGGAAGGGTGATCTAGAATTAGGGGGGATGGTTAGGAGGCTGCTTCTGTTCTCCTACCTTCATGTTGGCAAGCAATCTCCACTCCCAGATGTCAGCCTCTAACCCTGGTCTTTGTCCTGGCGGCCAGCATCACACTTCTTTCTCTGTAATAGACACGACTGTCTGGACGCTCGTGCAGAGGCAGCTCAAACTCCCAATGTCCACAATGAGCTCCTATCTTCTGTTTTTCCCTCTTCCCAAATTGTAGTTTTCCTGACTTAATTAATGGCCTCACTGTCCCCTAACTAAACTGAGGATTAGGTTTAGTTAGTCTTGCCTAAACTACAAAACTCAGAGTCACTCTTCAGTCCTTGTCCTCTACCTCCCATAGCCAGTCTTGTCACTGAGTCCTACAGATTTTTACCTCTGTCGGGCTGTTCCAGTCCTCCTTGCCTGTCATTCTCTTTGTGCTGCCATATGATCATACCTTCATCATCTCTTTCTTGCTCATTACATACCTTCCTGAGTTCCCAGCCTGGTCATGCTCTTTAGTTCTGTTGTCTCTGCTTGGAATTTTCTTCCATCGTTGGCCCCCAGTGAAGTGAAACTTCCTCCTAAGCTCATCTTGAGAGTTCCTTTTCCTGTGGAATCCTCTGTTACTCACGTGCCAGTCTGGGTACAACCAATAACTCCTTTGCTTGTGCCTCTAATGTACCCCCTATGTTAACCTGTGTTACTAGCACTTGAATCTGTGCCACTCTAGATCTCCCTCAGAGATCTCTGACCTCCTTGAGAACATGGTTCATGGCTTTCTCATCATTTACCCAGCACACTACTTGGCAAAAGGTAGCAGTTAACTGTTTTTTGGAAACAAGGAAGGCACTCTGGTTTAAACTTTTGTGGTTAAGAATTAGATGATCAGCAAGATGTCTTCCTTTAATTTTTTTCATTTAAAATTGTAAAACAGCACTTACTCCTCATAAGAAATTTGGAAAAAAAGTTGAAAAGTAGAAATAAAAAAGTGATAGAAAGTCATCCATGTTCCCATTTGTAATTTTATCTTGCCTTCCCCTGTCTTAGTTGAATGAGTGTATAATAATTGATGGTGGGATGATCCACCCCCCGCCCCAGTCTCCATTCCTAGAGTCTGAGAACTCTAGAATAAACTGAAAAGAGGAGAGCCTGCCACAATATCACTTATTACTGGGAAAAGTTCATCTGTTAGTATAATAAGAGATAATAAATATGTCACCAGAATGTTATCCTTCACAGTGTTTTGATAGATGTAATATTTTCCAGTGTGGTGCCACGGGGTTTAGAGTTAAAATCTTGTGGGAACTGAGCTTGGGATGACCTGAGTAGATAATAGGGCTCATCTTGAAATCCTACCCCCCCCCCCCGTGTGCTTTATCCCTCACCAGCATGTATTTTTCTCTTAAAGTAAAATTTCTCAGACGAGATTCTTCTTTACCTTGTTCATTTTCACTGACCAATGTAAGCAATGAGCAAACTAGTATCTGTTGTCTACTTCACGGTAGGCCTAGAAGTCGACAAGGGAGATGCGTGGTATCCCAGCCCACCAGACCTCTCTATCATTAGACTCAGAAACAGAGCAGCGGAGATTCCTTTGGGGTTTCCGACGTGGGCTTCATCAGCTATGACGGTAAATCTGCTTTGTAACTGACTCTTCCCCGCCCCTCTTCCGTGTTAAGGGATGTGGTTGCAATTTCCGTTTGTTCAGTGTAGTATCTTAATTTCCATACTCAATCCCGTGGTGTTGGACATTTAAGGTTTTCCCTTGTTTACTATTGTAATAACCATAATTAAGAAACGTTTTAGGCATTAAACGTTTTCTTTCCGCATTTCAGCTTTTATATCCTTAAGCCATTTCTAGATACAGAATTACTGAGTCCAAGGGTTGGAACAGCTTGAGGCTCATGATACATTTGCCCAATTTTTTTTCAAAAGAGTTTTTCAAATTTACGCGCTCCCCCCTAATGTATGAAAGTGGCCGTTTTGTCGCACCATTTCCAGGAGCGAGAGTTCACCATGAAAAAAATAAATCCCAGCTAATTTGCCAGGTAGTAAGTTGTTACAGGAGTTTTACAGATTGTGTCCTCACTTCTTCAGGAAATCTTCAGACTGACCAAGACTTTTCCTCTGTTTGTAAAGGTTTTAACTGGACTACAGGTCTGTTATAGAAAATTTTGAGCATTCTCATAGCCCTATAATTCTAGGCTACTCTGAACATTATTCCCATTTACAAGGTGCACAGTTACACTTCAAAAATGGATTATTATAAGTGGTATGGGCTGTGTCATCTTTGTGTGGGAGGAAAGACTCCTATAAGAGGTGGCAGACGGAGGCCTCAGGCAGAAAGGAAAGGAAAGAGGTTTGATCAGGGGTAAGTTGCGTAATCAGAGGAAGCATGAGATCATGAAACTTTGCTAACTGTAAACCACGGTTTTATGACCAAAGGACTGTTAGAGAATATAACCAGGGGCATGCTTGCTTTTGTACCTTGTGGAAAAAAATCTCACGCGCATTTCTCTAGATAAAGGCAGGGGAAGGGAAAAGAGAGAAGGACTGTGAAACCCTTGTTAAGTCGCCACCATCTTTAAATCTAGACACTCTGAATACTCTTGGAGACTCGCTGAGAGTCCCTGTCTTTCACAAGACTTGGTTGCCTCTGTGTAACTATCTGCCCTCCCTGAGGTTATAACATGCAAAATGTGAGATTTGGATATCAAGTCACCATTTGGAAATCATAATTTCAAAGTTCCCCAGAGCAGGAAGTTGCTATTTGTGGCAAATGCTTCTCAAACTATCTGTAACAGTTCACAGATATTTTCTCACTAATCACCACGCATTTTTGTTGGCCCTTAATGGGAAAGTTGGTCTGAGGAGAGGAGAGTCCGCCACTCTCCCTTACTTGTTTTCATGGCCCAACTGAAGCAACTGGCAGATGTGTATTGCGTCTACTTTGTGGTGGGCCTTGAAAAGACTGAGAAGACTGGCCTAAGCTCATCCCCCAAACTCTTCTGATTAGGAAAAGGCTCAAGGTGAATTGTGACAAAATGCAATTCTGCTTCCAAATAGATTACAGTCAGGTTTGGGACAGATGCACGTGTATCAATAGTGGGATTGTCCCAGTGGGTGAGAGGTGCTAAGTGTGTTGGGTACAACTGTGAAGGCAGACCAAAGCTAATAAATAGCTGAACGTTTCTAGAGCCTAACAATTTAGAAAAACTTACAAATAAATTATTCTTATTCGAGGTTCTCAAAAATCCTGCCGTGTATCGTAGCCTCATTTTATAGCTAAAGAAACTGAGGCCCAGAGATATTAAATAAATGGCTTGTCAGATAGAATTCCATGAGTCAGGATGTAGAAAGGAACAGACATCTCAAGTTCATAACTCGGTGAGGAGATTCACCCTCTGGGTTAGAAGATTCCACAAAGTGACTTGCAGGGCATATGATTCTAGAGGTATAGGAGGCTTTGGAATGGAATTAGATAGCTTTGATTTTTTAAATTTTAAGTTGTGAGTAGGAATATGATGTATTAAAGGCGATGCTTGCCTCGGTATACAGGTTGAATTGGGATGAAGAGACATTGACTTATAGCGGTCGGCTAAATAATATTGTAACGGCCAATGTAGGACCCACTTGGACTTACACTTGGATGGGAGGATGGCGTAGGATAGAGAGCAGAAGATCCAAATGAAGGACACACCAAAAGTGAAACATGGAGCTCTTGGTCATAAGACAGACGTGGCTGATGACAACGAAGGAGACAGTAAAGGGTGATTCCGTTTTGAGGCTGGGAAGAAGAATTGGCAGTTCAACCGGCGTGGGCCTGGCTCCTTGAATTCTCAGGCAGAAAATTCTCTGAAAGCATTTCCTGTGCTAGTGGAACATAGGGCTGGATGGTCCTTACACAGCAGTTTTCTGGTGGTTTATAATCCCACAGTTAATTTGATTGGGGGAGCTGTCAAATAAGAGGTAGGGCGACAGCAGACCTGAAGAACGCCTCTCGCTAGAGCGATGCTTCCCTTGTTGATGACCGTGTTTCTTTGCCACAAGAACATCCACACTCAACCACTTCACTCAGTTTTCTGCCTTGTTTGGGGAAGGGGCTTCTGCAAGCCGCAACAGGGACTATAAAACTACAGTTCTTTAACAGGATTTCTACTTGCGAAGATTTGTGAAGTTTTCAATCTCCTTTCAGAGAAGTCGACCCAGTTCTTATGACTGTTGGTATTTCTCTGGTTTCCCCTACAAGTGCGGTTACCGAATGTACCTTTAGAACACAGAGCTGCTGTTTTAGGAGTGTGGGCATTTAAACAGGTCAGTGATAACAGAGGCTTTTGAATACAAGGGTCTTTTAAGCAGATTTCAATATAATTAGTAGCTCTTGGAATAGTTCCCATTCTCATGTTCCTTATTTTTTTTATTTTTTAAGTTCCTTATTTTATTTTTTAAGTTTTCCTTATTTTAACAATCAGAAGTATTGTGTAAGAGGAATATTATATAACCAGATCTCACAGCTTTTCGTGAATAAATCAGAGAGGAGGCTATTTTAGGTATCCTTCACGGACACGGAAGAGTCAGCATTTTTATTTATTTAATTTATTTATTTTAAAGAGGGGAGAGCAGGGGGAGCACATGCAGGGGGAGCGGTAGAGGGAGAGGGAGAAGGAGGCTCCCCGCTGAGCAGGGAGCCCGATGTGGGGCTCGATCCCAGGACCCCGAGATCATGACCTGAGCCGCTCAGATTCTAACCCACTGAGCCACCCGGGCGTCCCAGAGTCAGCAGTTTTAAATGGCTTTTATTTTACCTGAATCACTGCGTGAGGGAGGCAAGGAAGCAAAATGTTAGTAGGATTTTTAAAGTCCTTTTGTTCCAGATCTTTTTTGAGTAGGTGAGACCTTGAGTGGATGGCTGTGACCAGCGGCTTCCAGAGGCAGCCGCATCGGTCTGAAATGAAAGAAACTGACCAACGACCTTCTAGTGTCTGAGGCCGGAGCCGCTGACGGTTCTGCCTTCCTCTTCCTTCTCCCCCCAGCCCCGCCCCGCAGACTCCCCTGCCCCATCCCCTGAGTGTTCCCGGCTTTCTCCCAACGATGGGGTCTCTGTGTGGACTTTGTACTCTGGAGGTTACCATCTGTTGTGTCGTGAAAATGTATCCCAGGTTCAAGCATTTCCCCCGAACCTACCGTGTACTCTGTGCTCGTTCTTGTGCAAAAAATGCCCTTTATTTGGACTGAGTCTGGCTCTTTGTCTCTATGGAAACCTCGATACAAAGCTGAGTAACACTTCCGGGAACAGGCCGTTCATTTGGGATTCGGGTAATGCTGGGACACGAGCTCCTCAGCGAATCAGTACCGTATCTTACTGAGACTTCTCAGTGCAGGTTTCCTTTCGACGAGCAGGAACCTCCCCTGAGATACACGTACGTATCACATGCACACACACGCACGGCTGTGTCGGTCGCAGGCTACCGTGAAAGAGACACAGACTAAATGTAGTGACCAGAGACTTGAACGAAGGCAGATTTCTAGACCGGAATTTCCCCATTTGCTATGAGGCTTGGTCCGGGTTGTCTGACTTGGGGAAAATCCCGTGGCTTCTCTATATCTCGGTTTCCCCATCTGGAGAATACATGGTTGGTCTAGAGGCTGCTTATAATCCCAGCCCTTTCCCCAGCTCTAATATCCCATTACCACATCTTATTTAACTTTTGTTAGGAAAAATACTACCTTCTATACCTTCAGAGTTTCCGCAAGCTGAGAAAAACGATATTAAAATGATAATACTAGTAAAAGTTGCTTTGTTTGTCGTTCAGAAATACATTTCCACCATTGGGAAGTCCATCCACTTGTATGGATAATTTGTGGAACGTTACCGTCATGCGTCTCTAACTGGCTGCTTCGCGTATGGAAAATGAGTGTAACTTTTTTCAAGAGACAAAGCCTCAGAGTTTAATCAGACCATTTTTACTGCATCTGCTATCTGAAGGCAACGTTCTGTTGTTGTTTTATGGAAAAATGTTTTTTTTTTTTTTTCAGTAATGAATGTGAGCACAACTATTTCCATGGTGGGAACAAGGAGGGAGACGAGGGTATAGGGTCAGGAGAACACAGATGAGAGAAAACGAGGTGGAAACAAAACGGATCTAATCAAGTCTGTGTGTCCTTCAGAAAAGAGAAAAGGCACAGCTGCTCCTGTGAATCTAAAATAAATAAATAAAGATTCGTTGTTTAATTATTCAGTTACGTAGGCCCTGTTAGGGATGAGGGGGAGAGAACTGAATAGTCTCTTTAAATCAAACTGTCGCAGGGCATTCTTTTGGGTCCTGGCTACTTCTCTGACTTGCCCCAGGAGGTTTGCTTTTGGGGTTGGCATCAGCCCCATCGGGATGGTCTGTTGTCCTTGGCAGCAGGACCTGAGGGGTGGGGCGGGAGTGCGGTCCAGGGAGGGACGGAGACGCGGGACGCCTGTGCCAGCCCTCCCAGACTCACGCAGGGAAGCACACTCCCTATGAGAGCACAGACCCATGCCTGCCCCTCTGATATATTGAACCCTGTCATTCTAGGGCAAATCATCATTTGTTTGGTTGCTTTTGAGATCTTTTCTTTTGAACCGAAGTTGGGCTTTTCCACCAGATTCCCTACCCGGAGCTTAAAGCTCGCTCCGACCTACCCCTGTTACTTTTGCTCCGTTGCTAAGGCTCTGTAGGTTGGTCGTAGGACCCAGGTGCGGCTCTGCCAGCCACTAAATCTGGTCCCTTGACAGCTACCACAAGCGGTGGCCTCCTGCAGAGGCTGCCCTGGCTGTGGGCTGGTCGCGTGGCCGGACCACTCATTGCTGCCTCTGATGTTTGTCACGAACGCCTGGGGATGAAAAATACTCTGGTCTACGCGTCTCTTCTGTGGATTTGGAGCCGCGTGCGGGTGGTGTGAGGCGGGGCGGGTGGGCAGGTGCCTGAGGTCGTGGCTCTTCTGTGGGTCTCACCTTCCTCACCGGAGAGAGGAGAGGGTGAGCTGAGGTCGTTGGCAGCTCGAGCAGAGCAAGATATCACAGTGTCCCCGTCTTTATCGCTGTTTTCCGACCAAGTTCCCGCTCAGGTGCCTTCTGTTCTGTGAGGCCTCTTCGTCCAGACTGTCCTGCCTCCAGCAAAATGAACCTGGCTTTTTGTCATCTCGCCGCGATCCCTTATAACCCTCGTCACAGCCCGCGGCGCATCGTGGGCTTCGGGTGTGTGTCCGTCTCCCTGACTAGACTGCTACGTCCCAGGAGCCAGGCCGCCCAGCGCTAAACCCCGTCTCCCGCGGGTCCTCTGCATTGCGGGCGGGCGCTCTGACTGTCCGCGCCGAGCGGAGCTCCCGACCTGCTGTCACAGGGGAGCGGTGCAAGCAGGTCCTTAGGAACGCGACAGGCAAAATCTCAGCTCTCCCCGGCCTCTTCGGAAGCCCAGCGGCGGAGCGGGTAGTCCGTTCCTCGCTCCCGGACCAGAGTCAATGAGAAGGGCAGCGGGCCCCAAGAACTCTGGCTCCCCGGTGCACTTTTAGAGTTCTGTGGCAAACAAGGTTATTTCAGTTCCTGCCAGATCAATGACCCCACGGAGAAGCGACCTCTACACATATTCCAGAAACAGCTAGTCTTGGAATTCATTGAAAACAGATCAGTCAGACTCTTTTTCTCTTCGTCAGGAGAGAAAATTCAAAATGGCATCATTGCAGTGTCTCCTTCAAAGCTGTGTTGAGCCCACACGAGGCTCAAGGTGCTGGGAGACAGACAGAGCTGAAAACAGCCTCCGTGATGCTGGAGGCTGGAGCTCGGGGGTTAAGGTGTCGGCCGGGTTGATTTAACTCCAGGACGTCTCTTACGGATGCCCGTCTCCTCCCTCTGTCTTCACACGGTCCCTCCTCTGTGCCCACGTTTTCTCTGTGTCCCAGTCTTCCCTCTTCTTAGAAGGGCCCCAGTCCTACTGGATTACAGTCACGTTCTGAATTACTGAAGGCCAGGACTTCCGTAGATGAATTTGGGGTGGGGGGGGGGGAGAGTTTCTCCTTTATTTTCCCTGTAAGGGAGAACCTTCCCCCTCAAGTGGAATATGAGTGGGAGAGTCGCGTTCCCCAGCCGACGTTTATGTAATACGTGAAAAAGCTCATAACAAAAATACGTAATTATACCTGAATGTATAATGTGTGTGCAGCGCATGGTGTTCTCTGTCTCCCTCTCCGTATATTCCATCTGGTGATATAAACATGTAGCTATACATAACACACGTGCACATATGCACATGCATATGCTTCTTTTTTTATTTTTTTTTACACGTATGTTTAAACCCTGTGTATTAAAACAGAAGACTGAAAGAAAGCACACCAGAAACCAGAATAATAATGTTAGTTATCTTTTGGCTGCAGGGCTACGGGAACCGTTTTTCTTTTCTCTGTGGTTTAGTATTTATCAAATTGTCTACAATTACTATGAATTACTCTTTAAAGAAGAAAGTATACTTACTAAAAGTTAAAAAGTAAATAATGAAACCATTCATCCCTAGACAAGTCATTCATAACAAAGCAGTTGATAACTCCCACTATCTTTCTGGAATAAGTCCTACCACAAAATTACCGCAAGAATTAGTGAAGCACTTTGAAAAGGAATATTCTAAGATCAAATTACTCTTTCTGGAAACCAGAAAAAAAAAAGTCAAATCTAGAACTTGACTAGTCTAGGAAAAAGTGAAAACTACCTAATAAGAAAAAATTAGAATACCAAACAAGTAAAAATACAAAGTTCTAAATATATTTTAAACTTTGTTTATTACCAGTCTTAGACAATGAGTACCTCTTGTACTCTTATTGGTATTTTGTTGTGTTTTAGTCATAGTCATGTATTACTCTGATAATCAGGAAAAAGAAAAAGTGAATTCAGAAGCTAGCATCTAGTGAGACCAACAGTGAGGTCAAATACTGACTTGGACTTGGTTTGGTTAGCATGGTTTTTGCTACCAGGATAAGGAAATTTCTTCCAATAAGAAAGGTAGTAGAATTTTGTTTTTGTTTTTGTTTTTTTGCAAATTGAGCTGGGTCCCTGACCAGGGTTTGGGCTTAACAATCCGGGGCTTCTTGAAAATGGATAATGGCCATTTTCCCCACAAAGACGTAACACGAGGTTCAGCCGCGGATGCCTGTGGAATGCGGGCAGCGGGCCTGAGTGGTGAGTGCAGCCCGCTCATGTTTTCTTTGGCCTGGGTAGTTTCTAAAGAAAAAGGGAGATTTAGACTACAAATCTAAGATCCTGGTTTCTAAAAAAAAAAAAAAAGAACCGAGACTATTTGGCATTCCAGTCTCCCCGGCTCTTGGAAGGAGATTGTAGCCGCTACCAGGCCTGTTAGTCCCCAGCACTGGCGTGGAGTTGTGGCTGGATTCATTGTCACGCCTGGACGGCTCCTCTGAACAGCTAAGTCAGGCCACGAGTACCTCGTGCTTCAAGAGAAGAGTTTTCTTGAGGGAGAGGGACGGATTCATGCATGTTCGATGTGAACACGTTGGCGTGTTTACTCACTCACTCACCTGCTGTCCCTGTAACGATTGGAAGTGGTGACCCTTCCGTGGGCCTCGGGGAAGTCGTGCAGAGAGTCTCTCCACCGGCAGCAGAACCCAAGGGGATCAGGTGTGGTTGCGCAGGACCAGGCCGGATGAGACCGAGGGCGACAGGGTTGGAACACCGCGTGCAGCCCCCAGTCATCGTTGTGGAAGTCCCAGGATCTCCCCGGCTCAGTCAGAGGGGCTTGGTGGTGGCACGGACACAAAGTACTCCCACATCTCAGTGCCGCAGGAGCAGGGTTCGTTTTTCCCTCGTGCCGTTTATGTCCGCGGCGTGAGACTAGGGATCTTGCATCCTGTTCTTTTCTCTTTGATGCCTCAGCTGACAAAGAAGACCACGCCTGGAGCGCGGCCAGTAGCTGTGGGAGAGGAACAAAATCTATGGAAAATTGCTCGCTGGTTCTCGAAACTCCCGCTTAGAACTAATATGTGTGCTTCCTGCTCACATTTCATTGGTCAGACTCACAAGTCACAAGTCACAAGGCCATGCTTAGCTACCATGATTATGCCTCATACAGTCCTACCAGACCCAGAAGTCAGAGTTGGAAATGGCTGGTGGATCGCATCAAGGATGATGACGTAAATCTCTGGAATCTCTCAATTTATTCGCCCTGCAGAAAGAATTCAAATCGTTCTCCCTTGAATTGAACTTCAGAAAGGAATGACTGATAAACATTCACATGACTCGTCACCTTGACGGCCAGGGAGTCAGAGACCGTGTTCTTGGACATGAACTTGGTGGAGGTGGGCCCTGTTTGTCCAGTAGGAGTTGCTCTTTGGCACCCTGAATACTGTGAGTTTTTATGGGTTCCTCACCCGCATCATTAAACACCATTCCCACTTGGCAGCACAGCAGAAGCGCTGAAGCTTTTGCTTCCTTCCAGAAATGAAAACGAAATAAAACGAAACTCTTATTTTGGCCCTTCATTGCTCTCTTTCTCATCCCACCCTCAAAACGAATTTTAGCACATGCGCTTTTTTGGAGGGCATGATTTGAATGTGTAGACAATTTAGTGTATTCTTTTAAAATTCTGCAAAATCTCCATAGATATCCCCCAGGTCTGTTTGTACAGTAATAGTGAGTATCTTGCTAAGTGTTGAAAATCAAATCATCAGATGGCCGAGTGTGATTTCAGGAAACTCTCAGGACTCACATTCACTAAGTTGGTGCACTTGACTGGTTTGTATTTTCCGAAGGGAATGCATCAGTGTTATTCCCTAAAAGGTTTTGGTGGGTGTACAGAGGTATTCAGACAACTTAATCTTTCGGGGGAATTTTAGCTACTGAAAAGTCACATCTACTGTCATCAAGATTTATACTGCTTTTTATTTTTAAAGTACCTCCGTGTGATTTGTCTTTATAGAGGGAGGAAGAGGAAGGTTAATTATTGAAAGATTTCATACAGAAATAGAAGTATATGGCCCAAAACTGTGACTTAAAACTGGGAGTAGTCTGTTCTGCCTGGAATTCTATTTTCTTTAATCAAGGAGGGGGGATAAGGAATATTTCTATGTATTAACTAAAGAGAAGACAGGGAAGACACAGTTAGTTCTACGTGGTGTGGGAAATTAATGCCAGAAGAGCTCTCCGTTGTTCATGTATGACAAACTTTCATCTTCGTCAAGGACTTTAAAACCTTTTTCGTGGGTCTCTTTAGGTTTTACCTAGCCTGTTATAAAGGAGAAATGAAAAATATAGTTAGAATTTCTTCTTATAAAGATCTTCTCTTCTAAAATATGTAAGCCGCAGTGACATAATTATTTGATCTCCCCAAGTCAAGATCTGGGAAAGACCCAGTCTCAGGGCTCCGAAAGCAGATCCCACGTCTCAGTTTAGTTGGTCGATACATGAAAGGTCATAGTTTGAGTTGTGTGTATCAGTGGATTTCTAAAGCTTGGTTTTGTGGACGTTTAAGCCCGTTAGATTAAGAGTAGGAATGATGATGGCCTCAGTGAAAGGTACTGTAGAACCAGCTGTCCCTTTGGGAGAGTGGAAAGTAACCACCCAGAATGCCAACAAACCAAGCCCCCAAAGTTCTCGAAAATCCAGCAGCCTGGCTTCCTGCAAACGGACTGTTCTCAGACTCTCCTTCAGCGGAGCCGGTTCCCCAGGGCCTGCCCGCAAGACACCCAGCTCTCCGGTTTCGCCCGGAGAAGAGCGATTCCATACGTCCCAGGCGGCAGGAGGTTGCATTTCCTCTTTTCACAGCAATATGTGGCTGCCTTTCAGCTACAGATCACGGAAAGGCGTTTGCAAAGAATAAAGACACGCTTGCACATCATGGAAAGCCTGTTACCCCATTTTGCAGATAGAGAAGATGCATAACATTTAAAAGGTCGTTTTCTCAGGTATAGCAGAAGCCACAGGCATATGTCACGGACAGCGATTCTAATGGAGTGATCTCATCAACTCGCAGTCCAGAGGCCCTTTGTGTGTGTGTGTGTGTGTCTTCGAAATCAGCCCTGCCATTAAACATAATTACGTTTGCTCTTTTGTGGTTCCTTTCACCCAGGGAACAGAAAGTGCTTCACAAGCATTAATTAAGCAGCGCAACACCCCTGTGAGGAAGATAGGAATTATCCTGCTCTTAGATGTGGTGACACGGAAACTGAAGAATTTAGTAATTTATCCACGATGACAGTGGGAATTGTTGTCCAAGTTTCCATATGGTTGAAGTTTCTCTGTAGTCTTATCCTTCAGTGAAATAGTCTTTGAAATGCATTAATAATCTTATGTGGAAAGTATTTTTTTCAACTGCTTATAGTTATTAACATTTTGTTGTTTTCTACCTGTGCTTTTGTAAATTATTTTCATTATTATCTATTTTAAATACCAAGTAAGGGCTTAAATTATAGAGAGCATTGGGGTGCCTGGGTGGCTCAGTACGGGTTAAGCCTCTGCCTTCGGCTCAGGTCATGATCTCAGGGTCCTGGGATCGAGCCCCGCATCGGGCTCTCTGCTCAGCAGGGAGCCTGCTTTCTCTCTCTCTCTGCCTGCCTCTCTGCCTGCTTGTGATCTCTGTCTGTCAAATAAATAAATAAAATCTTTTAAAAAACGATAGGGAACATCTTCATATTTTCATTGATTAGATATTCTAAATATCTAAGGTTTCACCTAAATATGAAAGTCATTTTAAATATTTTTATCTTTTGGTAAATTATTTTAATTGAACTATATTGAAGTAATACATAGATACAGAAAAGTGCAAAAAACATAAACATATGGTTTGATGAATTTTCATGAAGCGAATACACTGGTACATCAGCAGAGAGCATCAGTAGCCTCAGAAACCGCTTAGCTGTGTGCCCACGTCCAGCCATCGCCCTTCCAGAAGTAACCAGTGGTCTGCATTCTCACAGCACAGATGAGTTTTGCCTGTTTTTGTACTTCAGATACATGAGTCATACTGTAGGTACTCATTTGTGTCTGTTTTCTTTATTTTTCTTAAAAAAAATTCGAGGTAAATATGATATACAGCACTGGGTTAGCTTCAGCTCTCTGTGACGTAATGATGTGATGTCGTGAAATGATCACCACAGTAAGTCTAGTTAACGTGCCACCAAACAATCAGTTACACTTTAGTACGGAACAAACAAAAACGAAAGCCAAATCATTACATCATTACAAAATTTTTTTCTTGTAATGAGGACTTTCAGGGTGCTGGGGCGGCTCAGTTGGTTAAACTGCTGACTCTTGATTTCGGCTCAGGTCATGATCTCAGGGTCCTGGGATTGAGGCCTGTGTGGGGCTGCACGCTCAGCAGGGGGTCTGCTTGAGGATTCTCTCTCCCTCTTGCTCTGCCCTTCCTCCCTTCTCTAAAATAAGTAAATCTTTTAAAAAATGAGAACTTTCAAGATTTACTCCTAGCAAGTTTCAAATATGCAATGTGTGTATAATAAGTAATATGTATAATTAATTATAGTCTCCATGTTGTCCATTACATCCTATGACTTGTTTTCTAGCTGGACACTGGTGTCTTTTGACTCCTTTCACCCATGTGGCCCACCCTTCACCCTGCCTCTGGCAACCATTGATCTGTTCTCTGTATCTATGAGCTTGTTTTGTTTGTTTGTTTGTTTGTTTTTGTTTTAGATTCCACATATAAGCAAGATTATAATACATTTCTCTTTCTCTGACCGTTTTCACTTAGCATAATGTCCTCAAGGCGGTCCATGTTGCTGAAAGTGGCAAGATTTCCTTTTTTATGGCTGAATAATAGCTCGTTGTTTATGTGTGTGTGTGTATGTTTTCTAGAACATTTTCTTTATCCATTCATCTATCAATAGACAGGTTGTTTCCATATCTTGGCTATTATAGAATTATGCTGCACTGAATGTGGAGGTCCGTATATCTTTTTGAGCTAGTGTTTTGTTTTCTTTGGATAATTACCCAGAAGTGGAATTGCTAGATCATATGTCTTCTTTCATTAAGCATTGTGTTTGTGAGATTCAATCATGTTGTTGCCTGCAGTTATATGAGTTCATTTCCGTTGCTGTAGAGTAATTAAATTATTTAAATACACCACAATTTCTTTATCTATTCTACTGTTGATGAACAATTTTTTTTCTACTTTGGGATGATTGGATTATTGTTTTTATTTTTTATTTTCATTTATTTATTTTTTAAGATTTTATTTATGTATTTGACAGAGATCACAAAAATATGTGCAAAAATATCTAGAGTATGTCCTGTTTTGGAAATAAGTGGTTCATTTTTTTAAAGATTTTATTTAATTATTTGAGAGACAGAGATCACAAGTAGGCCGAGAGGCAGGCAGAGAGAGA
Organism: Eira barbara; assembly: GCA_020311275.1. NCBI lineage: Eukaryota > Metazoa > Chordata > Mammalia > Carnivora > Mustelidae > Eira > Eira barbara. The sequence goes on from JAHRIG010000018.1 coordinate 1,600,776, forward strand.
GAGGGGGAAGCAGGCTCCCTGTCAAGCAGAGAGCCCAATGTGGGGCTTGATGCCAAGACCCTGAGATCATGACCTGAGCCAAAGGCAGAGGCTTAACCCACTGAGCCACCCAGGCGCCTCGAGTATTGTTTTTAAAGGTATGTTGTTACGCACATTCTTCTTGAATTAGGTTGAAATAAGGAGAACTCTTTTTATTTACCATGAAGGCATTGAAACAAATGAATGATGTATACTGAGGAGTTACTAAGCGTTATTCATATGAAGAGGACTGAGAGCCTTAAGAACCTGTTTCCCAGCTGTGGAGCAGGAATAATTAACATTTTTCTTTAAACCTGAAAATATCACTTGCCTTATTGGTTGGTTGAGTTCACAAGAGACAGCTCAGAGAACTAAAAAGAGCTCAGGTGGCAGGTAGACCTGGGTGTGAATTCTCGCTCTACCACTTACTAACTATGTGACTTTGGCCAGCTCCGTCATTCTCTCCATGTTTCTTAGCCATCAGATGGTCTCTAGGTGGGGTGCCCAGCTGGCTTAGTTGGTGGAGCTCGTCACTCTTGATCTCAGGGTTGTAAGTTCGAACTCCACACTGGGTGTAGAGATTAACTAAAAAAATAAAATCTTAAAAAAAAGGTCTCTAGGTTTGTTGAAAGATTTGAAACTAAGTACATAGTGCTAAGTAGGAACTGAGTGGATGGCGTCTATTATTAAGTATTTTCTGACCCAATATGGCTCTAAGACATGCCAGGCGGTAGTCTGACTGACTTGGACTATAGTTTTGGATTATTAAGAATTCCTATTTGAAAAATTCTTTAAGTTAGTGTACAGTGAGTATAGAGATATCTATTTTCAAAGAGACCTCTAACACTGAAGGGACCTCCAACATTAAGGATTTCTGTGTTTCTTTTTGAAATATATCTGTGATGAATATACTGTGTCCATTGATCCATTCTTGGTCTCTGGGAGGGTTTATCATAGTTTATCATATAACGAAAGAGAAGATCAAATATCATTACAGGCACACTCTGTGAACAGCTTGCTTATTAATATATGATTTAGGCTTAGAAAAGTATTGGCTTTAAGGTCAGAATTCCGTGGAAGTGGAAGCTTGGGCAGAGAATCACTATGTGATTCTCTGATTTGTGTGAAACACTTTGTGTTTGTTGGATCCTTGATTGAGAAGCCTCCTGTTAAATATTTTAGAAATGGTAATAGTTGGAACAAATAGAAGGGAGGGGTGGAGTGATTGATTGATTGATTGATTGCCCAATTCTCATGTGACTCGTTGGCAATTCAACACGTGTTACATATTCTTGAGTTTCTACTGGAAAGTCAGTTATCTGAATATCTACTACATCCTATTCTATGTTTTCCCATCTGAGGAAATGGCACCCATTTGCTCCAGCTAGAGCCTGGATGTCCTTGACTTCTCACTCTACCCAGATGCATCGAAATCGACAATTCCTGCCAATCCCCCTCCTCAATATTTTGTGAATCCACCCACTTCTCTCTATCTTCTTGCCACTACCATAGCCCAGTCTATCAGCGCTGCCCACCTGGGTCATTTCAGGAACTTTATAGCTCATCTTCCAATATCCGTTTTCCTTCTTTTACGGAACTATGCCGTGTTGCAGCCAGGAATGATCTTTACTAACAACAAACCAGATCAGTCCTGTCTTCTGCTTCAAACCCTTTAATAGTTTCATACTGAATTTTGGGGAAAGTCTGTAATTCTTAACTCAATGTGAAAAATGGACCTACTCCCCTTTGCTGCCCTGCCCCAGGGATTTCACGCTACAGCCACACAGGCCTTTTTCCTGGCCCTTGAATGCCTTGTGTTCCTCCTTCACATGCTCCTTTCTGTCTCCTTTCTTTCCCTCGCAAACCTTTACTCATTCTTGAGGTCTCAGTTTTGGTATGTTTTTTCAGGAAAACATCCCACGATCCCATGCATTAAATTATTGGTTCCTTCCATTGTATACTTTTAGAGCATCTTCTACTTACATGTATAATATTGTTCATACTTAAAATCTTGCATTTGACACTTACTAATAGTCTATAGGGTTTATGGGAATAGGGATTCTATCTACTTTGTTTACTTATGTGTCCTTATTAGTAAGTGCTCAATAAACATTATTGACTGATTGAGTCACGTATTTCTTTAGGATAGGATTAGATTATTAATATAGCCGAGGGAACCAGTGGACACGTTTTATCTCTTCACAAATGTGGAAATGATTATTTTAACACAGGTAAGAAAATTGTCAGTGTTTGTGAAACTAAAGACGGAAAACTCTTCAGAAGCAATTATAAAGGCTCAATGATGATACTTATTTTTACCATTTTTCTTGATTTATCTTGTTATCAGTAGATAGGCCTTCACTTCACAATATAATTTAAAGAACAACAACAAAATACAAAGCATATGGCCTTTGATATCTCAGTAATAGTATGCAGCAACAACATCTACCCCAAAGGAACTCTCTTTCTGGTCTACTTTTTCTAAACTTTTAACTACTCTTTTTAAAAAAAAAAAAAAAAGATTTTATTGATTTATTTGTCAGAGAGAGAGAGCAGAAGCAGGGGGAGCAGCGGGCTGAGGGAGAAGCAGGCTCCCCGCTGAGCAGAGAGCCCAATGCGGGACTCGATCCCAGGACCCTGGGATCATGACCTGAGCCAAAGGCAGAGGCTTAACCGACTGAACCACCCAGGTGCCCCCTAACTACTCTTCTCCTCCATGTGCATCAAGGCCATGGGCCAGCTCCGAGAGCAGGCCTCTTCCTCTCCTCAGCTACATCAGCTGAGTGCAGGATTAGTTCCTCAGAGGGAAGCATGGAAACCATTTCATTTAGATCATTCGAGGTCTTTACTACGAGTACAAATTCCTGCTCCCGACAGAAACCCTGGAAATTAAACCCAGGGAATGACATCTTTAATAAGAAGTCAGGGTTTCAAAATTATTGGCCTAGTGCCTAGTCATTACAGGTTAGGAGCTGACAACAGGCATGTTGATGCTAACTCTGGGGAACACAGAAATATAATTTATGTGTGCCTTTTTCACTAAGGCTCCCCATGTTAGCTTTAACTTTCAAATATGCCTGAATCTTTAGTAGAGAGAAACTCTGGAGGCACAAAGCTAAGACGACCTTAAGAGACCATTTGGTTAGGCTTTGTGCTTCAGGTGTATTTATACCCAACCCCCCTGGGATTGTTAATCGTCTTTTTCCTTACTGGAGCTATTTGAGGGCAGAGAACCCATTATTATATATTGGGTTTTTCACTGAGACAATCAGATAATCTTAGGTGACCTTTTAACTCTAAAACCTTTTGGGGGTGCCTGGGTGGCTCAGTGGGTTAAAGCCTCTGCCTTCGGCTCAGGTCATGATCCCGGGGTCTTGGGATCGAGCCCTGCATTGGGCTTTATCCTCGGCAGGGAGCCTGCTTCCTCCTCTCTCTCTGCCTGCCTCTCTACCTACTTGTGATTTCTGTCTGTCAAATAAATAAATAAAATCTTTAAAAAAAAAACAAAAACCTTTTGGCTGTACCTAACTAAGGTCTGTTTCTTCTTGTTTGGTACTTTGTAAACGTGGAGAACAGCGAACACAGTCACATTCTTAACATACTTTACGTGCAGACATCCCCTCGTCCACCAGGACTAATGCTGAAGAGGACCCCAAACACAGACTCATTGAGTTGGAAGCAATCGTCGACACTAGTTCAGATGAACCTTCTAATTTTACAGACATGTAAACAAATGCAGGGATGAGATGTCATTTAGTTATAAATCTGACAGATTTATGAGTATATTTCAACAGCTCAAATTCATTTCTCTCTTGAGTTATATTTTCCCGTGGTGCAGTTGGAAAGCATCTGGTCCATCTAAATTCGGGTCTGTTTCAAATCCTTCTCCATCACCTACTACCTATATAATTCCAGCACATTATTTGACACACTGGAGCTCTGTTTTCACAATATTGTACCATATATGAAGATAAAAATCTACTTTTGTGTAATCATATGGAGAACCAAATGAGATAAAGCACAGTGCCTGTCACATGATGGATGCTCAGTTGAAAATCCGTATTTGTTGTTGGTGCCGTTTTTTGGAAGACAGTTTGGCAACATGTATCAGAAGATAAGATATGCAAACCCTGTGACTTGGCAACTCTAGTCAGCATAATGAAATCAGGCACCATATGCATGTTCATAATCTATAAAGTAGCTCACTGTTACAGGACTTTCGTTACACAGTTGGTCAGAACTTCTTTCCTCAAAAAAGAATTGCAAGAAAATCTCGATACAACCCATACACACTGTACAATGATGCTGTCTTCTGACAACCTTCGAGAAGAACTTAATGGCATCGACTTTAGCCATGAGAAGAAAAATAATCATGATAAATATGAGTTAACAGTTCGTTTAGTGTATGTTTTGTGCCAAATCTGTTCATTCACTGAATCCTCACCATAACTCTGATGTGGATACAATATCATCCACACATTATTTTTTATTTTATTTATTTTATTTTTTAAAGATCTTATTTATTTATTTGAGAAAGAGAGAGCACAAGCAGAGGGAAGAGGCAGAGGGAGAAACAGGCTCCCTGCTGAATAGGGAGCCCGATGCGGGCCTCGATCCCAGGACCTTGAGATCATGACCTGAGCCTAAGGCAGCTGTTAAACCGACTGAGCCACCCAGGCACCCAATATTATTCATATTTCAGAGAGATTAAGTATGTATGCATCTTGTCGGGGAGCAGTGGAGTGGACACATGGTCACACAGTTAGTGAATCATTGAATCAAGATGAGATGTAAGTTCGTTTGATTCCAGAGCCAAGGACTCAAATCTGTAATTTTTATTTGTAGGAATTTAACAAAAATCAGCTGCAAAGGGGTAAGGCTGGCAGGGTTAAGAACAGATCAAAAGCTTCTGCACAACAAAGGAAACAGTCAACGAAACAAAGAGGCAACCCACAGAATGGGAGAAGATATTTGCAAATGACAGTACAGACAAAAGGTTGATATCCAGGATCTATAAAGAACTCCTCAAACTCAACACACACAAAACAGATAATCATCTCAAAAAATGGGCAGAAGATATGAACAGACACTTCTCCAATGAAGACATACAAATGGCTATCAGACACATGAAAAAATGTTCATCATCACTAGCCATCAGGGAGATTCAAATTAAAACCACACTGAGATTCCACCTTACACCAGTTAGAATGGCCAAAATTAGCAAGACAGGAAACAACGTGTGTTGGAGAGGATGTGGAGAAAGGGGAACCCTCTTACACTGTTGGTGGGAAAGCAAGTTGGTGCGGCCACTTTGGAGAACAGTGTGGAGATTCCTCAAGAAATTAAAAATAGAGCTTCCCTATCACCCTGCAATCACACTACTGGGTATTTACCCCAAAGATACAGGTGTAGTGAAAAGAAGGGCCATCTGTACCCCAATGTTCATAGCAGCAATGGCCACGGTTGCCAAACTGTGGAAAGAACCAAGATGCCCTTCAATGGACGAATGGATAAGGAGGATGTGGTCCATATATACTATGGAGTATGATGCCTCCATCAGAAAGGATGAATCCCCAACTTTTGTATCAACATGGACGGAAGTGGAAGAGATTTTGCTGAGTGAAATAAGTCGAGCAGAGACAGTCAATTATCATATGGTTTCACTTACTTGTGGACCATAAGGAATAACACGGAGGACATGGGGAGATGGAGAAGAGAAGGGAGTTGAGGGAAATTGGAGGGGGAGATGATCCATGAGAGACTGTGGACTCTGAAAAACAACCTGAGGGTTTTGAAGGGGCGGGGGGTGGGAGGTTGGGGGAACCAGGTGGTGGGTATTGGGGAGGAGACATATTGCATGGAGCACTGGGTGTGGTGCAAAAACAATGAATAGTGTTACGCTGGAAGAAAAAAAAAAAACAACACAGTATATACTACATATGCCATAACAAAATATATTAAAAAAAAAAAAAAAGAACAGCTGTCAAAACCATGATACTTGCCTGTCTCTTCATGCTGCTCGCATGCGGTCTGCTTATTCAAAAGAAAATGCACCACCATACCTGTGATCCCCTTAATAACAATAATCAATTACTGTGGCCCTATTTTTACCCATTAAACACTTTACACAGGGTCTGAATTGCCTCAGGGACTGTGGTCCCCGTTGGAAAGACCGTGATGAAGAAACCCAGTTAGGTGCAGACGCCCTTGAGTACTTGTCTCACTTCCTTCTTTCCTTCATCAAGGAAGCTGGGGTTCTGGGGCGGCCACGGACTACAACATACATTTGGGGAGGAAGGGCGGGAAAATCTCGGAAAACGCAAAGACCCTGTATTTCCCAGACGCGCCCCAATCTGCTTCTGACCTTGCTCCGAAAGGAGACGGTTCCGCGACAGAACGGATGTGACATAACATGACCCTGGAGCCGTGCCGCCTGCGACGGTGGCCTTTCCTCGCCTATGACCTGGGACTCTAGGCTCTGGTTCTAGAGGCTAAGTGTCAGGGGAGGGGCTGGGGCTGGGCCCCCCACGCCGGCCGCACGCCTCCTTTCCTCATGGCAGCTCTGGTCTCAACACTGGGCTTTCTCCACAGCATCACCCGGCCGGGTGGGGGCAACGTGGGCCCCGGGTGACATGTGCGGTTTGTACGTGTTCACCAGTGATGTCCTCCCCCCTCTAGCCAGCCTGGCCTGGTGAGTAATCTGAGAGCTAAAACAGTTTCTCTTTACATTTGGCTGCAGAAAAGACTGAGAAAGATTTGGGAGGTGAGAGAATCTGCCCAAAGCTGCGTGGGGTCCGCTCGGAGACGCCAGAGCTCCACTCCGGGCGCTTCCATCTATTAGGCAAGTTGACCTCCCCGTTCGCTGTGGGGCTGCCTCGTTCTCCTGGTGTCTTCTGACCCGGGTTTTTCTTCTGGGACTAGCAACAAGGCTAGAAGAAGGGTCAGGCGTCTGGGCGACTTGGCAGTGGCTTCCCTGAAGACGCTTCTTTCTCCATAATGATGAGATTCAGGCTCACAGTTTCAGTGCTTGTCCCAAAATATTTCGAAATGTGAAATGCATGCGAGCCAAATGACAAAAATGTTTTTTTTTTTAAAACAAAAACATGGGCTTCTTGTCATCCACCACACTGGCTGTTTCAGTGTCTGTTCAGTCAGTAAATTATTCTGTCTGATCTTCATTTCTGATGATATCCAGATGGTCTAAAAGTCAATCTTTTCTGCAAAAGAGAAATTCTCTGTGAAAAGTGAGTAGCCTTTATGTTCAGTTGGTGTGGGTAGGAATTAAATGAAAGACACAGGATCGTCTGTACCCAATTAATACTGATATTTGACTCATTACAGTGCCTATATAGTCAATCTGGGGCTGGATTTAATTATTGTTCTTAACTCTTACAAGGCAAGTATATCTTTCTCCCAAATTATAGAACATTTTGTGAAAGCCAAAATTGCTAATGTTAACTTTTCTTCTTTTCTATTTTCTCGAATCTTCTGGAATTAAAATGCTGATTTGATGGTCAAAGACGTTCCATGGTCAGCCTACCACAGGGAGGTTCCGAAAGCTTGAGATGCATCGTGGTGCGGATTATGGTGTTCAAGGCTTACTCTGTTTGTTTTAAAATGTGACCTTAAAATCGTTAGCAATAACCAATATTAATATAATTTTGAAGTTGCTATCACTTATCAAACTTTTTTCATTTATCAAACTTTTAAAAGAAAACGATTACTTTCTTTTTCAGAATGAAAATATCAATATTAGCTTCTATTTATTGAGTCTCCTATTAACTAAGCATTGTAGTAGATGTTTCATTTTTTTAATTTCATTTAGTTCTTGTTAGAATCCAGAAAGTAAACATAATTATCCATGTTTTATGGACATAGAAACAAAGGGTCAAAGAATATCAGTAATCTCCCCAAACGGCAAAGGTGATCGGGGTCGGAGGCCAGGAGTGTTAGACTCGAAGTCCAGGCACTGCACACTCTAGTGAGACAGACAGATCACCACACCCCCAGACCGTGTTCCCACCAGAGGACGGAAGGTGGGCCCTGACTAACAGCTGCCCGCTGCGCCAGGAGCCAGTGGAAGTGGGCGATACGTGACTTGCCCTTTTCCCCCACACAGATATGCTCACATCGGGGTCTAGAACACCACTTGGCAGTTAACTGATTTTCTAGTTGGCTGGATTTGGGGAGAAAACTCCACATAATTGTACATTACCTGGCAGATACTTAGATATAAACCTTAACAAGCGCATTTAGTTGTGAAAATCAAATAATGAAGTATTAAGATTTGAGAAATAGTCTGGGGAACGGGGAGGACATCGATGTTACCATACAAAGGCTGAACATTCAAAGGACATGAGAGCCTCAAAACTCCCACTTTGCTTTTTTTTCCCCATCCATCATTCCCTTTTCCTCTCCATCCCCCTCTCTTTGCTTTTGTTTTTATTCTCACTCTCCTGCTTTCTGATTGTAAACGGGTTTCTTCTCTAACTCACCGTAAGGGTGTAACTGCCCCGCCGCTGGTGTGAGCGCTCACGGCGGGTGTAAGCGAAGGCGCCGTGGGTGCCGATGTGGGGCTGGAAATGGCCGCCTAGATATTTTCTCCTTGGAGTGTGGCTTGTGCGCCGACGGCATTCGGCATTACCTGGGAGACTGTCAGAAATGTGGACTCTCACGATCCCAGACCTAAAGAATCAGAATGTTCCTTTTAACAGGATCCTCAGGAGATTTATATACACATGTTTAGACACCTCGGTAGGGCTCTCCTTCTGGAGTCGAATCACTGCTCTGAAGTGGGAAGGAAGCATCAGAGAACATGGTTTCCAGGCTCCTTCTCAGATCAGCTGTGGTCAGGACCAGGACTGTCCTGTGGGTGGGGACACGTGTTACTGCAGGGAGCAGACTGGGACAAGCCGGCACAGGTGGAAGGTCTAGTGCCCCGTGTGGTTACCATCTGACCACACATTGGTGAGGCAGGCACAGAGGACGTCCTCTAGAGCCTGAGTCCTGTGGCAGCTACTTCTTTAACTCCCTGTTAACAGATACACACACAGAAATGCACATACCGTGCACTGCCCACATCAAAATAGCCACGTGTGCACCTACAGGGAAGGGGAGAGAGAAACTCAGATCTATTATAACCCTACTCTTTGCCAGACGTTACAGCAGGTGTTTTCATCCTAGAGACGAGGCCGCTTGCAGAAGGAAATCTGGGCTTTGGGAGCACATATTCAACTACTAGCCAAACTTCGTTAACCGGAAACCTCTATACATTAAAGAGATCTATAACTGGTGTTTTTAATGATGAGCTCGTTAAATGATTAAATTAAATGATAAGATCCTAAAAATCTAAATCATAAAAGAGTATTAAATTATATTAATTAGAGTTCTCATGTTTATAATATCATCTTAAAAGTCTGTTTCCAAGGGACTTCAAATGATAAAAATATTCCAGCATAAATACTATACACTTAACCCAGATGTTAGTGACTTGAAAGGGATCCTCTTTCCCAAGAGTGGTTTTTCTGGAGTTGGAAACTATGTGTGAATACCGTAATTCACCCAGTTGTAGCCTTGCCGATCTCTGCAAAGGCTGTCTTTTACAACATTTCTTTGTTTTCTAACATGTAAACGTTCCCCAGAGTGCACCCTTCGCATGGGCGGCTGGAAGTTACTCGTGCTTCCTTCTTCGCATGGGATTATACAGAGAATCCTCGCACGGGATTCTAGTCCCGCCACTGAGCTGGCTAGCGGGAGGCTGATTTGAGGCTGTCACTGAATCCCTTTGGGTTTCAGGTTTGTCCTCTGTGAAATGTTCAAGTAGTCGTTTAAGTTGTGAGCTTGACTGGACTGTAGGATCCCTTCCATCCTACATGAATATTCTAGAGTCTAGGAACAGAATAATTTAAAATAGAATGTGTCAACAAAGATTTAAATGGACTCACTTGGGTCTCATCGTGGGCTTTGAGTGTTTCCAGGCATCCCAAAGTCTGTTCCCAGATGCCAGTGTGTGAATCAGCATGATCCTGACATCGTTTTCACCGTTCCATGACAGTGTAAAATAATTACAGTACAAGTAGTTCTCCACACATTTAAATTTATATGGTGTTTATTTTTATGAAATGATAGTGGCAGTACATGGTAATTATTGTTTTGAACTTACTTGACAAAATAAGAAACCGGTAATTCTAAGACATCTGTCCATATTTTGCTTGTCTCATTTTTCTCATCTATAAATCCCCAAAACAGGACTCACCAAATTAAGATACCCTAATCGCATCGACTGTTGGGTTGTGTTGAATCAAATGATTTTCACTCTGAAATCATCTCAGTGGGGCCAGTGGGATTCTGGACTTTCCGCTTCATGCTGCAGGCCCTTGCTGTCTCCTGAATGTCTTCTATACCAACCATCCACGTAACTCAGTCCACACCCGCCGTGTATGTCTGCACACGCACGTGCACCCCCGTGTGTGCGCGTGCGTGTGCGTGTCCATGGCATGTGCTTGACTCCAGCACTCAACGTGATCTGAGCGTGTCTTGTTTGTTCCCCAGGAGACTGGAGTTAGACACAACAATGCCGAGGGTACGTGCCGTTCTCACAGAGTCTGTGCCCTGCCCCTGGACGGCCTGCGCTCCGGCCCTAGATCCACTGTATAACCTCGAGCAAGTGACTGACTTTTCTATCCCTCAGTTTGCTCTTCTATCAAATTTCAAAATTAGCATTTACTACCATATAGGGTTATTCTGAAGATTTATTGAAATAATCCTTTAAGCGTTTAGTATAATGCCTGGTGCATTACAAAGGCTCAATAAATAATAGGAAAAACAACAAGCAAAGAACAAGCAAACGAAAAACTGGGGGGTGTCATGCCGCTGTGCGATCTGACGCTCCATCATATACCTTTAGACGAGTCACTCAGAACCTCTGCGACTTCTTTTCCTCACCTGCGTAACGCCTGCCGCACACATGTGTTGATCTTACCGCCTTGTCGCCAGCATCGATTAAGTTGTCTGTGACGTACCGGAAATTGTGCTCGACTCCTTGTAGCTGCGCCGCAGATGTTTTGTCTCCTCCGTGCGCCTCCACAGATCTGTGTCGCACAAGCTCACCTTTGCCTGTGCCGCACACCAGTAGCTGACACGGCCCCGTGCCGGGTTCGTCTCATTCCTCTCGCCTCCATCGCCAGCTTCTCCGGGAAGAGCAGAGACCAGAGCGCTCTAAACCAGACCGGGAACCCTACTGGTGGACACGCGGGTTCCTTGGACCTGTTGGGGACGACTCTGCCACAGGCCTTTGCTCAGCGGCTCAGGAAGGCCATTGGTTTGGGACATGTTGCCACCTCTCGTCATAGCTGGGGGCCCAGCACGTTATTTTAGAGACATGCTCTATTTTAAGAAGTTGGTGGCTTGATGTCTCTCTTTCCTGGGAGCTCCAACCTCTGCCTCTTCGTCCTCCAATTCTGACGTTATTGGTTCATGAGGCAAAGGTGGACTTGTTTGTTGAATCTTACCGCAGAGCCTGGCATGCACGGGGAAGACCTGCTGGACGTACTTTGGGGTTTATACAGACATGTCTCCCGAGTTAAGTACATTTCATTGCTCTTGAAATCCAAGGGCACAGTACAGGGAAGACAGACATTCGTGGTGAGCAGAGCATAACACGGAGGCTTGTCTAACCGCTGTATTGTATGCTTGAAACTCATGTAACCTTGTGTGTCTCCAGCTAAAAAAAAGGGTAAGGAAAAAGGACAGCAGCCTTTGAAGAGCCGTTTTGGAGTGGGACAGTGTTTACTTTCAAGACCGTCGGGGTGAGGACATGAGGGAACGACTGATTACAGAATCAGCCACTAAAACAGTTTTAAATATAAATTAAAAAAGTCCTGCCTTGACATTAATGCTCTCGTAGAAAGGAATGCAGCGCTCCTCGCACTAAACCCTGCTCCCCCGGCTTTTCCGTTTCTCAGCTTCTTGTAACCTGGAACATCTTCCTTTCCCTTTATCTTTTTTTTTTTTTAAGATTTTATTTATTTATTTGACACAGAGAGAGAGAAAGAGAGATCACAAGCAGGCGGAGAGGCAGGCAGAGACGGGGGAAGCGGGCTCCCTGCTGAGCAGAGAGCCCGACGCGGGGCTCGATCCCAGGACTCCAGGATCACGACCTGAGCTGAAGGCAGAGGCTTAACCCACTGAGCCACCTAGGCGTCCCCCTTTATCTTTTTAACATTGTTTTAAAAAATGAATGCAGCATTTTAGGAGAGATCCCTTCAAGATGTGAGAGTTTAGAAGGAATGGTTAAAATTCTGACACTTTAAAGACTTGAAGATGTGTTCTAAAAATTATGGGGTTATGAAGTGGAGGGTGTGTTCCGCAGTGCCGGGCTTCCCGTCAGGCGGCAGACGGCACTTTGCCAGCAGTGGGAAAGGAAGGCGCACCACGACTGGAACGTTCTCTTCCAGCACATTTGCTGCAACGTGTTGCTCCTCAAGCGTCTGCCGTTTCCACTTAGAATACGGTGTTGGTTTTTTTTTTTTGCTTTTAGAAAGTTTTTATTTTATTTAAATTCAGTTAATTAACATATAGTGTCTTATTAAATTTCAGCAGTAGAGTTCCGGGATTCACCAGTTGCAACAACAGAACATTCTTTCACTATAATTCACGCACCCGCCTCCACTCCAGAAACAGCACTGTTTGCAACTCTTGGAGAAGAGACTGTAAAAATCTCATCAAATATTTACCCTCTAGCTAAACGTCTGTTCAAAAGAATGAATTTAGGGGCGCCTGGGTGGCTCAGTGGGTTAAAGCCTCTGCCTTCGGCTCGGGTCATGATCCCAGGGTCCTGGGATCGAGCCCCGCATCAGGCTCTCTGCTCCGTGGAGAGCCTGCTTCCTCCTCTCTCTCTCTCTCTGCCTGCCTCTCTGCCTACTTGTGATCTCTGTCTGTCAAATAAATAAATAAAATCTTAAAAAAAAAAAAAAAGAATGAATTTAGACTTGTTTTGGTGCCATTTCCCTGGGACCCTTTTTAACATACCTTTTTGTTACTGTGTGACACTGTGTCTTGAGTAAAATGGGATTAGAGTCTAGAATAGTCTCCCCTACTGGGGAAACAGAGGGGGGGGCAAGTAAACAAACATCTACTGACATTTGCCAGATTAGATCAGTTTTTCCCAAACTTAAGTTATTTAGAGACTATTCATGATTATTTTTTGCCTTATCTGTATATCACCTCACTTAATACACCATAGTTTTTTTTCTTTAAATCGATGTGCTTTTAAAAACATAGTTTTATCCTAAGAAGTAATATCTAAGAAATAATGGGTTTTATGTTCTAGTTTCCTAACATATATAAAAAGAAACCCATGACAGCTAAAGTTAAATTTTAAAATGTGGTATTTCTTAAAATCATCATTCGTAAACGCTAGTGATAAGCACACTAACCTTTGGGAAACTCGGAACTGGGTTGTGCCACTGCTGGAGCTGGAATCGGGTCGAGACCACGTCCCTAGTCGAAGCTTGGGAATGTAGGAACTAGTGTGCACAGCCAAGTCGGTAGAAATGCCTGTAGGTCTGCCCAAGTATTCAAGACCTTCCTTTCCGGCCTGCTATGTACTTCTAAATCTGGGTCTGGACGGCAGGACTCCTCCTTTTCTTTTGCATTCTTGACCTCCATTCTTAACTGCTTCCTCTGCCTCGCCACTGGTTGTGATCTGTGGGTCATCGGCTCAGACTGGGGACGTGGTGCTCACGCATAGACGCCCTCTTTGCTCTGGTTTCCTTTGGTTTTCTTGACTGCAGGCTTTCCTCCGATTTCTGTTATTATGGAATTAATAATGGCAAATTAGTACGAAACAATAAATTAGAGCATAAACTGCTCAGGAAAGACGGATCGAGAAGGGCTTTGTGTGACTAGGAATGGGACCATGATCAATTAAAAAGTAAGATCTTATGAGAAGCTTAATGTAAACTGTATGCCTGCCTACATCTCTCATAGTCATTTTATATCTTAACTGTGAAAACCGTGGACCACCCGCACTGGTTCTCCCATTATCTCCTGCGCCAAAGTAGTTTTCAGTGCTTCAAGAGTAGTCATTTCCAAATATTCTTAAACATTTCACCAGGCTTCCCATGCATCCCCAGAGACCATTTCAGGGCTGGAGGAATGGAAATTGAAAGTCAAGGAAATTTACTGGTCTAAAATGTAGCCTTCTGCCTCTGGTTTAGGATTCTCTTCACTGATCTTTGTTTCCTTGTTTTATTTTATTTTATTTTTTGAGCTGAGAGCAAAATGTATCATTTGGCATCAAATAAAAAGTACCTAAGACTTTCCCTTTAACAACATACTCTCTGAGTAAGATGTGGATTTTTTTTTTTAAGGGACAAAAATCTGTAAATAACCCTGCTAAGTCACAACTAGTAAGTACTTAGTTTACTGAATTGACAAGAACTCTTCTGATAACAATAGTGATAGAATGCTCTACTTCTGATGCACGAGATCGAACTAGGGGCTGTGAGAGTCTACTGTAGCATTACAGTTTTCACCTATAGTCGTATTCATACTGATGCAATTTTGTAGGTCACCTTTTGGGCAAAGAACAGTCATCCCAACTGCTAAAGCATTAAAAATAGAGGAACGTCCAGAGAAGCCCTACACTTTTGGATTCTCCTTTCTCTAAAATATCTGAATTCCGACTGGATTTAGGAAGTATGAAATTCCAGAGTCATACTAACCAGCGAAGCAAATTTGAAACCAAAGTGGCACATGGAGACGGGCCCATTGCCAAGGGCGGAGGTAGAAAACATGTTCGTGTCTTTGAGGCCAGGACAGGGTGTTATTCACGTGTGTGGGCAGCTGCTACGTTGGGAAGCTTCTGAGAGACAGCAGAGATGTGCCTGTGATATTGACTCCTTTCCTGCGTCCCAACCACATAGTTGAACGTGTGTGATAGGCGCCAGCGATGGTATCTACAAATGACTGCCCTTGGCTTTGCTGGGTGCATGGAACTAGTCCCTCCTCATCACATATGAACATCTTCAAGCCTAACATTGGCTAAAATGCATGATTAAGGAGAAGCAAAAATGGACCGCTCTCACCTAGTGTTTTATTGATTTATTTATTTGAGAGAGAGAGTGCGCGCAAGCAGGGTGGGCAGAGGGAGAGGGAATCTCAAGCAGACTCTGCACTGAGTGTGGAGTCCTACACAGGGCTCCGTCCCAGGACCCTGAGGTCATGACCTGAGCCGAAACCAAGAGTTGGGGGCTTAACTGACTGTACCACCCAGGTGCCCCTCACCTGGTATTTTTAAATGATGGTTTGAAAATTGTTAGTTGTACTCAAGGTGTTTACTAACATAGCAGAATCAAAAATGGCGTGGTAAATTGAGAACATCAGAGTGACAGAGGCCTGGGTTTGGCAGAGAAGGCCCACTTGAAAATGAGTCACGAGACTGCATTCAAGGAAAGCTAGGCCAAATTTCACTGTTTAATAGCCTGCATTTCTGTCTCAGCTCTGCGTTTCTTCCAAACTCCCCCCACACATACCTTGTGTCTCCGGAGTTCTTAAGGCAAACATGAGGCTCTTCAAGATGAAAATAATTTGTTTATTCACAATTCATAACTCAGCTTAAGTAAATAAACTAATAAATAATTGCAAAATTCCTTAACCCTAGAGCTCTCTTTTGGCCTAGTTGATTTCTTCACTTGACTTTGACACCATAAACACTGATGTCGTACATGGAGAGAAAAACACACTGATCGACTTGAGTTTTTTCTGAGTGGGAACTCATGAGCGGCTCCGTCTACAGGATGTCTGTTCCTGCCTTTCCGTCGGCCCTGATGCACCCATTAACTGAATCCTTCCACCTACTGATGGAGATTCACGTAGCATCGGCCCACAGACCAAGACCCTTAGTGGTTTAAGTACGGATACCTATCACAGTGGAAAGAACGCTGAAAACCTGGTTTCAAGTTCTGGCGCTAGCGACTTTCAGCAAGTAACCTCTCTGACCATCGCTTTCAGTGAAACAAAAACGTCGACTCAGATCTGGGCTCGTCTCAAGTACAAATTCAGATTCATGGGGCGTGGTGTGCTGGAGAACATCGAGGACCATGGAGACTACATCCACTCAGAGGCAACGAACATCGTCTTCGATTCTGATTTAGGCCAATCCCGATAGATTAGCTCCGTCTATCCCGAGCAGGCGAGGGCAAGAACGGCCAGGATTAGCGTATACAGGACAGAGTCGTGCTCTTTGGCGCGTTTCATCTTTATGTGAAAGAGGCACAGCCCATTTCAGAAGCAGTGAGATTATTTTATAATTTTTACAATCAGAAGTAGAAAATTCTCTTGACAAGGCAAGTTTTTGGAGACTTGATTCTCTTTGGCTGAACCTCTCCTACTTTCTTTTTGTTAATAACCAGTTGGAACAAATGGCCAGATGGTGCACCTTGTCTGGGGAATGAACGGAAGCACCTAGAAATTCCTTCTGCACTCACACTCATCAGGTGGGACTTGGAAGGCTTACTTGGCTTACCAGTCAACTTATAATATGTAAGCACAAAGTACATGGATCTAGCTGTAGACTGGAGGCTTCGGGAGGTCTTTAAATCAGGCCGAATCATAAAATTACTTAGGCCTACATAATCTGAAGTTTGCTATATAATTGTAATGTTGACTTCTACACTTCAGGATTTAGGATAAGTGCACTGGACAGCTTGAGATACACAAGTCTGTCTTTTGTTAGTCAGTTTATAAAGGTTTTCCCAGATCCTAAAAACAAGTTCCTACTTCCTAAAAATTTGAAGGACATTCAGGCCACTGTTTAGAGTCATTTGCTTGAAGCTAAGGTTTTGGAATCACTATTCATTGCCATTTGGCAGTGCACTCTGCCTATAACTCAGAGAGTTTGAGGGTTCCAGTCCTTTTTTTTTTTTTTTAATGACTTTTTCCTAAATTTGGGAAGTCGTTAAAGCACTGTCTGCCTGCTGCCCTCCTCAAACAACTGGTTACCCGCTCTTGCCCCTTGACTGTACCTCAAGGATATTTGAAGAATCAAAGAAGCTCTAGGAGGTCCCTCTAGTGAAAGTCACTCATGACATCACCATTTTCATTGTCTGCTAGGCTGTTCCTTCTCCTGGGCCTTTATGTTAAGTAGCTCTGCATATTCTCCTGAGCACAAAGATGCCATTTACGTGCCATTTACATCACCCAGAAACTGCAGAAGCTCAGAAGAAATCATTTTGACTGTGAAATATTAATGCGACTTTTATCTTAATTAATAAAACAAGTTCATCTACTTTATGGTTTCTCAAATGTCTGGGAGAACTTATGCAACCAAGGCCAAGGCTGCTACCAGGGCGTGACAGTGTATTGGCATCTGCCCTAAACAGGTTTGATATACTCTTGACTCTTGTAGTTTCTTCTACGCTCACTTGTTCTGCTAAAGGCAAAAAGGAACAGGAGTAACATGGCATGACTTCCTTGTCCTTAAAAATTTATTAACTTCGAGAGGACAGATGCATACAACTTCAGAGAATATGATTTTACTTCAACTAATCCTCTCCTAGACTATAATTTTAATAGATTTTATTCATAGTAGTAGAACTGGCTATTTTTCTGCCAATATCAATTCTTTCTCCTTTCCAACCGGTCTTCTCGGTCTGTATTCCATATGAGCAGTGGTAATGAGTCAAGGGTTAACAAATTCTTGACCTCTAAAGGAGAAAAAAAAGAGTCCTGATTTATCCCATTTGCTAATTTTGTGGTACAAATAATCCCATCATGGCCATTTTCAAGTGACCAACATGTCATCACTGAAATCAGAGTTGAGAAGAGAAGCCAATAACACAGTATTACATAATCGTATCGCCCCCACCCAAAACAATAGGCATAAATGCGCTTACAAGCATAGATAATACTGAAAGGTAGTCAAGTAGCTAGTAAATGATTGGGGTTGAGTATATATTACTCTTGTTCGAAACATGATTTGTTAGTACATATACTTTAATTTTTAAATAACAACCAGTGTTTAACAGTCCGCTTACAAAGTTCCTGAAAGTTTGATCGTTGATCCTGTGAGCTCCTATGGACTGGTTCCAGCACACCAATCCGAACGAGATATTTAGAAACTAAAGTTTATTAACTTCCTGGGAATGCTTGGAAAACTGCACAGGGAAATGTAAGTGACTCTAAACTCCCATCCTAAGCAAAGTAGATTAGAGAGCAGGGATATGTCCATTTAATGTGCTGTATTTGGTGCCAGTACAAAGCCCTGGCATTTGTACACTTAATTCACAGATGATATCAGCAGCGAAGACTGGGGAGACCAGGCTTGCCAGAGAGGCCACTCCTAAAAACATCAGAAAGACTCTTCAGAATTTTGAAAGGAATATAAACACGACGGAACATGAGACCAGAAGAACTTGGAGAGATTCATTTTTTACGAAGTTAGTTCCATCTAGACGATGTAAACTCATGGAGATAGTATTAAGTCTGTCTGGAAAGGCAGAGCTGGGGATACCCTTGTTCATCGTGTGTGAAATGAAGGACGTAAAGAAGACAAGCCGAAGGGAAACAGAGCCTCGGAGTTGACGGATGTAGGCAGGTTGAGAAAATATATTTTGTATTTACTTTGGCTCCCAGTGAATGGATCCAAGACCACCATGAGTCAGGCTTCAAAGCTTGGCTGTTTGGTTAGAATAGCTTAAGGCACCAGAAGGGAATAAGGATTCTTCTATGTCTATAAATTGCAGGCAAAGAAAGTGAAAAACTGTTTTATGAATCTTTCTTCTTCTCCTCCGGAAATTGCCTGCAGGCGACAAACTTCCTCACTGCTCACTTTCTGTCGATCCTCCCTCCTCGGCAGTCGCCGAGCCCTTACCGGGAAGGTCGTTACCCGTTTCTCGCCTGGTCTCCCTCACTGTCTCCTCCCGGCTTTTGCTGTTCTTGGAATCGCAGCTCGAGTATCGGTTCCCGGAAACCTAACTTGACCCCCCCCCCATCCAGGTCCCAGCTGGAAGACACACTGCATTGAGATGGCTTGCTTATTGGTATGTTTTTCCCAACAGACTTAAAGCTGCTTGAGCACAGAAATATACCTTTATTGTATTCTATGTACTTAGAGCAAATCCTAATTATGTAGTATGTGCTCAATAAATGCTTTTGCTGAATGAGTAAAATAAATGAATCAATGTCCCCAGAGAAGACAGAACCCAAAGGAATCTGGAAGGCTTCCCATTAGTACATACAGCAACATCTGTATCGCCAGGTGACGACACTGCCGTACCACCCTCTCTGAGTAAAGGAACAGAACAAAGTTGAGGAAGGATTTTCCGTCGGCGGCCACGCTTCCTGGTGCTCTTCTTCACGCCAGTCCGGTTACTCTCCCGTTAGTTACATCAGTGTCTTCCCCCGTCGCCCCCAACTGCCTTCCTGGGCTCCTCGCTTGCCGTCCCAAGTACAGGAGATGGTCTGCAAGTACCTGGAGGGAAATGAAGGAGGACGGTCCGTTCCGTGCTGGGACCCACCACCACTGAGCACCTGTGTCACTTCTTTCCTCGCTTTGCCTTTACCTGAACAGTCAAATGCATGCTCTCCGCATTACACTGCAGTGCTCTGGCAGCCACTACTATCCACGCAGTCTCGGAGACAAAATAAAGCAGAGTAAGGCGAAATTACAGGTTAGACAGGTGCTGGCGATAGCCTAAATTATCATCTCTGCAAGAAGCAAAACGTTGACGTAGGCCTTTTACACACCTCTGAAGACACGAAATTCAGGTTCTAAATTAGAGGTACAATTACATTATGGAGCTTGATATTTTATTCTCAGGTAGATGGGCGATGTCTGGAAGTCAACTGGCTGTAGAACCTACAGACTGGGACTGTTTAAGATGGAAGATATGTCACACGCGTGATTTTTAATAGGCAGAAAGGCCTTGCGCTGTGGCTTTTCAGTTTTCTCCCTTCAGTCTACTAGACTAACCGTAGATACGCTTCACTGCTCTCAAAGCCTTTTAGGCACAACTGATGACAGTCCTCAGCAGCGAGAAGAACTTTTACTTCCTTCGTGATCGCAGTGCACGAACGTCCCATTAACATGGGTGACGCGGTCAGTCTTTACTTGCCCTTTTTCTTGCTTGTTAAATCAGAATCACACTATCTGGGAATGGGACCCAGGAATCTGCGTATTTAGCAGGTTCCCAAACGATACCGATACACTTTGCACAGTGGAAACAGAGCATTCCTTACCGCAGCCGAGAGTTGATAATTATATAATTGGAGAGCCATGTTGGATGTGTACCTGAATCATGGTGGGGAGGAGTTTGAAGCAAGCTCTAGAAATTGGTAACCTTATGAACTGATACCAGAATGGCCTATCATTGTACGTTGTGTATGAAATTGCTTATTGTCAGACTCAATAATACAGGTAGGACTGAACAAGTGAGTTTCCTGAGCCCCAGATGACAAGTACCTTTCTTGGCATGATGTCTGTCGGTTATGTGAGATAAGGACTAAGATTTTTTAGGACCGTTCATTCATTCATTCATTCATTCATTCATTTGACAGATAATTTGGGGACACCTACTTTGTCTCAGGCACTATGCTATATTCTGGGAATACAGATGTGAACAAAACTGACGTGTTCCCCATTCTCATGGGGCTTGTAGCAATGTGGGAAGGAAGATATTAAAGAAATATTCCTGGAGTCACAGAAAGAAGCAGATAGTTACAATTTGTGGTAACTGCTTTGAGGACAAACGACAAGTACCAAAAGCGTATGGAAAAGGATCTGACACATACCAGAATGTAACAGTTAGATTTATAGTACAACGGATAACCCGGCAGAACCGTCTGAGTACTATTTATCATTATATATGTTACATATAAAGAGTTCTTTATCATTATATATGTAATAAATATCACTAAAATGATAGCTACCATCAGTGAATGCTAGCAATCTACCTTGGCACCGTGGTAGATTCTTTTTTTTTTTTTTATTTTTTCGACAGAGAGAGATCACAAGTAGGCAGAGAGGCAGGCAGAGAGGCAGGCAGAGAGGCAGGCAGAGAGAGAGAGGAGGAAGCAGGCTCCCCGCCAAGGAGAGAGCCCAATGTGGATCTCGATCCCAGGACCCTGGGATCATGACCTGAGCAGAGGCTTTAATCCTCTGAGCCACCCAGGGGCCCCCCACTGTGGTAGATTCTTACACATGTTTTCTCATTTAACCTTCTTGATGACCTCATGAGGTATATCTTATTTCACACACAGGAAACCAAGGCTCCCATCGCTATTAAATACCTCAACTTGGGACACCTGGGTGGCTCAGTCAATAGGTGGCTGCCTTCGGCTCAGGTCACGATCCCAGGGTCCTGGTATCAAGTCCCGCATCAGGCTCCCTGCTGGGCGGGAAGCCTGCTTCTCCCTCTCCCACTCCCTCTGCTTGTGTTCCTGCCCTCGTTGGCTTTCTCTCTCTGTCAAATAAATAAATATAATCTTTCTAAAAAAAGCCTCAAGTAGGATTCAAATTCTGGTCTGTCTGATCCCAATGCCTATATTCTATTCACTGCAAGACATTAGACAGGCCCCATGGGGTGGATATCGAGCGGAGTCGTACAGGTACCTCAAAGGTCATCCAGCCCGCTCTTCAACATCTCATTTTATAGACTCAAATGCAGGAGCCCAGCCCCTATCAAAACTCAGTGTGGAACCTTGCCGGTAGTAGCGCTGAGTCTAGAACCCAGGTTTTGAGCCCTCGTCCAAAGGTCTTCTCACGCTACCACGTTGCCTCTTTGTATCACAATTATGTGTGCTCTACTAGGAATTTAGGATTTAATTTTTGCTCTGTTCTAGGCTTTAAAACGGATTGGTTTAGGCTATACACATAATTCCCACTTTTTGAAAATCGCACTATACTGTGCTTATATATTATCCCATAGTCCTCTATTGAATATCCAAAACCCACTTACGATCATTAGCAGTGATGTGATGGTCTTCAGGCGCAAATACTATGCTGTTGGCGCATTCTTTGTAAGAAATGTACTTCTCAGCTGTACTTCCAGTAACAGAAATGGACTTACTTTGTTCTACCTTTTACCCTGGGTCACATTGATCCTAAGGGCACCAGTGGCAAGACCCGCAGGATACATTTAGCCAGGGACAAGATTTTTTAACCTTTTCTTTAACATTGTAGCAAACATGAATATACTAAGGACTTGAAAGCAAAACTAGAATTTTTTTAGATAATTAGAATTTTTTTTAGACTTAAAAGAAATCATGTGGATGTAGCCGGAGACTTAAGATTAAAGTCCCCACAAGCATACTGTATCCCTTCACCATATCCTCTCCCCACCTCGAAAATGTGCTTATACCCCTCACCCACATGTATTAACTCTTTCCTGCCATTAGGGGTAATTTGGTGGAAAAAAAAAATTAGAGCAATGTGCCTTAAACTCAGCACACACTCAAACCTTTGTCCATTTCTGAGGGCGTAATATAGAGGAGAGTGTCGTACTTTGGAGTCAGTAAGACTTGAGTTTGAATCTTGATACCATAACTTCTCAGCTCTGCGACTCTACTCGGAGTCTCAGGTTGTCGAGTTGTGTATTGGAGATGTATTTTGTATACCATAAGCCTGATTTGGTAATTAAACGAGATACATTTACGTGCCGATACCCGGGGTAGAGATGGCACTCAGGAAGTGACAACGGATCATGATTACGTGTGTCATGATCACATACTTGTCACGTGTCAGGCGGAGGGGAGGGGCGTGGAGCGTGGCCGGGGAAATGAGAAAGGTACTGACCCCAAAGAATTTCCACTACATCTTGGCTTCTAGAACATTGAAGCAGGATGTAAGAGCAAAGCACACACACACACACACACACACACACACACACCGCGCTCACATACCTGCACCTGCAGGAAGAGAGGACCCGCAAATAGTAGGTGAGAGAGATCGGCCGTGGGAGGGAGACTTGTGAAGCCTGGAGTTCTTGAGCTGTGAGGAGAATGACTTGAACTGTCACTGGAAAATCAAACCTTTCCCTCTTGTTTCCTCTCAAAACTAACTTATGAAAAGTTAAGGAAACAATTGGGATATGCTTTTTTTTTTCTTCTACAGACATTTTGTTTTAAATCTAGTCTTTATTTACTTTACCTCTATTGCAAGGCTGACATTTGTGACATCAGGATTAGAAATTACATTGTACCAGAACTAGTGTGACTCAGGTTTTGCCTTAAATTTGAGCTTTCTGATTTTCCAGTTTATTTTCCCACTTCCTGTTTCCAAGGCCGAGAGCTTTAAAAAGATCAGAAAATAATTCTCACACAACATTAGGCTGGAAAAAATGTTTTTCTAAGTCAAGTGCAAATTCATCAGAATTATATAGCTTAAAATATCTTTGGCAGGCTATCAAAGTTTGTAGGCCAAAAAAACAAAAAACAGAAACAAAAACAAACAACAAAAAACCAAACCAACCAAACAACGGCAACAACGAAACCCAAAGGAAACCTTGGATTCAATTCATCCACACTATGAAAACTCTGCTGCCGGGCAATAGGTGCCTGTACTCCTTCTGCGTCGTGTTTCTGAGCGCCCTCCCCGTACGGCCAGGGCATCCGGAAGCCTGGACAACCGGTCTGCGTGGATCTGTCTTCGGTCGGTTCCTGCAGGGAAGGAGTGCGGAGAGGGTGCTTCTCTGCACTTGTGTGCTGGCCCGGGCGGTGGGGCAGCGGATAGAATGAATCCCGGTCCCTCCTCCAGGGAAGATACTCTACCCGCCTCTGCTCTGTCTCGGCTGCCACCCGCCTCTCACCACACGGACTCTGCCCGCATCTGGGAACGAGAAGAGAAGGGCCCTCATCTCCCGCTCTGCAGCTATAGGGAAGACAACTTCTGGCTCTTCATCTTCAAGCCGGCGGCGTCTCCATGTTGTTTCTCGATGAAGCATATGAGGGGTTTTAGCATCTTCTTCCTTTAAGAAGTTTTAATGTTACTTCTAAAAATAAAAGGTATCTGAGAGAAGTAAGAACCTCCCAGAAGCGCATTCCGCACGGCTCCGTCATCCCTCCTGCTCAGGCGGACTTCTCAGGGCCTCTCTTCATGACACCTTTTGGGGATCTTCAGATAGACCCATCCCGCCGAAGGATCGGAAATAAGCAGAGGTGACGAAGCGCTTAGAAATGCTTCTGTTTTTTCCTTCTCGGCCAGATAGCTCTGACCATGGCATCACAGCACGCTCTGCTGTGGTGAATTCTCGCCTCGCTTGACGGGTGTTATTGGCTGCCTGGCTCTGGGGAGGCGCCCCGCTGCTCATCTCCACAGCGGACGACTGAGGCGTAGGGGGGGGGTGCTGACAGTTTTGATCAAAGACAGAGATGGTCTGCGCCGGACGTAGACCGTGGTCAGGACTAAAAACGCAGGCCCCATGAATCATACTTGTTCAAAGAGATGTCGTGAGGCCTAGGGGCCGTGAGACTTGTTGCGCCTTGTGGCACCGGGATAAGGTGAAAAGGGAAGCCATCCAAAGGACCCTAACGAGCACCTTCTGAGCATCGGCTTCCCAAGAAACTCCTGGGTATTTTATTCTCAAATAGCAAACAGCTTAGATAAACTTCCTTGACCACCGAGTTGACTGTTATTTTACAGCCACAGCCATAATTAGGAAGGCTTGTTTTCATAGTACGTGCTTCGAGATGACGGCCATCAGGGTGGAGGGTCGATACCGTAAATTAACTGAGGTCGAGAGCACTTGGCACGTGCAATGAATTACTGTTACCGATCTCCCTTTTTACGGAAGACGGAAGTTTAGAGTTGGAGGCCAAGCGTAGGTTTTCCTAAGACTTTTCCTAGCCACGGGCAGTTACCTACAGAATGTGATATGCGGAACATTTCTTCATTCCACAAATATCTATTGAGGCAGGCGCTATGCTAGATGCTAGGAGAAAGTCAGTCCCTGCCCTCATAGACTCTATAGACCAACCGGGGAGAGGCACATCCAGTACTTCTGGGTCTGGGACCCCAGACTTCCCCCGGGCCCCCACCAGCTTCCTCTGGTTTCTCTGCTCGTCATCAAGAATCCTCGAATCTGGCCCACAGACCTGCTATATCGCTGTCTCCTGGGGGACTTGTTTACACTGTATATCTCTGGGACTCACCCCAGTCCTACAGAATAAAAATCTCTGACCTTTTAACAAATGTCCCCAAGTATTTCTGATGCCATAAATTCTCTTTGCACTTTTTAAGTGTGATAAGGCTTTACCATGTTTGTCAAAGACGGAACACAGGAGCAAAAATGCTGATTTGTGGCGGAGCGAACCCTGGGTTGTGGCTTTCACACAGGACTTCAGATATCGGTTTCTTCGGTTTGCTTTTGAGTCTCAGTTGCTGAAGGATTGTGTGTGATAGAGCCAAGCCTGGTCTGAGATCGCTTCTTTATCTAATTAGTAGTAAGTTACCCAGAA
The DNA here is from genome assembly GCA_020311275.1 of Eira barbara. NCBI lineage: Eukaryota > Metazoa > Chordata > Mammalia > Carnivora > Mustelidae > Eira > Eira barbara. Next base: position 1,626,249 of record JAHRIG010000018.1, read on the forward strand.
ACAATGTTAAAACATAAGCCATGGACAGGGAGAAGGTATTTGCAATATTTATATATAAGGCATAAAGTACTACTTATATATGCAGAATTATTTATTTATATATAAGAATTCCTATAGATCAGTAGGCAAAAGACAATCACACAGAAAAAAATGGACAAAAGATAAAAATATGCAATTCATAGAGAATAGAAGACTGAATTAAAAAAAAAACAAACAAACAAACTCAGTCGGTCACAAGGAAATATGACTTACAACTATCACCTAGTCTACCATTACCAAAATTAAGGTCTGACAGCATCACGAATTGTCATCATGTGGGTGAGATGATGCTTTACTGCATTGGTCTTGGAAATATAGTTTGATAGACACTCTTTCTTTCTTTCTTTCTTTTTTTGATAGACCCACTTTCAAGATAATATTGATGGCATCTAGTAAAATTCAAGATAGAATACTTAGGTCTCAAACATTCCTCTCCTCTGTATATATCCAACAAAAACTCTTGTAGGTATACACAGAGCCATGTGATAGAATGAGTATTTCATCCTTGCTTATAAGAGTAAAGAAATGGGAAAAGATCTAAATGTCCATTTAAAGAGGTAAGTAAATGTCCATTTAAAGGGCAAGTAAAATGAGCAGTTAAAAGGGATCATCTAAATCAACCGATTAGATCTCAAGAATTTTACGTGGGGTAAAACCAAGGAAAAGAACCAAATACTCAGCATGAATCGTGTAGATAAAATGTATTTTCACTGGTAATAAACACAAAGAACAAAAATACGATTCTATGTGTTCTATAGTGCCTATTTTTGTTGATAAAACTTTTTTAAATGAAAGAAATAAAAATTTCCGTTTGTTGCCTGACAAGAATAATAAGAAAGGGATAGGTGGCATCGGAAGATGTTTGACTGTGTCTGTCATTTAACTACATAATAGCAAAATATTAAAACCTGGAGGAGATACAACCAAACATTCACGGTTGCTAACTCTGGATCACAGGGCTGTGAACATTTGTGGTCATGTCATTTTTTTGTGTTTTCTACAGCATTAATATTTTTAAAAATTAAAAAATGAAACCAATTACCCTGTTTTCTCATAGCTCGAGAAACTATCTGCATAGATGAGAGGTTGTTGCTAACCTAGAATGCAGTGAAGAGTCCTGGCGTACCCACCGGCTGGGGGACGAGGGATTGGTTGGGGAGTGTTGGGAAGATTTTCAGGACTCACCCATGGAGGGAGGCCCCAAGAATGTGAACTGCGTTTGTAATTTATTTGTATTTGTTTTTAATGCTCTCAGCTACTATTTATGCAGACACTGAAATTGCCGCTCAGAGACTCGGAAAATAAATAGCGCTTTCTTCTCTCCCACGTCCCTGCTTCTCACCCCCCACCCCCGCCACCTGCGGTTTGGCAGCCACCCTTGACTGCCTTACAATTGGCTGCTCCTCTCCGTTTCTGTTTTATCTTCCTGTCTGGTAGGCGGTTGCTGTGAAAGTATGAAGGAGACAAGGAAAGGAGGGAAGAGGGAGACCATAATTGACTTTGGATCAATGAAGCACGACTCTTGGCTTAGCGTCCAAGGGGCGAGTTTCATGTCCTGACCCGCGCATGGTTTTAGAGATGAGGGCACGGGGGATTCTGCCTTCCAGGCACACACACACACACACACACACCCCACACACTCCCGTTTCCTGCATTTGAGTGAAACCCGCATCTTCTTTGGGCACCATCCACACCCATTAATAAAGACCAGTGTTCAAGAGACTGGAAAACAAGGCATCATGTTTATTTTAACGCGCTTCCTGATGTATACATTTAACTTTCAAGCTCCAAATTATACAAGTCAAAGGAAAAGAGGGCTCGTTTTTCTTTGCAGGAGTGTATTATCATTTGACTTTGATATACTATTATCTAGGTTTTTCTCTTCTTGGAAAGAAATTAGACATTTATTAATTCTTCCACCTAAAAAAGAGCTGTCTTGGTGTCCTAAAAATCAGTGGTTTCCACAAAGTGTGGTCCCAGTACCGGCAGCATCAGCAACCCTTGGAAACTTGTTAGAAATGCACATTCTTGAACCTTCTCCAGAACAGGGTAAAGGCCCTGGACAGTCTGTGTTTCAACAAGCCCTCCAGTGGGTTCTGCTGCACAGTCAAGTCAGACAAGCCTGTGCTGCAAAGAAGGCCCTGAACCAGGGCTCGGGAGATGAGTTCGGATCTCCGCTCCTCTACCCGCCGTGCCACCTTGGGCACACACCTCATTAAGACAAAGTGGTCTACACGTATGTGTGTCTGTATATGTGTGTGTATAGTGTAAACAGCAGCCGTCTAATGGGTGAGTAATGTCTGAACGTTCTCTGAAAACTGGAGGATCGTGTAATTTAACTTGTTATTATTGCTGTTATCTCATTCCGGAAGTGGTTTTGTTTGGTGAATTGGATGTTCTCATTTAAGAATCTCTTCTGCTTCTCTTAGAAGCTGCTCATTACTATCCGTAAAGAGTTGCCAGATTTCGCAAATAAAGATCCAGGGCACTCAGTCAGATTTGAATTTCAAATAAACCACAAGTATTTATTTTTATTTTTATTTTTTTAAAAGATTTTATTTATTCATTTGACAGACAGAGATGACAAGTAGGCAGAGAGTCAGGCAGAGAGAGAGGAGGAAGCAGGCTCCCCGCGGAGCAGAGAGCCCAATGTGGGGCTCGATCCCAGGACCCTGGGATCATGACCTGAGCCGAAGGCAGAGGCTTTAACCCACTGAGCCACCCAGGCGCCCCCACAAGTATTTTTTTTAAAGATTTATTTATTTATTTGAGAGAGAGAGGGAGAGAATGGGGGAAGCAGTAGAGGGAGACAATTGCAAGCAGACTTCCACAGAGTACAGAGCCCGACGAGGTCAGGACCTGAGCTGAAACTGAGTTGGACGTTAACTGACTGAGCCACCCAGGTGCCCCCAGTATTTTTTTAATATTGATGTACACCAAATATTGAAGGGACATACTTACATTGAAAAGTAACATTGCTTTTCAAAAGTTCTGTATTTAAAAACTTAATCCAGTGTCCTAACTGTGGCGACCCCATGTTTATTAGGGCTTTTTTCAAGATTAGGGACCAGGTCTTTCTGATTTCAAAATGTTTATGGATAAGAAGGAATGCTTTAAGCTTCGGGTAAAAGAAACTCTCAGTGTTTTTAACAAAAGGGATTTATTTTTCTTATAGAAGAGGTAGTCTTAGAGAGATAATCCTAGGAAAGTTTCAGTGGCTCAGACATCAGGATCTGGTTTTGAGTTCCTGTGATTCTCTTGGTTTTTCCTTCATCATCACAAAATGGCTGTCATTGCTCTAAGCATCTCACAGAGCTTTCTTGTCAGAGAAGTTCATGGTATCGGGAAAAGGAAGGTTTGTCTCAGAATCTTCTGGAAAACTGGAAAATTGCCCAGCTTTTCCGCTCTCTAGAGTGGAGGGATGAACCGGGGAAGCGTTTGGGGTAGCTCAGTCAAAGTATCTGCTAGTGTTGAGCAAATATTAATTGAGTGCCTACTATATGCCAATCCTTATGTCTCATGTTAGAGACACAGAATGTGTCCTGCCCTCCAGGAGCTTATGCTGTGTTCAGGAAGGTGGCGATAACTCCCAAGAATTGATACCGTTAGCCGATGCTTTGTTAGAGATGTGTGCTGGGGTAACGGGACCTCATAAGGGCCACTTCTCTCAGGTTGGAGTTGGGAAAGGGCCTGCTGAAGAGACGGTGCTTGGCAGCTCGTAGACGCTAACCATCACATGAGGATTAAGTCTGTACGGCTACGTGAATCTTTATTAGAGTTTCTGCACAGCACAAGGGTACAGTAAATGTTAGCTCTTACGACGATTACTGTCGTAGTGGGGGCCAGTGGTTAGCCTGTCGCATGGACGCCCATCTTTTATTGGCTGATCTAAATAAGGTGGTATGACCTGCCCTAATTCACACAGGGCTAGAAGTCGACGAGGGATGGTGAAAGTCAGCAGACACCGAGCAGATGGCAGAGCCAGGGCCTGGGTTAGAGCCTGCCCTAAAGGCCTCGCTGAGCTGAGGCAGCTCTCTGAAGGCCCTGTCTTCAGCCACATTCGGAGGTGCTGGGGGGCCAGGACTTCAACATACGAATTTGGGAGGGGGTAGAATCCAGCACGTAACAGTAGGTAACCAACGGTACCTGTCACATTGCCAATGACAGATTCTTTCTGCCTCTCCCTGAGCCTTTGCTGGTTCGATCCCTCTCCTCCAGGACCACTTTCTTCTCTCCAGATACCCAACGACACTCACTTTCCAAAACAAACCCCAAGTTCTCCTCTCCCGTGAAACCTCATCCCAACCCTTTCCTCACCTTCCCAGCCCGCTTTGATTGAATTCTGCCTCAGTTCATATGCCTGCGTCTTCACGGTCAGCCTGGGAATAACGTGATTAGAGCCGAAGAAACATCATAGACGAGTCATGACATCACACGGTGTGAATTCTGGCTTCGACGAAACCTGAGTTTTAATGAACTTTGGCTGAAGCTGGGAAAGAGTCATCATGTCGAGACAGGAATGTGACATGAAACCTTTCCTAAAACCGCGGGTGAGCTCCTCATTGTCCCATAGAAAGTGGGGACTTGAGAGGACTTGGGGTTCAATTTGGGATCTTTTCAGGGAACCTTAGAATAAGAAACTGGAGTATGAGTGTTTAGTTAAAAAATGGAAATTGGTTGGGCACCATTTTCTATACGTTGAATTCCCAGTGAGGAGATTCCCCACAGAATTATCGTCTCAGGCTCTGTCTTTCTCTTTGGTGCTTATTTTCCTTATTATAATGTGTTAGCGCGGAGATGGGAGAATGGCAGTTTCAAGATTAAGAAACTCAGCTCACAGACTTTTATAGCAGCAACAATATTTCTATTTTATTTTGAAATGTGTAATTAACTCCCTAGTCCTCTGTGAAAACAGTATTTATTTCTCAGAGGAGGCTCTGGAGTCGTTTATTGATAAGATCCTCCTGGGTGTGGAACTCTCATCTGTCATACCTTCACTCGGCGACTTTTTAAAATTGACTATTTCAAGGTTATTTTGAATCTGGAGTTTTTAAAAAAAGGAGCCGTTACTACGTGGGCCTGCTTAAGGCACTGTGCTTTCAAGTTTGCTCCCCTCTGTCCGTGCAAAGGTCTTTTTACTCTGATCAGTGCTGGACTTCAACGGTAAGCACTCGTCTGCCCATCTTGCTTCTCCGCCACGTCCTCTCTTTGCACTTTTTATTGAAAGGAAGCCGGTGCCTGTCTGCACACGTGACACGCACACAACGTAACAGGTGTCCTGGGCCAGAACCTTCCGATGGTCAGCACCCCCGCCCTGTGATGTGATGGGCACATGGTCTTCCAAGTCAACAGCACTTTGTTGTCAGGCTCATAAGGAAAATGCAGAGTCAGAAGTTTGATGTTGTGTTTACACGACCCTCTGTTTTGTCACACATGCAGCTGCCGCGCTTTCTTATTTAAGATCAGCAGGTCCGCCAACACTGACACGTGGTGCGAAGTTCTAAATTTCTGCTCTAGATAAAGTACAGTGGGGACATGAGGAAGGCACCATTAGCTCTGTCTGATGAGGGGAGAATCATAGACGAGTTGAGACAGAAGGAAGCCTTGAGAATGGATTTGCCAGATTGTAGAGTACTGAATTCTGGGCAAAGGCAACTTCATAGAAAATGCAGGGTCTGGCGAAGAAATGCAGAATAGTTACAGAAAGCTCAAGGCACCAGGACCACGGTGGGTCGTCAAGATTTTAGGGAGAGGAAACAAATGCACAAGTTGGGTCGTAAAGGTGCTCGGCTATGAAGTCAGACCAAGGAAACTCAGTGGAATAACAGTGTGCGGAAAAAGATAGTGGCGCTAGTATTTTACACAAATGTAGGGACCATGGACTAAGAGTCGTAAAGTAGTTGTAAAGCAAGCAAAGGTATTGTGTTATCAAGTTCTTCACTAAATTATCTGGACAATAAATGCATGTTTAGATAGAGATTTGTGTAAGGTCAGCGTATTCAGAGTGGGTGGGGTTGGGCCAACGTCTGGCAGGTGAGAGAGACTTGAATTATCCAAGAGGACAGGGGAGAGTGTTCTCCCTGAGCAGAAGAGTGGGATTGGGGGAGTAGAGGCGGTAGATAAGAAGGACAATAAAGAAATGAACCCAGCAATTAGGAGGGAGGTTTAAACTGTGGAGCCAATTGCTTTATTTAAGTACGTCTCAAGATTGACTGCACATTGGAACCCCCTAGGCAGATTTAAAAAATACTGACGCCTGGGTTCCATACCCAGGAATTCTAACTAAATTGGTCTGGGGCATGGCCTGAGCAACGGCATTTTTAAAAGCTCCCAGTTGATCGATTATAGTATACGGTCACATCTGTTGTTTTTTTATTTACTCACTTGAGAGAGAGAGAGCACAAACGGGGGAGGCGGGGGGTGGGGAGCAGACTCCCCGCCAAGCTAGGAGCCCTGCATGGGGTTTGGTCCCAGGATCCTGAGCTCATGACCTGAGCTGAAGGCAGACCCTTCACCACCTGAACCACCAGGCACCCCTACAGCCACATTCGTTATGCAGACCGATGCAGTCCGAGCTGGGGACTTTGGGTTTGGTGTCACAGACATTGCATGTTACTAAGTGTTGGAGAAATAAAAATGATCTGCTAGAGGAAGCTGGTGCTTGAAAAATGGATTGGAGAGAGAGTGAAGTTCACGGAAATGAGCCCAACCAGAAATTCATAGAGAAATCTTGGTGTGAATTGTCAGAGCATCAGGCTAGCCTGGTGTCCTTGCGAAAAGAAGGAATAGGGCAGACCCCAGAGTTGAGTTAAAGAATCATCCCAAGAACCTGATGGCAGGGACAGAGGATTTAGCAGAAAGATACTGATTCTGGGAGTGGATGGACCTGGGTTCAAATTACAGCCCTGCCCAGTTTCCAAGACTATGACCTGGGCAAGGCCTTTAACTTCTCCCTCGGATCATCTGTCTGCTGTGGAGGTAATGACCCTGACCTAGCAGAGGTATGGTGAGGAACAGGGAGATAATATATACAAATACCCACCATAGAGCCAGTATTCAATAGAAGCAGTCTGTGGTGTCATTTCCATAGGGAATCTCAGAGGCCGGCTAACTAAGAGCATTTGCTTTAGGGCCAGACCAGTGGGTCTAACCCAGCTCAGCCCCTGGTGATCATGTGACTTTGGATAAGGTACAAAATCTCTCTGAACAAATTTCCCATCTATAAAATCGATACTTCCTTTTTATGGTCTTGTAATGTTCCATTGAACAAATATACCACATTTTATTTATCCATGCCTCAGCTCATGAATATCTGGGTTGTTTTTGCTTTTTGGCTATTATGAGTAATGCTGGTAGGAACCTTTGTTTACATGATTTTTGTTTTTCTTTTTGTTTTTGTTTTTTGGTATGGATATATGTTTTCATTTCTCTTGCGTATATACCCAAGAATGGGGTCACTAACTCATTTGGTGACTCTGTGTTTAACATTTTGTTTTCCATAGCATCTGTACGATTCTACATTCTTAACATCAATATATAAGGGAACCAGTATCTCTACTTCCTTGCCAATGTTTATTTTTTGTGTTTTTTATTATAGTCATTTTAGTGGGTACGAGGTGGTATCTTATTATGGTTTTGGTTTGCACTTTTCCAATGGCTAATTGTGTTGAGCACTTTTTCATATTCCTTTTTTTAATGGCCAATTAGCCAACATATAGTACATCGTTAATTTTTGATGTAGTGTTCAATGATTCATTAGTTGCATATAACACCCAGTGCTCATCATAACTTGTGCCGTCCTTAATACCCATCACCCATGAAGATGTGGTTCATGTATACCGTGGAATATTACGCAGCCATCAGAAAGGATGAACACCCACCATCTACATCGACATGGATGGGACTGGAGGGGATCATGCTGAGTAAAAGAAGTCGAGCAGAGAGTCAATTATCGTGCAGCATCACTCATATGTGGAATATTTTTTCATACTCTTACTGGCTATTTGTAAATCTTTGGAGATTTTGATTCTATACCATTTTTAAATCAGGCTATTCGCCTTTTTGTTATTGAGTTATAAGAGTTCTTTATAGTTCTGGATGCAAGTCTTTTATCAGATATGTAATTAGCAATTCTTTTCTTCCATTCTGTGGATCATCTTTTCACTTTCTTGATAGTGTTCTTTGAAGCACAAAGTTTTTAATTTTGACAAAGTCTGACGTACCTGTTTTTTCTTTAGTTCCTCATGTATTTGGTGTTTTATCTGAGAAGATTTTGCTCATCTCAGTGTCATGAAGATTAACTCCTATGCTTACTTCTAGGAGTTTTATAGTTTTAGTTCTTACGTGTAGGTGTGTGAAACATTTTGAGTTAATTTTTGTCTGTGGTGTGAGGTAGGAGTCCAAGTTCATTCTTTTGTAAATGTATATGTACCATTTGTTGAAAAGACCATTCTTTCTCCATTGAATCGTGTTGGCACACTTACCGGAAATGTTCATGTCTATCCTGACTCTGCCTTAGCCTTCTCAATGACAAATATCCAAGGTGAAGAAATCTCACAGGACACACTGTTACTCTTCTCCTTTGTTAGATTTATTTCATGACATTGAAACACTTTAAATTATCTATCATTGCCTTATATTTTTAAAATTGTTTTAAAGATTTAGTTATTGATTTGAGAGAGAGAGTGGGGGTAGGACAGAGGGAGAGGGAGTGAGAATCAAGCAGACACTGTGCTGAGCATGGAACCTGATGCGGGGCTCGATCTCATGATCCTGAGATTATGATCTGAACTGAAACCAGGAGCCCACCCAGGTGTACCACCCAGGTGCCCCTCTATCATTGCCCTTTTAAGAATTGATTTGGTTTTGGGATGCCTGGGTGGCTCAGTGGGTTAAGCCTCTGCCTTCGGCTCAGGTCATGATCTCAGGGTCCTGGGATCAAGCCCCGCATCGGGCTCTCTGCTCAGCAGGGAGCCTGTTTCTCCCTCTCTCTCTCCCTGCCTGCCTCTCTGCCTACTTGTGATCTCTGTCTGTCAAATAAATAAATAAATACATCTTTAAAAAAAGAATTGATTTTGATTTAGACTTTATTCTATATTTCACATAAAAAATTGGTGGTGGGAAAATTATTATCATTTTTTTTTCACTTTTCCAAAAGAGAGAGAGGAAGGAAGGAAGGAAGGAAAGGAATAAAGAAAACAAACCATGCGGACGTGGCTTGAGGCTCCAGCTGTGGTACACACACTGTTTGCTGTTACACATTCTCCTGAGCATCTCTCCCTCTCGGCATACTTTCCCTTAATGCATAACCCTGCTGGACCGGCAGTAGGTTTCGTGGTTGCATAACCACACTTATTTCTTTCTTGACGTTCATCACTGCGGATTTTCAATACAACTCTAGCAGTCTTGTTTATCTAACTCAAATATCTCAAAAATCCTTTTGAAAATGTGCATTTTTCTCTGCCCTGAGGGTGAAACACCACAACCTTGTTTAATAGTAAAGCTCATGTGACTAGTAGTTTAGGACAGAAAGATTGATTGTTTTCCTTCTGGGTCTCGTCCTCATTTGTTCAGCCAGAGGACGAGGAGCAGAGCTAAAAAAAAAAAAAGAGCCAGCAGGCTGGACGGCCAGTGCTACTTCCTGCTGAAGAGTAAAGCAGTATCTGGGGCTGCCTTTCCCGGGACCTTCTCCCCGCAAAGGGTGCGAGAGGCGCACAGTGGGCGTCAGGCCTTGGAGCAGAGTTAACCTGTGTTCCCAAGGGTGCAGGTGATTTCTCAGTCCTCAAGCTGCCCCATTTGCGATCTTGGGTCACCAGACTAACAGAACAGAGGGTAACCGGAGCCCAGAGAGGGCTGTAGGAGGTGATTCTGGAGTGAAATTTGGTATCTGTTGATCCATCCTCTGGCCTGGACCCTTGATGATTATCTCCTAAAGACATGCGCTGTGTATTTCACATTGTCTTTGTAGAGACGGGCAAGGTGGACGTACGGGGTTTCAGTGCATCCAGTGATGGCACTGGAAAGACCAACAAAATCTGATCAGCCTCGAGTCATTTTTGGGAAGTGATCTAAGGAATTCATGCTGGATTTTGTTTTCTCTGAAATCAATGCCTGGATCATGCTTTAAAATAGCCCAAGAAATTAATTTGTTGACAAATTTCTGAAAGACAACTGTAATTGTGCCATTCACATAATCTGTGCCAATTTCCGCTCCATGCCGGCCAGAGGTACAGGATGAGGCTGTTCCACACCGGAAATGCGACTTCCTCTCTCCGCTGGGGTGTTTCTTCTTCAGGGTGAATCCAGGCTAGAGGGTCCTAAGTTAAGTGAACACAGTTTATTCGAACTGGATTTCCCTCTGGAGAGCTGCGCGTTTGTCACGTGGCTGGTGCCGTGGACGGGCTCGGAGCACTTACCCTTCCCCAGAGCCTGTTCTTTGAAGTTCTCGTCTCTCTAAACCTATTCTAGGCCAAGAGTTCCTAATCTTTCTTGGCTAAGAGATGGTTTCAAATTCAGAAAACCCCTGGTTAGAAAGCTGGTTCTCAGGGGTGGACAGTCTAACCTGGAGGGTGTTTAGGAGAGTGCGGTCGTCACAGAGACTGAGGGGCGGCTGAGAGGCCGCATGTTCCGCAGTGCGAGGGATGCTTCTGCACAACAAAGAATTTTCCCACCTAGCGTTGTGAACAGAGCCCCCTGCACTGAGAAAACCATCCCTTTGGCCGCTCCTGAGCTTGTCCCTGTGCTTTAGAATGAACTGACGTGTATTTTTCTATGCATCCTGGGCTGATAACCAGAAAGGGCGGTCACAGGACGGTCTGAGGCAGTTACAGCATCGCCGAGGCCTGTGGTGCTCATTTTCCTGACTGCTTCCCCGTGATCTGAACTCGGCCGAACCATCCCCGGTACCACCCTCCCCGCACAGCCTCGTCCCTGCCACGGGACGCCAAATGTTCCTCTTGGTATTCTTGTTTGTCTTAGGAACATCTAACAGACTGTGTGCTTTCTTTATAGCAGGGAAGGTATACGGTGATTTTTTAATATATTATTTTATTTCGTCACCATAATAATCCCCAGAAGTGGATGTTATAGTATCTTTCACAGAAATGAAACTGGTACTTTGAGGGGTCAAATAACTTCCTTCAAGTTATACAGCGGGAACAGGGAGCTTGTGGAGCTGGGGTTCGACCCCAGGTCTGTCCACGTACAAACCCCTTTCCTTGGATGCGCTGTCCGGCCGTCGTGTCCTGGCCAGTAGACTCTGCACTGGCTGCCCCGCCAGCCTGTTACCCGAATGTGCTAGAACCGCTGCTGGAGCCTCCTCCTTCCTTCATCCTCAGCCCCGCCTCCTCCGTCTGGCCGATTTCTACCTGGATGTCCACCTCGCTTCCTCGGGGAAGCTTTTGGCGACGTCCCTGCTTTGGAGGCAGGGACCTCATTTCTGTGCAGCCCCAGTTTCCCCAAACATGGGCAATAACGGCATAGGTAGAGTTCACGTGTCTTCACCCTCCCCGAGACACAAGGGACCGTGGCTTGTTCGTCGCTCCCTTCCTGATGCCTGGGTGAGGGCCTGGCGCAAATCAGGTGCTACACAGATGTTTATGGATGTGGAGAGGGTGGCCTGGGCTCACCCTTCCAAGAGTGGCTCAGGTAGGTACCTCTCCCTAGTGACCCTTCTGGTCACAATCAGACTTCGTGATTGGGACCCCCTGCTAGGCCAGCTTTAAGTGGGGGCATGAGCAGAGCTTGGGTGGGGAGACCGGCAGTGGTGGAGTATGGTGGTAGGGATCTTCATGAGGGCTGGCAGGGCATATGTGGTCCTGTGGCAGGATCTGTAGGACAAGTGGGACAGACTATCATAATGTAGATTCCTTGGGCCACATAAGGAATTAGAAAGGGCTTCCTGATCTGCTAGTTTCTCTAACCTCAGTGCAATTTCACTAGAGCCCAACCTGGGTCAAATGGGGTCCCCATCCCCAAACCCTCCAAGTGGCTAGATAGGAAAAAGTTGTGGGTTTCATGAGAAAAACACTGGAGAACGTTTCTTTAGGAATGCTTTTGGCACTTAACATTAAAGAAAACTAGCTCGTTACATAGTCAACAACTCAGGCATTTTTATAAGATTATATAGATTCTCAACGTAGTTATGACCCTGTGATGATGTCTACTATGTGCCGGCGGCCTTAATCTGTTCACCCGTTTGTCTGCTTATTTCTTTTTCTCCCTAACGCGCCCCCCCCCCCCCCGCGCGGCTAGGACTTGGGCATTATTTTCCCTCCTCTGCACGGAGGAAACAAACGTTATGGAACTTGCCCGAGGCCGCGCAGCGCAGAGAAGTGACGGCGACGGAATCTGAGCCCGGGTCTGTCTGAACCGACGGTCTGACGAGCTGCCGATGCTCACGCCGAAGCGTCACTCGCTTCCTCCCCACGGTCCTGTCGCTTCCTCATTCTTAAAGAGGCCGTGTCCTCTGTCACCTGGGATGAGCCACGTGGCCCAAGAAAGCATGAGGAAAAGGAGACTCAGGCCTGACAGGGTGGGTGTGTGCTGGGGAGACCACTTGGCCTTTCCTTGCCACAAAGTGGGGTGAGGCCTCCGTCAAGCTGCATGGATGAGGGATCTGGGATGGGGCGGGAGCCTGTCTTTTCATCAATGCTCGTCATCAAACAGAAATGACTGAGAATGTCCTGGGTTGAATAATTTACCTTTGTTTATTCTTATCCAAATTTTGTTTCTTAAGCCCAGAAAAATATTCAGTCTGACTCAACCAGGAAACCTGTACTCACAGATAGATCCTCCTGAACGTAATCAAAATGATAATTTCCTCCTCTGGGCTAGACCAACCCTGGCCACCTGACTGCAATCATGTCTCTCTGCCAGTCTCCTGTGCCGTTTCATTTTGTCCATCCACACTCCTTCCCAGGCAGCGCAAAGAGCAGGGAGCTTTTTTCTTTTTTCTTTTCTTTTTTTTTTTTATGCAGCTCAAATCCTCCCAGTCTCCAGGGGCAAGCATGACTGTTGTAAGTCAAACTGAATTTGCAATTCCCAGGGTAGCCTTTATCACTGTTGTGCAAACACCGTCCTCCTAAAAACCTGTCTGAGGAGCAGCATTGCGTACCCCTGCGCCTCCGGACTCCGCGAGGTCAGAGCTGAAAAGCTCACTTTCCTCCACACATATTCCTGTCAGGCCAGCAGGGACATGGCCCGGCGAGGTTACGAAAGGGCTCTTCTCTTCTGAAGTGGCCCCCGCGTGTGTGGCTCCATTAACGGGGTGGGTTATGGCCAAATAAAGGAAATGAGTGGGTGCAGGAAGGGGGCGGTTGTAAGTGTTCCCAGGAGGTTAAATATTCTAAGTGTGGAAATGTCTATCCGCTCATGACAGGGCCACTTCCTGTCCCAGATCTCCTCCGCGAACACAGGACAGTGTCATGCGGGACGTGCCGTAGAGAACCACACGGCGCGCTGCAGAGACATCTTCAGAGGATGTCGTCGAGAGGACCGTGGGTGACGGGCAGGGACCGCTCTATTTCCACTGTCCGGGGAGAGAAGCTGATGACGGCGAGGTTTCGGCATCGCAGCCCGTGTCTGCCGGCACGATGCCACCAGCTCCCGATCACGCGGAGGCAGGGCTTCTGCTCGGGCAGAGGGCGAGGGCCTCCTCCTCTGCGATTGCCGGCACTTCTTGCACGGAAAGGGCACAGGGAGGGGAAACGAGGTGAAACTCAAACATGTCCTGTTTTCCAACTCATCGGCAGCTTCGCCGAAGGACGTCGGGTCGGCTGGGGAATCACGGCGATAGCTGCGACGCCTGCAGGGGTTTGGAGGAAAGTGTATTTAATGGGTCTGTATCACCCTCTTCCCAAGAACGGACACGGATGAAGTTTAAAAACTGAAAATCAGGAAGCGGAACTCCCATGTCTGTGCCCAGCTCTAAGGTGTAAGACCAGAATGTCCAGGTCACTATGGTGGAGGGTCTCCTCTAGCCTCGGGCACCAAAGCCCCCACCCTGTTTCCCGAAACTGTCGACTGTCTCTCTCCTGATTCCTTGGTCTGCGCTCGACGCTGCTGCCCTCCCCGTGGGCACATCTGTAGCCTCCTTGGCTGATTCCTGGGTTTTCCCCTCAGCTCTGTGGCGGGGGAAATACGTTTGAGTCTACAGTCTCTCCTCGGCCGCGCTGTCTTCCCCAGACCGGCTCCGGCCACTCCTGTGTCCTCGCTCACCCAGGGATCTCCCAGGGCCCGCGCTAAGCGTCCCATTGCCTGCGGGCTATCGACACGGAGCAGAGCGGGCAGGTCACACGTCAAGTAGAACTGTGCTTCCTTCCGCTCCCAGCACCGCCCAGGCCCCCAGTTCCCACGAGTGCTCATCATCACTAAAAATGTCCGTGTGTTGTTGCTACAGCACACGTTGCTTCACGTTCCTTGAGAGAAATCGGAACTCAGCTACGACGGAACATACATACATGCCTTCACCCGGCAACCCCACCTTGGGTCCCGCAGCCTGGTTTCAGCCTCGTTTCCGGTTCTCCACACCAGGCGGGTTAACGGGATGAACGACCCCGCAGAGCCCCTGCGGATTTGCACTGAAAACAGCAAATGGCAACACGTGTGTGAAACACAGTGATGAGGAGTTTGGTCAGACATCCAGGTGTCTCGTGATATCAGCTGTTTCGCAGTTTGAAACCACAACATTCAGGCATCTTAGGGGCACCTGGGTGGCTCAGTTAGTTAAGTGCCTGCCTTCAGCTCAGGTCACGATTCCAGGGTCCTGGGATCGGGCCCCACATCGGGCTCCCTGCTCCGTGGGGAGCTTGCTTCTCCCTCTCATTCTCCCTCTGTGCGCTCTCACTCTCTCTTTCTCTCTCTCTCAAATAAATAAATAAATAAGTAAAAAGCTGATTCTTAAGCCCCGATCTCTGAACTGAAGAGTAGGAACGGAGTATCTTGCTGCACCCAAGGGAAACTTTCAGCACATCCATGACCTTTGTACACCCACATCCACACACACACACACACTCATGGCATTGAACTTGACCTGAACCCCAACTTGCTGCATCATTACGTCACTGGCTTTGCTCCAGTGGCTTTCCAGGACTGATGGTTAATGTCTGAGTCGCCCGAGAGGGGAGTGGTAGAGGTTCAGTCCGACCCGATGAGTGAATTCCTCTACCGACCTTTTTACCAGTTCTGCGTGCTCTGTTGCAGTCTGCATTCCACAGCCCTGAGCAAATCCTGATGCAAAGACTGCAGTGATCACCCGCGTTTTGTGGGATTGCGCAGCACACGGAGTGACCAGGCATGATGCCACTTTGATGCAAACAAACAAGAATGCAGGATCTCCGAGAGCAAATTGGGTTAAATCATCAGCATCCTATTTATATCCCCAACACTTTCCAGGCCAAGAGTTCAGCATAATGGCAGGTATTAGTCACAAGGCTCCTTTGTTCCTGGAAGTTGCCATATATCACTGTTGCCATTTTACCAATAGGGGAAGCGGCAACACTGTGTCTTGTCCACACACGTACTGCTCGTAGGAGACAGGATTTGACATTCCGTGAGAGGATGTAAGCTCTGCAAATAATGAGACCCAAGTAGCTAAAAATAATCAGCATGAGACAAATCGTGGTTCCTAAAGAATGCCACGCTTTGGGGTGATATCTACATATAGTTCTCTTAATAGGTTCTGGGGTGAACATAGCCAATAGATAGAATTTCATGCAGGAGTTATGTTCCTTGAGCCCCGCTGTCTGTGCGTTCTGCATATTTTAAGGGTCGACATCAAGCTATTAGGGAGCTGTATTCTCCTCTATGGGAAGCGAATTCTAACTATGGTCGCCTCTCTCCAGTCACTTGACTACTCTGGTTGGAGTCAGCTCTGGAAAGATATTCTTATACATCTTGGCCCTATATGGCTGCCTCCTTCTCTGCAACACCCCCTCCCCAAATAAATCGGAAACACTACCCCAAGCAGAAAAGTGTCCTCTGAATGAGTGTAATCACCTAACGTCAGAAGTTAGTGGGAGCTTTGCCCAGGGAGAGGAATTAGAAATCAGCCCATAAAAATAAATGAATCTGTTTCCATAGTGACAGGAATCTTTCTCTCCATAGTTTTATCTTGTGTTCCCCCACAGATCCCTTAGGCGGAATAACAATAAAGTTGAAGAAAACATTTTATTATCTTAATGGATTCTTAATTTAAAGCCAAAAGCCTTTAAGTGATCTTCCCAAGGATACCACTGGCCATAACTTTCGGAATTGGACTCCCGAACGGAGCTGCAGGAGGACCGTTCCCTCCCGGAACCCGGCCGAGTGGGGGACGCGGAGTGCGGAAGACCTGGTGGGCTGCACATGCATTTTGTATGCGGCCTTCCTGACGGGTAACACACCTGTCATGTTGAATATTTCATCGGCGAAGGAAGTGTGCGTCTGTCTCTGTTCATCTGCCGGATGGAATTCTGCACCGATGAAGCCTGCCTGTGGAGAGCACGACGGGCTCCCTCATTACGCCCCTAAATCGTATTCCGCAGCAGCCCGGAGGAATCCGTCCTCCAGCACAGCCTGAGCCCCTGCTCTTTGCCCACCAGCCAGCTCCGGGGGGCCTTTACCTTTGTCTCTGCAGCTGCGCCTGGGCCTGCCTCTGCCAGTCACACTGAGGAGGCCGAGGGAGCCCAGCTGCCATTGTGAAAAATACGGCGGCAGAGACAAAGGACCCAGCAGAGAAAATTCCCGGGCAGCGATGTCTGAGGGTGCGGGTGAGGAGCTGGGACCCCCCCGGAAGACAGAACGAGCGGAAATATCCTGGCATAAACATGGCAAACTCCTTACCTTTGTGGTCCGTGTGTGGAATGATGCAAACCACATGAGTGGAAATTATTTCGGCATCGTCGAAAAGCCAGATGTGAAGGGTCTGAGTAAATACCCTCGATTTTCTGAAGTCGTCTCAGGAGGAAAGAAGGCTTGACTCCCTTCCTCAGCGAGGGTGAACGCACGTCCCAATTGTCTTGGACGATTCTGGTGTTCTGCCTGTTGTCCCAAGATAACTGCCAATGCCACCGTCTCCATTCTCAAAAACATCCCATCAGCTGGAACAATAAATGCTAAGGTCACCCTACTTCATAGTCAACAAATTAAAGTCCAGTCTTGCACTACTGACATTTTCTCTCTCTCTTCCCAGAAATATTACATGCTGTTTCTAGACAGATTTTTACAACTTTCCTGTAATGTCGCAGCTGCCAGGTGTAGCCTCTTTCAAGATAAGCAGAGCCATGAAGACATTTTCCTCAGGATGAAAACTGGAGAAGGAGTTGCTTCTTTCTTATATTGTAATATGTAAATTGTATAATAATAACCCATTCATTAGTTTTCCACTCTAGATGCAAGTTTCTTGAACAAAGAGAAAATATTACTTACCCTTCTATTGCCACGGACAATTTATAAGTATTCGTAGATGTGTGTAGGTGCGATCATTAAGGAAAGAACATAGCAATAGTAAGGGGACAGTTTATTTGGGCCTAATACCAAATAAACTTTGGAGGGGAGGGGTTGGGAACTAATACGTGGTAGTGGGATAGATAAGGCAGAAAAAAAGGAGTGTTGAACACTACCAATTTCTTTCTCCTCATTTGTTAACTTTTTCCTAATTACAAAATATTACATGTCCATGTTCCTTTATGAAACTTAGAAAAATAAGCAGAAATAGAAAAAGGAAAGGAAAGGAAAAGAAAAAAAGAAAATCACAGTACCCATGATGAACTTTGTGGGGTCTGGACGTCTCGTGTTTCCCACTTACATGCACAGACTTGTAAATACGTGCCTGGGCATTCATGCGGTTTTGTCAGACGGTCTCTTATCAGGGTCGCTGCGCATGTAGGGGCTGCACGGGTGCCATCAGCAAGATTTCTCATGAGGTACTCGGCACGGCTTCTCCAGGTGCCAAGTGGGAGCTCGCAACCATCTGGAGGACTGATGTGAGTGCTCCGAGCAGTAGAGGGGAAATGTGAAAAAACAGTGGGGGTTGCTTTTATTATTTTATTTGGACTTGAGTCTTCCAACCTTTCCAAGGACATTCTGCCTCTTTTCGGCGTCTAAGGTTCCCGGGAGTAAGGTTCAAGGGAATATGGGACTTGGGATCAGCAGGCTGGTACGTCATTGATCACACACCCGGAGTCCGAGTCTGGGCCCCTCCTTTAACCGAGTCTCCGTTCATCACCGTGGAGGCATTGTTCCCACCACCGAACGCCGCCGCGCAGACCAAGTGAGGCCAGAAGCACCCCTGACGACGCGGGCGGTGCTCACGGGGTGGTCGCTGATACTGGGAGTGGTAAGAGGCTCTTCCTCATCGCTTATGGAGCGGTGCTGGTGTAGGTAACACAGCATTTGGGGCTGGAGATGGGTTTGCGATTGTGCTTGGCCCACAATAACTTTGCGATGTTAAGGCAATTTGTTTGATTTTTTTGAATCTGTTTCCTCATCAACGACCTGAAATCATTTATATAATAAAGTGTCGATTTCACAAATAAAATTTTACATTATCATCATGATATTAATAATGATGAAAAGAAGATGACGATAGTTTCCTTCATGGGTAGAGCTGGGAAGAGGGAGGCGCGGCGGAAGGGGAAGACTGCATCGTGTTCTAACAGCGGCCGAGAGCGTGGTGTTTCGCTGCTGTGCCAGAGCCCGGCACCTTCAAATCGAGTCGCATTTTATTTTAGCTGTTCTCAACCTGGGCTGTGCATTAGAATCGCCGGGAAGGTGAGAAGACAAGGAGAAACAGTACCTGCGACTGGTAAACTGGGAACCCGTGCGGGGCCGCGCCCGATATCCTATTTCACAAAGCTCCTTGGGTCGCTTTCATAGACCGTCCGGGGTGATAACGCTGCGGTAGGTCGCGGCCTCCGGAAAGAAGCTACCGGGAAAAAGCATGACTGATTTTCAGAATTCAGGGGACTTGAGCAAGTAACTTGCTGGGACCCCATGCCCCACTTGGCAGGAAGACGAGGAAACGGGGCCCGGGCCCACCGGAGCGGGGGAGCCCGCCCGTCCAGGGGAAGGAGCTCCCCCCGAGCTGCTGGGGGCTTTGAAGCGGAGTTCGTAGGCCGTGGTGAGCTCAGCTCAGCCGGGAGGACCTTACTGCGGTTCCAGGCATTCATCCTTCATCTGGAAGACGGTGTCGACCCCCTCCCTGCCTCCCTGCCTCTAGTCTTAACCCTCTGCAAGCCGTTTTCCGCGCGGTCCCCCTGACACCTGTATTCATTGCCCCTTGCGCAGAGCAAAGCACTGTGAACGCTGAAGCTCACACCCCACCCTTTTCTCAGCCCACATTTCCGGAGCGCGAAGCTGGACTCCCGGCTCGGGATCTTGGCAGGTTCAAGTCAAGGCGTGGGTTTGACGGTGCGTCTCATCGGGAACTCAGAACTGTCTTCCAGGCGCATTCTGGTCACAGACGGACTCCGTTCCTTTCCGAGGACGGGCTGAGACTCCTGTCCCCTGCTGGCTCTCAGCCAGGGTCTACGCTCCCCAACTACCCTTCCCATTGCTGGTCCCGTGGCCCCTCCAGTGACAGAGAATCTCCCTCGTATCGTATTTATCTCACACTTTCAATCTCTTTTGCCAGGAGGGAGTCAGTTCCTTTTAAGGGCCCATCCGATTAGGTCAGGTCCACCTAGGATAATCTCCCTATCTTAAAGTCAACTGACTTGGAACCTTAATCATATCTGCTAAAATCCCTTCCCAGTGGCACCTAAATTAGTGTTGAATTCAGTAACTGAGAGAAGATTTGTGTGCACGATGGGCTAGAAAGTTGAGGGGCTGCCTTAGAATTCTGCCTATCACAGAGTCCAAATATATGGGCTTCGGCAGGCACTTATTTTACCTACTGAGTGAAGCCCCTGGTTCTTAGTCCGACATACAGGGCTCTGTGTAATCCGGTCTGTCTATCCAGACTTGCCTCTGGTGACTCTGCTCTGCACCTTACCCCAGTTACGTTATACATATCTGCCCCGATATGTTCACACTCTTGTGACTTTGTATACCATTTTGTTTCTCACTTTTGATCTTTAGCCAATGCTGTTCCCAGTGCTTGGAATGCCTTTCCATCTGCATTTACACGAAAGCGCTTTAGGATCCATCATCGGCTTTATCCTGTAGGAGATGCCCTAGATCCATTCATTTGCTTAACGAATATTTGTTGAGCACCTATTATGTGCCCATCATCTCAGATCCTGGAAATATAGTAACGAATCTGGCAATGTCGCTCTCTCACAGAGCTTACCTACCAGTGCGGGAAACAGGAGAAACACAAAAATAATTATAAAATCTACCAAACGGTGCTATGAAAAAGCGTAAAGCAAAAAGAGAGCACGATGGGCAAGTTGTCATTTTACCATGAACGGTAATGCTTCTGTCACTGGTGACACTGAAGCAAAGACCTGGAGGAAATAAGGGAGTGAGCGATGGCGAAGCATGAGAAGAGCCCCAGGTCTTCCTTCTGTTCCTTCTGACCCCACGATTTGCCGAATGGATGCACGAAACAGTCTTCTCTGGCATGACTGTTGGTTTGTGACTTTGGGAGTTCCCTTGGGGAAACTGGAAACTGGCCCATACATGGAGGATGGGGGAGACCACAGAAAGAAGCCGGCCACTCCGGACTGGCAGGTGGCGGGTTTCATAAGCAAAGGAGTTTACGCGTGAGCTTTGTCTCAGGCAACTGCAAAATGAACAGATCTCTGCCCCTGCCTGTCAGAGTCCTCGAGGTTTGTGTAGAGACCTTGATCAGGCTGAGTCACAGTCCACAGTCCACGTTCACATGCTCTCAGCAACAACCTCAATGTTGGTCTCTCAAGGCTGAGCCTTGAAGTCTCTCCGGCTGTGGGAACAGTGGGCAGGACAGTCAGAGGACAAGGGGGAGGAGGAGGAGCCTCCCCTTGTTCAGGTCCAGCTCGTTGGTCAACCACTGGTCCCATCCTCTTGACGACCTCCTTCAACAATGGTCAAGTTGCCAAATGTGGTGGGACGAAGCATGAACGCTAACACAACCTCTGGGGTTTGGTTCATGGACGATGCCTTTCTGGCTGACGTTTTCAAGGTGGCTTGGATACCATAGCGTTCGTTGCGAGGGTATGTATTGATTTAACACTCTAGTTAGAACTGAACCGGGAAGTTCCGTGATACAGCTCTAGCGGATGATAAAGCACACTCCCTCACCTTCTTTCTCTTTCTCCTTCTCTTTCTGGGCCCATCTCCAGGTGCTTTTGTTTTGTTTTGTTTTCTTTGCTGTGAAGTTTTTTCTGCTTATTTATAGTTTCTACCGCCTCGTAATTTTGGACTGCGCGTGCTTTTGGCTTGCCGTGAACCCAACTCTGCTAATGGCATCTTTTCAGCTTCAATTCGCAGCACCCACTGGTACACTCTGATTGCATGACGTAATTCAAATTTAGGAGACAGAGAACGTCGTGGTCCCGGCTTATCTATTTTGATACGGCAAGCCAAGGGTTAGCTTGGCTCAGGTGCCCGCCGTTAGCTTCGTTGTCGGGGCTCGGGTGGCAGAGGGAGGAAGGAAACGAAGACGAGGGACTGGGCTGTGGACCTGTATCTGCTTGGGTGCCGGCGGGGGTCTGTCCTTCGAAAGACAGTGTGGGCGAGCAGACACTAGTTGACATCTCTAATTCAGGGAATGAGATGGGCTCTTGTGCAGGAATTGAGAATTAACTGGGGAGTTTCAGTATCACCACTAAGAACTGAGAGTCAAGGGTAGGTTTGTGGGGGAAAAGAGAAACCAATACTCAGTAAATCTAGCAAAACCCAGCTGGGAACAGAAGGCAGTGAGCGGCCGGAGGAGGCGTTTAAGGAGCCTCTGCCGGAGGCTGAGCCATGTCCCTTCAGTGCTGGCATCTGTCACTCGTACGTTATTAGGCAACGGAGGGATGCAGCAAGTCCTCAAGGCCATCCACACGTAGAGTGGAGCTAAACGACTCGAAGACAAGAACTGAGGGGTGCTGAGAATTCATATACCTGTAGTTGGTCTGCACCAATGCTCTGGCCCTCATTCACTGAACACTTACTTGGAGTCATAAATCCTGGGAATACGGCAACCCTTCCCCACCCCTGATGCTCCCTTGCCTGATTGATTTTTGTTCATAGCATTTTTTAAAAAAGAAATATATTTTTCATTATGAAATATTGTCAAATATATCCATAATTCTTTTATTTCTTTTTTTAAAAATTTTTATTATGTTCAGTTAGCCAGCATATAGTACATCGGAAGTTTTTCATAGTGTTCAATGATTCATTAGATGCATAGAACACCCAGTGCTTATCCCAACATGTGTCCTCCTTTGTACCCAGTCACCCCATCCCTTCCCTCCTCCCCTCTGAAACCCTCAGTTTGTTTCCCAGAGTCCAGAGCCTCTCATGGTTCGTCTCCCTCTCTGATTTCTCTCCCTTCAGATTTCCCTCCCTTCCCCTGTGGCCCTCTGTGCTAGTGCTTGTGTTCCACATACGAGTGACACCAGATGATGATTGTCTTTCTCTGCTTGACTTATTTCACTCAGCAGAATCCCCTCCAGTTCCATCCATGTTGATGTAAATGGTGGGTGTTCATCCTTTCCGATGGCTGCATAATATTCCATTGTACATACGGACCACATCTTCCTTATCCATTCATCCGTTGAAAGGCATCTTGTTTCCTTCCACAGTTCGGCGACCGTGGCCATTGCTGCTATGAATGTTGGGGTACATGTGCCCCTTCTTTTCACTACATCTGTATCTTTGGGGTAAATGCCCAGTAGTGCAATTGCTGGGCCATAAGATAGCTCTGTTTTTAAGGCCTTGAGGAATCTCCACACTGTTCTCCAGAGTAGCTGCACCCGCTTGCATTCCCACCGACAGTGTAAGAGGGCTCCCTTTTCTCCACAAGCTTGCCAACACCTGTTGTTTCCTGTCTTGTTAATTTTGGCATTTTTAACTTTCTGAAATACTACCTATTTCACCCCTTTACTTTTTATTTCATTGCCGGAATCTAAGATCCATGGAATCTAAACTCTGTGAGAGCAGAGCTGTTCTGTGTTTTGCTCAATGTTCTATTTGCAGCATCTAGAAAGTGTGTTGCTCAAAAATAAATTATTGACTAGATTAATGAATTTCATCATTGATCTTGGTTACTTGAACAGGAAAAAAGAAAAATCATATTCGTAAGTCAGAAACTATCTGGGTGTTCCCTGGAACCATCGATGAGGCATATATACATTTCTACGTTTGAGTATTTTCCTCTCTTACTTGGCATAAATATGTCTTCAACATGTTAATCAATGTAATAGTCAGTATTAGCTACATTATAGTGTGGTAACAAATGGACCTCTAAATTTCAGTGGTGTAACCCCACACGACATGTGCGGTGCTCGGTAGCAGGAGGTTCCGCTCCGCACGGCGGTCACTCAGGAATCCACACTGATAGAGTCTCCGTCATTTTCTGATGCTGTTGCGTCCACGTGGTATTGCAGAGCTCGCTGCTGCGAGAGGACAAGGATAATTTATGACTCTCTCCACGTGTGCTTAGAGCTCACTCCTCCTCCACTAAGACCACCTCTTGTTCCATCATGACCTCATGGATCCCGGGAAGGAAAGGAGAACTAGGTGTAGTGAACACACTCAACACTGCGATAGGCAGTGACCAATGATGTGGAAATACTACTTCCATTTAGCATGAAAAGCTCCTGGAAAACACAGAATTGCCTTTTGGGGTTAAGTTGTTTAGTTTAACAAGGTTTGAAATACAGGGCTAGAAGTGAATAATGATAATTATATAAGTGTTATTCCATGTGTATGAGCAATGCTTGCAGCAAAAAAAAATTTTTTTCTCAGTAAATTAAAGGGAAAAAAAATCTCACAAGGATGTCAAGAAATGGTCACTGACCCATTCAGGTGATTCCGTCAAGACTCCAACCTGTCTTGAAAAGCTGTGTCTGAACCACCACTCTCCATACTCATCCCCTTCCCCCCTGGAGAGAGAAGTTGTTTTTACCTCCTATTAGTGTGAAGTTGCCATGGCAGTATCCGTCTTTCTGAACAGAGATGTCTGTTTGCACCTGACCTCCGAGGCCCCGTTAAACAGGAAAAGCAAGTGCTTACTATCTTCTAAAGACAACACATTCTGGTTTTTTATCTTATTATGAAGGAAATTCCATCACACCAGCTCAGTCACTGACCTCAAACACTCAGGGTTGGCAGGAAGAGTTGTGCATAGTCTCAACAAGCCCAGTTTTCATGAATTCACTCTGCTCCCAGTGGGAAACGTTTGCAGAAAGCAGTTGTAGGACCAGGCAACGAGCAATGTCCCCTTCCTCTTACATCCTTTTCATTTTAATTTCTGGATCGACTTGTTGCCAAAGTGGCTCATGTAAGTAAAAGAAGTAGTCTACTGGGTGCCTGGGTGGCTCAATCATTAAGCCTCTCTGCCTTCGGCTCAGGTCATGATCTCAGGGTCCTGGGATGGAGCCCCGCGTCGGGCTCCCTGCTCAGTGGGGAGTCTGCTTCTCCCGCTCCCACTGTGTCTCTGTCAAATAAATAAATAAAATCTTTTTTTAAAAAGGAAGTAGAATATTAAGCAATATAAAAATAACATTCTCGTTATTATCAAGGTATTTTCATTGTAAAAAAATGAGAAAATACAGAAATGCTCACAGAATGCAACTTAACAATATGGGCTCAAAACTGTATTCATTGTCACCTATTTTGTGAAAGGCGGAATGGGAGGGGTTACGGACCAGCCAACGGAACAGAGAGAACCCTTGCCCCATGGGGTGCTATCCAGAGACAATCCCCGCTACATATTTGAATGTCAAAGAAGTTGCCTCCCAGTCATTTTTTTTAATTGATTTTATTTTATTCTTTAAGATTACTTTTTCAGCATGCCTGGGTGGCTCAGTGGGTGAAGCCTCTGCCTTCGGCCCAGGTCATGATCTCAGCGTCCTGGGATCGAGCCCTGCGTCGGGCTCTCTGCTCAGCAGGGAGCCTGCTTCCTCCTCTCTCTCTCTCTCTCTGCCTGCTTGTGATCTCTCTGTCAAATAAATAAATAAAATCTTTAAAAAAAGACTTTATTTTTTTCTAGAACAATTTTAGGTTCACAGCAAACTTTAGAGTAAGTTGCAGAGATTTCCCATAAATGCTCTGCCCTCACATGGGCACAGCCTCCCTGGTTATTCACATCCACCACCAGAATGGTACATTTGGTAGCACTGATGAACCTAGATTGACTCGTGATAATCACCCAAAGTCCATGGTTTACCTTATGGTTCACCATTGGTGTTGATCCTTCCATGGTTTGGACAAGTACAGAAGAACATGATAATATGTATCCATCATCGCAGAGAATCATACAGAGTAGTTCCACTGCCCTAAAAATTTTCTGCACTATGTCTCTTCATCCTCGTCCCCCAACACCACTGATCTTTCCACTATCTCCATATTTTGCCTTTTCCAGAATGTCGTCATACAGTTGGGATCGTACCGTATATGGTCTTTTCAGATTGGCTTCTTTCACTTAGTAATATGCACTTAAGTTTCATCAATGTCTTTTCATGGGCTTATAGTTTAACTATTTTTAGCACCAAATGATATTCCAGTGTCCAGATGTACGAGTTTATCTATCTGTTCGCCTACAGAAGGGTATCTTGGTTGCTTCAGATTCGGGCAATTTTGAATAAAGTTGCTATAAACATCTGTGTGTGGGATTTTTCTGTGGACGCAAGTTTTCAGATCCTTTGGAAAAATACCAAAGAGTGCGATTGCTGGAATGTATGGTAAGAGTATGTTTTGTAAGAAGTTGCCAAACTATATTCCAAAAGAGATGTACCACTTTCCATCCCCACAAGCAATGAATGGAAGTTCCTGTTGCTTCGCATCTTTGCCAGCATTTGGTTTCATCAGGGTTCTGGATTTGGGGTATTCTGATATGCGTGTGATGGTATCTCGTTGTTTCAGTTGCATTTCCCTGATGACATTTAATGTGGAACATATTTTCATATGCTCGCCTGCCATCTGTGTATCCTTTTTTGTGAGGTGTCTGTTAAGGCGTTTGGCCCATTTTTTTTTAAACTGGTCATTTGTTTTCTTATTGTTGAGCTTTAAGATTTCTTTGCATATTTTGGAAAACAATCCTGTATCAGATGTTTTTTGTAAATATATTCTGCCAGTCTGTGGCTTGTCTTCTCATTCTCTTGACATTGTCTTCCACAGAACAGGAGGTCTTAACTGTAATGAAGTCCAGCTTATCAATTATTTCCTTCATGGACCGCACCTTCAGTGTCGTTTCTAAAAAGTCATCACACCAAAGATCATGCAGGTTTCCTCTTATGTTATCTTCTAGGAAATTTTGTGTTTTGTATGCTTACATTTAGGTCCATGATCCATTCTGAGTTAATTTTTGGGAAGGGTGTGAGGTCTGGCTAGATTCATTTTTCTGTGTAGGGAAGTCCACTGGTTCCAGTACAATTTGTTGAAAAGACTGTCTTTGCTCCACTGGATAACCTTTGCTCTTTTGTCAAAGATTAGTTGACTATGTTTATGTGGGTCTATTTCTGGCTCTCTATTCTGTTCCATCGATTTATTTCTTCCTATTCTTTCGCCAATACCATACTGTCTGGATTACTAGTGTTTACGTCTAATCGTTTTCATTTTTACTTGTACACACACATTTCAGGAGACGGAAGCAAATGGGCATGGCTGTAGTTTACAGATGCTTTGAGTATAGCCTATTTTCAACAACAGGCTCAGAGTGTATGAGATTCCCAGACCCTCCAAGTCAGGACGCATGCATCAGACTTGCATTAAAAATTACAGAAAGGAACAAACCATAAGAGACTCTTAATCTCAGGAAACAAAGTGAGGGTTGCTGGTTGGTGGGAGGGATGGGGTGGCTGGGGGATGGACATTGGGGAGGGGAGGTGCTATGGTGAGTGCTGTGAAGTATGCAAGACTGATGATTCACAGACCTGTACCCCTGAAACAAATAACACATTATATGTTAATTTAAAAAAATAAAATAAAATAAAAAATAAAAATTACGTAAGGAAAGCAAACATCTGCATCTGCCACATAATTTTCATAAATACAACAATCGAGAACTATATTTCCAACGTACGGATGGCACCCTTAAAAAGTAATCAAACACGTGAATCCTCTCAAGCTATTACAAGTTTTATATTAAGCCAGATTCTTAAAGTTAAGAATAATACTGACCTTAGCTAGATTCCAAATTTCAGCCGAAACAAATAGATTTCATAGAGACCAGAGTTTAAATTGAGGGGGAGCCTCCTGGCTAAAAATCGATAAAACAACTCTTCCTTACTCTGAATTCTGTTGTGTTTTCTGTTACACTGTCATTTATTTGGTAGTCAGTTACTAAAAGTTATTAATTCTTACTATGCCATCTCAAGTTGAGTCCGGATGTACACGAAATGTAATAATGAATTAAGGTGCATCAGATTTTTGTTGTTGTTGCTGTTATTTTATTTGTTTGTTTCTCTTACTATTTGTTTACATACATTAGTATTAGAGGGTAAATCCTGAAGTTAGAAAGAGAATGCTAGGAAGAATATGGGGGCTGTGTTGCTATGTTTTACCTGTATTTTTAACTTTCTGTAAGACTTTAAGTGGTAAAAATCCATTAAAATAAGGGGAATAAGGAACTAGAGGGAGGGTGATTCGGAGAAACTAATACCAGGTTGTGAAGGGATGCACCTAAATACCAAGTTCGAACAAGCAGTGGCAGTTCTCACCATCTGAGTTCTTAGATGAATTTTGTTTTTTTTTAAATTCTGAGCCTAAGTGGACTGTTCTCCACCAAGAGCTTATGTCTGTCCCAATCTGTCTTTAACTGTCAAGTACATTTTCACGTTCAGAATCATCTTTTTTATGATTATTAAATTAAATGGTGGAGACACTCAGAACAAATACACTGCCTGTTCAAAGGGTCGAGGATTGGAAAGAGGTTGTCGCTTGCACACTGTTACTGGGGTTTACGTGTACAGTTGGGCTTAGCTTCTGCTGCGTCTGCTCGTCACTGGAAGAGGCTGCCCTTCCCTGACAATGCGAAGGCATTTCCCTGCCCTTGAACGTGCCTGAAGATGAAGTGCATGAAGATGTTCAGGCCCGGCTGGTGGAACGACATGTATGACGGAGTCAGCTGTCCACGTTCTGAAAGCTGAAGCGGCCCCAGCGGGAGTAGCAGCTGGTGCGCTTGTGCTCCCATCAGCCCATGCTGCAAAAATAGACTAGACGAACACCGGAATCCAGCTTTGCATTTGGATGGAGGACACAGTTTTCACTTTTCTTCAAGGCTGATTAATTACACAATTTGCATCTAGCAATCACTTGTCATTTATAAGCAGCAGGCGGCAGACGATACTGTAGCTGCTCAATAGTAATTTTTAGAGAGAAGTGTTCAAAATAGAATTGGTTCCGGAAACAATGTAATTAAATAAGCAGCCAAGAGAAAATATTTCACCTCTTATCACCTGACTCTACCCTCCTCTGTTGGGCTAATGGAAGCATTTTCTTGGGGTTGATGGTTACTATGGATTTCTAAGTGGATTCCAATGTTGCCTTTTTGATGTGACTTGACTTTATAACTGCAGCTGCATGAAATGAAGAAATGCCCTAGTATGTGCCAAATCTATTCAACCTAAAATTTTTCTGTTAATGTTAATGTTCTGTTAATGTTTTAGAAAAATCGAAATTTAAAAGTAGAATCAAGGGAAATTCCACCGAGGGAAGGAATACTCTTTAATCTGACAAAATGTCCTTGAAGCCTTTGTCAGGAGCCAAGCATCAGTAACGCTTCAGGCCAATCCAACATCAACGTAACAGCAGCAGTAAAGCCAACCAACCAACCAAAACACATCGGTCTTAGAAGCTCTACAATCCTTAGAGGTTAAATCAGTTCATATTTTGATAAGTTTATTGTGAAAATACAATGAAATGAAATGTAACAGGAAACAGAAGTATATTCCTTTCCTACTCTGTACTCATCCTGAAAAACTGGCCAATTTTAGAGAAAGACTTGAATCTAGAAGGTAAAGAAACATATAACTCCTTGTGCCCCAGCAGTGTTCTGACC
This sequence comes from Eira barbara, assembly GCA_020311275.1. NCBI lineage: Eukaryota > Metazoa > Chordata > Mammalia > Carnivora > Mustelidae > Eira > Eira barbara. Next base: position 1,655,398 of record JAHRIG010000018.1, read on the forward strand.
TGTAAAGTTTTAGGGTGCAAAAAATTGTGTGAAATCAGTTATTTTTATTACCGAAGACTCTCTGTGTGTGTCAGAGTTGGAATGCAGCGCCAGTAGCTGGAGTAACTGAGAAATACTGGGAGCACTTTGTCGTGCTTTGCGGTCCGCGGAGGGCTCCACCCATCCCATGACACAGCCACCGTCCTGCCTGGGATGCTCTACACAGGTACTGGGGAAATAAAACCCTGGGAGGGGCACCTGGGTGGCTCAGTGGGTTAAGCCTCTGCCTTCGGCTTGGGTCATGATCTCAGGGTCCTGGGATCGAGTCCCACATCGGGCTCTCTGCTCGGCAGGGAGCCTGCTTCCTCCCCTCTCTCTCTCCGCCTACTTGTGATCTCTGTCTGTCAAATAAATAAATAAAATCGTAAAAACAACAACAAAAACCCCTGGAGGTGGTTGGTGCTGTTTCATGTTATTTAGCGTTAACAGAGTCTGTTCTAAACACTCTTCATAAACTAATCAACTCTTTTCTTAGACTTTTTCCATGGCGTATTGGTGAACAGCGTAGCTTTTGGAGCCGGACAATCTTGTGTTCAAATCCTGCTTTGTCATTATAGAGAGATTATCTTAACTGACTTCTCTCAGTGTAGTAAATGTTGGTTTCTTGATCTGAATAAATATTAATACGTACTTCATAGGGTTTTAATTAACATAGTTCCTAGCATATGGATTCCAGTAAGAAAAATTAACTGAGATTATTTCCGTCTATCTATCTAGATGTGTGTGTGTGTGTGTGTGTGTGTGTGTGTGTGTGAATGCTTAGGAACAATATTGACTTGGTAATTAGTCAATGTAAGGTAGCTATATAATGGCCTCAGAGCCTTTCTCCTTGCTGTTCTAAACCGTGATATTCCTCTCCATGTGTCAATCGCAAGCGCTAGAAACCAGCTCTGGCTAATACAAGCAGAAAAACAAATGTCTTAACATACCGCTGGAGGAAACATAACTCTGGTGGACTGCCTGTTGGTACAACCACTCTGGGAAACTTTGGTATACTCTACTAAATTGGAGTATATGCCGACCTTATGATCTAGCCACTCTACTCCCAGCGAAATACCACATAGAAAATATATGTATAAATGCACCAGAGGGCATGAAGTGAGGATGTTCATAGCATCTTTATGTATAATAGCCCCAAACTGGAAACAGCACAATGCCCACCACAGCAAGATGGATAAATTGTTAAATTTTCATAGGTTGGAATGCGGCACAGCAGTGAAAGTAGATCCGTTATAAGTGTCTACAATGGCATGATGAATCTCAAAAACATAATGTTAAAGAAAAGAAAGCAGATCCAAAGGAATACATTTTCCATAATTTCATTTGTTAAAGTTCAAGAACAGTGGAGAAGGAGGGAACCTATGCTGCTGTTAGAAATCAGGGTAGTGGCCTCCTTCACAGCAGTGACAGGGAGGAGTTTCCACCTGGTGGAGCCTTAACTGGCCTCCAGGTTGCTGAGCAGGTGACATTTATCCCAAAGGAAGGAGAGAAAAGTATCTCCTTGACCTGAGAGGAAAGTCAGACCCGATAGGAAACAAGGGGGCAGAGGGGACTCCATGTCCTAGAACATAATTACTTTTTTTTTTCTCCTTTCATAATCGAATTTCAGATAAAAATGTCATTGGCATGCATCCTCTCTACAATCTGCTAACGAACACTGTAAATTCTATTTTTGGGTTTTTTTGAGAGAAACAAACATTGCTGTGGTATTACACCTTCTCGCTTATAAGTTGTGCTCGTGCATTTTCTCTCTTGAGAAATAAAGACAACGTCAAAATGCCACTATCATCGTGTCTGGCCGGAGCGACCACTCATTACAAAACTATAAAGTGCTTAAGGCAGGTAAAAAGTGTCTTTACTTTCTTTTTGAGGAATCAAGAAGAAAAAAAGGTCTCAAACTCGGGTCCTCTTTTTAAAATTTTTTAAATCAGCGTATAATGTATTATTAGTTTCAGAGGTAGAGTTCAGTGATTCGTTAGTCTTGTGTGATACCCAGTGCTCATTTCATCACCTGCCCTCCTTAATGTCCGTCATCCGGTCACCCCACCCTCCCACCCACCTCACCTACAGCAACCCTCAGTTTGTTTCCTATGATTAAGGGTCTCTTGTGTTTTGTGTCTCTCTCTGATTTTGACTTCTTTTATTTTTCCCTCTCTTCCCCATGATCCTCTGTTTGGTTTCTTAAATTCTACATATGAATGAGATCGTATGATAATTGTCTTTCTCTGATTGACTTAATTTATTTAGCATAAAACCCTCTAGTTCCATCCATGTCATTGCAAACGGCAATATTTCGTTTTTTGATGGCCGAGTAGTATTCTATTGTATATATACCCCACATCTTCTTTATCTGTTCATCTATCAAGGGACATTTAGGTTCTTTCCATAGTTTGGCTATTGTGGACATTGCTGCTATAAACATTCGGGGGCACATTCCCCTTCAGAGCACTACATTTGTATCTTTGGGGTAAATACCCAGTGGTGTGATTGCTGGGTCATAGGGTAGCTCTATTTTCAACTTTATGAGGAACTTCCATAACTTGTTTTCCAGAGTGGCTGCACCAGCTTGCATTCCCACCAACAGCGTAAGAGGGTTCCCCTTTCTCCTCATCCTCTCCAACATCTGTCATTTCCCAGCTTATTAATTTCAGCCATTCTGACTGGTGTGAGGTGGTATCTCATTTGTGGTTTTGATTTGTATTTACCTGATGCCGAGTGATGTGGAGCATTTTTTCATGTGTCTGTTGGCCATCTGGATGTCTTTTTTGGAGAAATGGCTGTCATGTTTTCCGCCCATTTCTTGACTGGGTTATTTGTTCTTTGGGTGTTGAGTTTGATAAGTTCTTTATAGATTTTGGATACTAGCCCTTCATCACTCTACCAGGCAAGGGCTCTTTCAGATCACGCCCTGCCATGAAGCATTCTGGGCAGGGGTGAACAATCTTTTCTTCCTCAGGAAGGCATGTCAGTCAGCCTGGGGAAGGAGACAACCTGGCTATACAGAAGCAGGCTGACACCAGCACCCAGGAAGGAAGCAAAACTCTGTGTGTGTGTGTGTGTGTGTGTGTGTGTGTTTGTCACTGAGAGTTCAGTGTTGTTTCAGCATGAAATGAATCCAACAGGTGTTCTGCCTCTGGAGGTGGTTGTGTGTTTTGCCTAGGTGTGTTGAATAAGTGAGTGTATCTCCGGGCTAGAGGTGTGTTGAGTGCATGCAGTTCATGAGTCCGATGGATATGATGTGTGTCTAGGGTGTTTTACGTGGCGTGGTGTGTGATGGAGATGTGTTTCGTGGGGTGGATATTTGATGTTTCTCCAGTGCCTAAGGGTGGGGGCTAGGTGGTGTGTATGCATGATATCCCTGCACTGTGTTAGTGGGGTATGTGTTGGGCTTGGGTTGTTTGTGTTCTTTTCTTCTGGTGTGTGTGCGGTGTAGATGAGGGTGGACTAGGTGGGCTGAGTTTGGGGTATGTATGGTGTGTGCATCGTGTGCGTGTGGGTGGGTGCCCATTAATGTAGTCTCTGTGTGGTATGCTTGTGGGAGATGCCTGGTGTGCGCGGTGAATCACGGTGTGTGTATGGTGTTTGTGTTGTGTGTGCATGGCGTGCTTGTGGGTGGGCGAAAGGTTGTGAGGTGGTGGTATAGAAGTGGTGTGTGTTGGGATGTGACCCCTGCATATGGAGCGTATGCACCTAATTCAGGCTGTCTGTGCAGTGTGCATTGAACCATGTAACAGATGGCTGTGTGTGTTGGTTTGGGCATGGGTTCAGTGTGAGTGTTTGGTCTAAGTCTGGGGTGTGTGTGCTGAATAGGAGGAATTGCTGGGGTCCATGTGTAGTGATGTGAGGTGTGGGTGAGGGGTAGAGTTGTGGTATGGAGGCAATGGAAGCGTGGATTGTGGGTGCTGAAGGTGCCGTGATTCCTTTGTTGCCTGTGGAGTGTGTGTGAGGGGAGTAGGTGACTTGATCGCCCATACTGGAGTGGAGTGTCTTCGCGGTGTGGTGGTGTGTTTGTGTTTTGTACGGGTGGTGTGTGCTGGAGATAATGTGTTGTGGGTGGAAGAGGTGTATTGGGTGTGGTGCATGGGGTGGTTTGTGTGTGTGTTCTCCATGTTGTCTGTGTCATATGTATATGGTTCGTGAGGGATATGCGCAAGAGGGGACAAGGATGAGTGGTATGAATCGGTTGGGGGTGAGTTAAACAAGTGGTTTCAGTGTGGGGTGTGTGGGGATGATGTTGCTGGGCATGGTTTGGATGGCATGAGGTGTGTGTTGGCACTGTAGGGATGGCGCGTGTGGGAGGTGTCCTGTGCCTGTGAGGGAGGTGTTGCCTATGTCTTCTGTCTTTCCAGTGTGTGTATGGGAGGGGTGTGTGTTTGTGTGTGTGTGTGTGCGTGCTCTGAGTGCTGTGTGTGGTGTTCAAGGGTTTTCACGGTCTATGTGTGGGTGTGCAAAAAAAATAAGAAAAAAAATTAATAAAAATTATTCTGAACACCTGTCTCAAATGGTCTCAAACTCAGCTTTTCTGACACTAAATCCTGTGTTCTAAAATCTGAATGCAGTTTGGATAATGTATCATATATAATAAAGAAAACCAAACAGCTGGTTTAAGAATCGAAGTATAAAATGAACGTTCAACACTGTGCCATAAACCCCACATCAGATGCATCCCTGAGCACGTGAAACCGAGAGTCACCTTTGGTCTTTTTCTGAAGTCCAACGAGGAGGGCTCCTTCCTGTTATCAGGAGGAGCTTATCTACTGGTGGGTCAATAATGGCATCCATCAAACACCACTTCTGTTCCCCGAAAATTGTAGCCATAATCATATGTAAGTACCTGAAATGATGTAAATTACATGGTATGGAATCTGCAATGTGGACAATATTTTTAGGAATTTTTTTCTTGCCCTATCAAGATGGGAAGGTTGCTTTTGGCTTTTAAATTACTGTAGCATAGAAATGCCATCAGGGAACCCAAAACCCAGTGATGGTCGCATGCAGTATTGGGTCCTCTCCTGTCCCTGCCCTCACAAATGCAGTTACTGGTTCTCTTTGCTCTATTTCATATCAAAACCCGAACTTATTCTCCCTCAGTCATTTCCCCTCTTACTGTGAATGAAAACCAACACACCACCTTTTCCAGGGAATTTTACCCATGAAGCCTTTTGTCAATTATTAAATACAGAGTGAATGTCTTTTTTGTGTAGAAGAAATTTCCAGTGCAGATAATCAGTGGGCGGGGCGTCCTTGACCTCTGCACTTGAAACTGCACTGCCGTCTGCGTTCTGGGGGAGTCGCCCATGGGTTATGGCTCCATTTGTGAACTGTGAGCTGACCTCATTTAATTTCTAGTAGCACAAGCAAGTTTTAGGATGACTAGTTACGTGCATATTGTTTGGAAATGTTGCTGCTGTACATACTCCTTAAAATATTAGAGTAACTATGAACAGTGTTTTGGCTTCAAGGAAAGAAGGTTGATTAAGATGTCTTTTACTTTACTAAGTCCGTATCTGAAAAGTGAATCCAAGAGTCACTCTAAGAAGGGTCCCTGCCCTCACAAATGCATCTGCTTGGGGGGCAGAGAAAGGCTTGGAAGTGTGAGAACAAAGGCTTTTCCTTTTCCTTAGAAGTTATGTTTGAGTATAAAGGATGCACGAATATTTTCATTTTTTATTATTTTAGCATCATATAAAATTTGTATTAATTGATTTAATCTTTCAAAACCGAAATTTTGTCTACATGGTTTCATAACCCAAAGCTTAGCTTGAGCCTATAGTTAAAATGTATTGAGAAGTGCCTGGAGCAGATGAGGTTCATACATTCCAGACAGATCAATTTTAGTGATTTTCGAATCCAATTTGACTATCTCTGTTGCTTGTATTTTACCTGAGCTCCTGGTTTGGAAAAAGTGCTGGAATGTGTCTCAAGTACGGTGTATCATAGTTTTCTAGCCTCATATCAAGATAGATTTGCCTAAGAGTGTAGGTTTCACCGACAAGCCACGCACACTCTGGTGGTTTATGTAGATAAATTAGTTTTTAACTACAATTGAATTTTGTTAGCTATTTTTTAACTGCTTGCCAACGGCACGGTGATGATCTTGCCTGTACTTTAGTCGATGGCAATGCTACTTTCGTCCCTGGCCACCTTGAGACTCGCGGGTGAGCTCCTGGGTTCGTTAACTGCAGCACCGTCAGCAAAATGGAAATGCAGGACCCTTGGTTCAAAAAACCAGGAAAAACGAATGCCATTAAAATGTGATAAAACATATAGTATTTTCCTTTTCTTCTGCAGTTTCTCTCTCAGTTTGTTGTGGTATTTTTTATTGGCTGTTTGTTGTCATTTCAAGTAAGGAAATATTAAATTATTAGTATGAATTTTATCATTTCTATCCAAGTTGTGCAATGTCAACTTTAACTGTTAATATAGGAGCATTTGACTTGCATGCAGACTCACTGAAATTAAACAACACTTAGTAGCTTGTTTAAACATTTATATTCTATTCTTGCCAGAACAGGGCACGCACTGCACAATGAACTCAAGTGTTTTTATCCCACTTCTTGATAGACACATATCCTACCAACACTTTCTACTTCTGATTTATGGTGGAGCCAGAAAGGACTAAAAGGAAAAAGAACTATGGATTGCCACATCTTTTCCTTCCTTTTTCTACCATCATTTTAACCTAAGTGGTTGGCTTGCGGGAGAGTAAAGGCATGACTGGGCTCCTTGCTTGTTCTTAGGACACTGCTGCCTTCTTGTTATGTTCGAAGCAAGTTCAAGTGCACATGAAGCGTGGTCTGTCGGGGCTCTCAGCGTCTCTGCTACTCAGCTGGGGACATAACACACTTATACGCTGTGCTCGCACGGAGTGTCTCGGAAATCCCACCCGTTGTGGTTTCAGTGGCATTTTCTGCTCCTGGGACGTCGCTAATGCTGTATGGAAATGGGACGGGATGGCAAGGAGCAGCAGACACGCAGACTGCGCTTCCTCTGCACAAGTGTGTTTTCCATCATCCCATCGAATTTCACTCACAAAACAATGTTTGTTTTTTTTAAAAGATTTATTTATTTATTTGAGAGAGAGAGCGAGCGAGAGCCGCTAGTGCGTGGGAGCTGGGAGGGGTGTGGAGGGAGAGGAAGGCAAGCAGGTCCTGCTAAGCGCAGAGCCAGCAAGATAGAAACCTGAGCTGAACCCGAGAGTCCGACGCCTAACCCACTGAGCCACCCAGGCGCCCCCAAAACAACGTTTAAAGATAAGACCATTAAGAACTTTGAGGTGGCGATAACAGCATGATGTCAAGTACGCAGCTCTCGTACGCACTGAGCTCTGTGCTGTTGCACAGGCCGCGCACCCGTGGAGCTGGCTCTGAGTGCGATAGTGAACTAGAGTGAAGGGGATTGTGACCCGAGTGTCATTTGGACGGGTATCTGCTACAATTTGCTGATATCTTGATGACTTATTCACATCCGATGTACACATTTTTTCCTTTGCCATGGAACGAGGCACACCTTAGTTGGAGAGTAAAGGGGAGACTCAGCATCCGCCACCACAATGCACAGGTGTTTAGACTTCAGATTGATGCCCAAACTCGACGCGCACCTCTACCCTCTTCTCTCATTTAGGAACACAAAAATGTAATTCTAATTCAGTATCAGGGTATACTGATGGAGTGAGGGCATTCGCCTAGCACAGGCAAAGAGCCAAGTCATATTTAAAAAACCAAACCTTTTAATGTTGTTCAGTAATGAGCTCCGATGAGCATGATAGACTGATTCTTCAGAATCCGGCTTCTTCTCTATATCCTGAAATGTCGAGCGGCCTGTTTTAGCTCCCAGGATCCGAGCTGATCTCTGGGCCTTCAGACTCAACCTCTAGTATGTTCCTCACCATGGCACTGACGGCTTTTTGTAGAGCCTATACTCAGTCTAGGTGCTCCTTGCCTAAAGCATGTTGCTGGATTTTTCATATCTTCATGATAATCAGTGTCCTTAATGGTTTGACCCCGCCTACTCCTCCAGCCTCCAGAGGAGCCTATCACCCTTCAGACAATGTCCAATATTTAAATTCATTTGCTCTCTCATCTCTCTATGTCTCTCTCTACTGTCTGGAAAATCCTACCCAATTTTCTTTGCCTGTTCTTGTCTTACTTATCTTTTAAGAATCGTCTTAGTTCATCCTCGTGTTCATTTACCTATTCACTTATGTATTCAGTAAACACTTGTTGAGTGCCTGTGACATGCCAGGTGCTATGCTGGAGTTTGGGGACACAGTCGTGGTTAAGAACAGAGACAGCCCTGACTTGGGGGATGCTTAATCACGGGAAGTAGAGGTCGATAATACCCGTCCAGGATTCTTACCATAACATGTTTGCCACAAGCACTTTCATCACAAACATTCTCACTGAATAACTAATTAGCCATAAGATAATTTTGGTGTAAAAGATAAAATCATGAAAAATGAGATGGACATTCGTTGAAAAGGACATACCGAAACATGAAAATTGAGTAACAAAATTTAAAAGACTTTATTGTAAAATATGAAATATTTGAACACATTTAAAATATATAGAGTTTATGGCAATATTGCCCAAATAACTATGTTATTTTGTGAATTGTGTCTAAACCCTTACCTTCAAAGCCTTTCATTCATAGTATTATACACCTGTAGGGTGTTTTGCTTATTAATTTGTCTCATTTTTAGCATGTTGCTTTTTCTTTTTTCACTGAAATGTTTTCATTTCGGTGAAAAGGTATCAGTTTCCAAACACTGGAATGCCTATTTGCAACTAAGTTTTGTATTGTGTTTTGAAAGTCAACACTGTTCGTTCTCAGCATACTGTCACATGTCCAGTGACAGGAATTCCTGAATCCTGTGGGAAATGTGGGTCCAAAACTCTACACCACTGAACAGACCGTTATCAGGGCTAAGATGTACATAACATAAAAAGAGGAGTGCTCTATCCATGGAGAAATCAAACCAAACTGTCAACCAGTTGTTGTTGTTTTTTAATCTTTTATGGCAAATTTGATTTATGGCCAATTAGTAATGTAGGGAACATATTTGCAAAGATGTTTATGATAGAAACACTACCTACAACCCCATAATATGTGCTTTCTTATTAAAAGTCATATAAATATAGGTACAGAAAGTGCCCAAGTCAGTAACAATTTTGATGAGAGCTATCAAGGAGCAATGCCGTGTGGGATGAGGACACAGAAGGGAAATCCAACCCAGTGGAAATGGGGGTTGAGCTGTGCACTTAGCGGAGCACTGGAGTGACCCGGAAAGCGAAGTGAGGAGGTTGAGTGGGACGCAGGGAGCGTTTTCTCCAGAGGAGAGAAGAACATAAGCAAAGGTCCTGCGGCTGAAGAGAGGCCGACTTTCAAGACACCAAAAAGAGCAGAACGGTGCAATATGAGTCAGGAGAGGTAGGAGGAGGCGTGGCCAGAAAGGACCTTGTAGGCCGAGATGAAATTTTAGTTTGCATCAAAGAGCAGCAGGGAAACTTTGCAGTGCTTGGTTTAAGGGGGAGGCGGTAGAGCAGGAGGGTGGCAAATCCATTTCTTCTTCTTTCTTTCTTTTTTTTTAAATTCCGTTTATTCTTAAAAAGACCTCTCAGTCTCAGGCATGGTACGGAGAGCAGATCGGGGGAGAAGATTGGAGAAACTTCCATACGTCCAAGGAAGAGATGTTTATGAGTGGAAGTAAGTGGAAATGAGCTTGCCGCTTGTGGGAAGGTTTCTGGATTTCCCTCAACCTCGTCCACCTCCACCTTCAGGGCTGCGTTAGGATTTCTTTCCTTGTGCCCCTCTGAAACCGTGTGTTTTTGCTGTGGCCGTCGTTGCTTTCCTTGAGTCTGTGCAATGAACTGGCGTGATGGGCGTTATCATTAGCCTCATTTCCTGTGTGACGAAGTAGAAGAGTTGGAAGCTGAGGCAACTTGCCTGTGTTTCCGGAGCCAGTAGCCGGTGGAGCATCCACGAGAAGGGGCAGCGAGGGTGGGAAATGAACAAGCCATGTGTTTGCACGGGAGGAGACAGAACATTTTAGCTGCACAAGAAAGTTCAAGTCAAGAGACAAGAAGACAGGTGAGGGTCAAAATGTAGTACAAAATTTACATCACATAATGATATGTTTAAAATCAGAACTCCGGGGGCGCCTGGGTGGTTCAGTGGGTGAAGCCTCTGCCTTGGGCTCAGGTCATGATCCCAGCGTCCTGGGATCGAGCCCCGCATCGGGCTCTCTGCTCCGCGGGGAGCCTGCTTCCTCCTCTCTCTCTGCCTGCCCCTCTGCCTACTTGTGATCTCTGTCTGTCAAATAAATAAAATAAAATCTTTAAAGAATAAATAAATAAATAAATAAATAAATTTAAAAAAAAAATCAGAACTCCGAACTGGTGAGTGAGTGCTTTCACACCTTCTGGTGCCTAAAGCATACATGGATTTAAACCCCAACCCTCCCCGTGCGTCACCTGACCCTTTGCTTACTATGTCATTCCCTCTCCCTGGAATCCTATCAAGAGTGTATAGTCCTGGTCTCGACTTCTTACTCCCTCCAAACCCGCCTGTGCACTTTGCTAGCCCGGCCTCCACTCCAAGCAACGCGTGAGCTCTGATGGTTTAAATTCCGAAGCCCTTCTCGCGTCTCTCCGCGGCGTAGCCCTTCTGTTGCTTTGCGAGTGCAGACTCTCAGGCATTCCAACAGCAGCCCGGAGCGCTTCGGTCCTTCCTCCTTGAGGCTGCCGTGTGCGGCCGAGTCGACCCTTCGAGCGCTGTTACGGAAGGGTCCTGGGCTTTCCTGGGCATGTCTCACCACCTCTGTCTCACACTGCAGCTCCACATTATCCGTGGCTCCCATAAAAAGTCAACATTTGGCTTTTTCCAGACCTCTTGCCCTCGTGATATTTCCTTTTCCTGAAACACCACACGCCTCTTTGCACGTCCCTACGCCCTCCCGCCGCTCCCTGCCCCGCACCACTCCCTAACTTCTGTTCTGACCTCCCGAGCTCAGCGCCTCTTGGGAGCGGCCTGGCCAGGGGCGCTAGGCTCGGCCGGGCTGGGCTCTGCCCCCTCTGTTTTTACTGCGCCCGCTCCTTCCGAAGGTGACTTCTTTACCTTCTCTCCCTCATCGGCCTTGGTGAGGTCCTGAGGGCGAGTCAGCCTCTTACTCACCCGCGTGTCCCCAGGGCCCACTCAGAACCGATGGACAGGACGCCCCCCACTCGCACTGCCGCGTCTGCTCTGTCGCCGGCCACGGAAGCGCCTTCCCCCAGTTCACGGGGAGGCCTTCCCTACACGGACTACCTAAAAGTCCTCAGAAGCCTTCTGTCCTGAAAGCCCTTCCCCCGATACCTACTGTCTTTTTTGCTAAGATGCTTTGTGTTCCTTTCCTACAGCCGCCATAACCAAGCACCACAGACCGCGTGGCTTAAACAATTCATTTTCTCACAGTTCTGGAGCCTAGAAGTTTGAAGTCAGGATGTTAGCAGGGTTAGTCTCTCCCGAGACCTCTCTCCTTGGCCCGTAGACGGCCGTCTTCTCCCTGTGACTCCTTCCAGGCGTGTCCGCGCGTATATTCTTTCTTCTTGTAAGGACCGGAGTCATTTGGACTGGGGCCGATGACATCATTTTAAATATTTAATCCCCCCTTTAAAAGACCCTAGCTCTAAATGCAATCGAATTCCGAGGTACCAGGAGTTAAGACTTCAACGTAGGAGTTTTGGGAGACACAAATCAGCCTTTGAGATGCCTCTTGCCCATTGCTACCCTTTCCCCAAATTTACGGCCAGTCTCCAAGCGGCCGCATCGCAGAGAGGCAGGCCGTAGCACCGCTGGCTTCCGCCCTCCCTCCTGTTCAGAGCTCTGTGGCCAACACCTCGATTTGGATCTTTCAGAACCTCAACTTTTAGGATCATTTTGGGTATGAAGTTGGCCATCAGTGACATAGGAACCGGGAGAACTAATTCTTCTTTGTGCTGTTTTCTCGTGCTTGAATAGATGACTTCCCGTCTTCATTTTCTTTCCTCTCTTTTCTCAGCTCCTAGAGAATTTAGGGTTCATATCCTCCAAGTAAGTGGGCCACTGTGTGGTGTAGCTGTGCGTCTTGGTTTTGACATTCCAAGGAGTTGTATAATTTTTTTTGTAGTGCTGATTGTTTTCAAATACATTGCCTTATTTGGATCTTCTTTAAAAAAATACAAATTATATACTATACTTTTTGTTGCTGAGGAGATAGAACCCCCAAGAGGTCACACAATAAGTAAGTGTCACGGCTGTTCTCAGGTAGGAGGCCAGGGCTCTTTTCACTACATCATTGTTCTCTTATTTACAAGGTCCTAGAGCCAGACATATCTTCATTTTATAAGCATTTACTTTTATGAGCCTATGCTTATTTTATTAACTCAATTGATTACTTCTTAAAAATCTTGCTTATTTTATAGACTTTATATGATTTATTTTAAATAAATTTAAAATTTATAATTATGATCTATAATATAAACTTTTGACTACTTTTTAAAGTTAAAAAATAAATGTACCTATTTAATCTTACTTAATAAACTTGTACTGTAGCTCTTTTATTGTATTTTAAGCTTTTATAATTGTAATAATCTATAATTGTTATAATTTTTATTGAAAACTTTACAAACCTTTATATTACTTATTAATATTTCTTTACAAAAATTCTTATAAACTTAGCACAGAGCTAAGTTACATACTCAGAGGATAATTTGGTGACCAACAAAGGGGAGGAAATCTACTTATTAAATCATAATAAAGGGGCAAAGATATCTGATATTTCACTCTGAGGAGGGCATCAAGAAAGAATAAAATAGGATATTTGTTATTCACATGAAAAATATTAACAGTTTTTATGGACCTTCCTTGGCTGAGGCAAAATTTCAGTTAAGTCCTCCGGGGGAGGCGATGGTGTAGGTACCATCCTGTTTCATGTTTGGGGAAACTGAGGCCCGTCATGACTCAGCCGCTTACTCAAGATCTCAAAGCAAGTTACGGAGCTGGAAGTCGATCGCATGCCTCTGACTCCGTGCTTCTTGTTTCACTGTGTCACAAGCAGAGAAATTACAGGACAGAGACATAGTCAGCAATTACTCACTGAAAATGGGGACATGCTGCGTACAGACCTTGAAGCCAAGAAAGCGTATAAAAGGGGCGTCGCTTTGCTCGGGTCGGTCATCTGACACTGAGTTACTCACCCCCGTGGACCTCAGTGTCTTCATCTATAAATACGTGGGTAATTGCGGCATCTTTCGCTTAAGTTTGCTTTATAGAAAAAAGAGTCACGGGTGTGTGTATATCCGTGCGTACATTCATGGTAACCGCATGTTGTAGCTGTGTGAGCCAGTCCGATCCTTTCGAAAAACAAAAATCGGACGGTATAGAATGAATAAGAGCCATAAACGTGTCCATATCTCTGGCTCAGGAGTCCTACTCCTGGAAACATATTCTGAAGAAATGATTCAAAAGACAAAAAAAATGTATAATTGCACAGGTATTAATTATAGGAAAAAATAGTTTGATTGTTCCTCAAAAAGTGAAACACAGAGTTACACTATGATCTAATATTTCCACCCCTTTGTGTATAATCAAGGGAAATGAGAACATATATCCCTTACAAAAACTTCTTCATAGATGACTTATTCATAACAGCCACAAAGTAGAAACAACTCGAATGAATGAAGAGACAAATAAAATGTGGTATATCCATTCAATGGAGTATTTTGGGACAATGGAAAATGATGAAGTAGTGATACATACTACAGTATGGATGAACCTTGAAAATATTATGCTAAATGAAAGTCATGAAGGACTGCATATTCTATGATTCCATTTATATGAAATGTTCAGAACAGGCAAATATATAGAGATAGAAAGGAGACGCTGGTTGCCCAAGGGCAGGAGTGAGGGAGGAGAGCAACAGGAGGGATGCTGGATGACTGCTGAGAGGTAAAGGGTTTCTTTGCGGGGGGACAAAAATACTCTACAATCACATTGTGGAGTCGGCTGTACAATTCTGCGGGTATACTAGAGAATATGGAGTTGTGCACTTTAGGTGGGTGATTTGTATGTTATGTGAATTGTTTCAATACAACTGTTTTTTTTTTTAATTTAAAAAAAGTAGGGGGAAAAATGGAAATAAAAAAAATAACCCCAAGATATTGAATACATTATACTCTACTTTGTTGATGGAACATGATGTAGTCAGTAAATACCGTAAGTGCAAAGACTGTGTAACAATACAGAAAATGAGTAATGTGACGTTGGCTGGAAAATGTATGAGAGCATGATGCAAAGTGGTTCATAGCGAAATATACATGCATTTGGGTATTTGGATAAAGGCTGGCAGGAAACTCATAGACACAAGCATATGGTGAAGGGAATGTGCCTCTTCCTTTCAGGAGTCCCATTAATGTTGTTGAATGTCTCAAAAGCACTTGTTTTAATGTGCTTTGTAATGGTAGCCGTGTGGTAGCTACAGGTGCCACTGAAGCAGCATAAAACATAGGAAAGGAAGGAAAAAGCACAAGGGACATTTTAAAAGTCAGCATGTGAAACTTCGAAGAAATGGAAATTTAAATGCAAAAATTTAGCAGAGCATTTAAGGGACATGGGTACTGAGGGAAGTGCTGAGGGGCGTATCAACAGGGCAGCCTCTAACAGAATTCTGCCCAGAAAACCTAAAAACTGGAGTGCTTGGGAGTATGTTCCCCCTGTGATTCTATGCCTGCAAGTTTCGAAGGGAGGGGATTTTTCATATGCCGGAGCTGGTGTAGGTCTGTGATAATTACCCAAAAGGAAATAGGAAAACTTAGCAGTACGTACAGTTTACTTCAGTTCACCAAAATTGTACTTGAGTGTGGAAAAAGGGAGGAAGTCTGGTTAAGCCTAAGTGAGTCAACATTAATAACCCTCCACCCTGTTCTCCTCCCCTCCCAAGGCCACCTCACCTCTGCAACTGTGTGCTTGACCCTTGCAAGGAAGGAACTCCAGCTGGGATGGGTGAGGTGAGCCCAAATCCCTGTGGTTGGCCTCAACTCTCAGGTTGGGGGACCAGAGAAAACAGGGGCCAGAGCAATGGCGAAGACCTATATCGTGTCCTTTCCCCAGCACTTTCTCGTCCCTGGGCTCCCTCTGAATGTCTCCAATGCCACAGCTCCTTCAGTATCCTCGGTCCCAGAAGCCACTCATGACTTTTGTGAGACGCAGCTAAAGTGCCGTGTCAGCAGTTCTTTCAAAGCGCTCCAAGTTATATTTACCCCAGATAGATAATGGGGACAGGGGAAGGCTGGACAGAGGCAAGGCGATCTTTCAATGAAGCTCTGCTCCCACGTCAAAATGGAACCCGTTGTTCCTAGCCCCAAGGTATGGGGACGAGGGGGGAGACGCCCACATTTTCTGTGAAGTATAAAATCAAGATTTCTGAGGGAGGATGCATTCTTTCCCTCTAGGGTTATTAGGTTCGTTCGAGCTGCGCAGAGATGCACCCTTAAGTAGATGCCATCTGGACGGATCCCGCTGTCCAGGTAACTGGCCGAGCCTGCCGGTGATCCTCGTGTCCGACGGTAAAATCCCAGACTATTTCTATCCCTTAGCACCAGGAGTTGCTCTTATATTTCAGGCACCGGGGTGAGCACTGAAGGTTGTAATGACAGTTCGAGTCCTTAACCACTTCTTTCGTCTCCCTTCAGGAATTCAGTCTTCGAGCAAAGACACCAGGTGTCTTTCCTGTGGGGTCTCTGGGCAGTTCTAGGCTTCTCAGGGGTGCTCGGAAGTTGTTATGTAAAGAGGATGAGGGGCGGTAATTGCCCTCTTTCTGCACAGAGCCCCCTGAGGCTTGACCAACTTTTCTCTAATTCTCTATTATTCTCCTTTGTCCAAGTCCATCCTTAGCAGCCGCCCCCACACGTAGCAAGTGGTGAGTTCGATGTGCAACGGCAGCTACGCCAGCTGCCACGTCACTCAACCACCAAACCCGTGTGGAAATCCTGAAATGAGGAAGGGATACGGGGAAAGGGAGACACTGGTTAATAACAACTGTATGGCCATCATTACTCTGTTTTGCATATGAACCCATGATTTCAGAAATTCCCTTGTATGTATGGCCCAGAATCATCACAATTTTCCCATCGAGCCAATAATTTC
This sequence comes from Eira barbara, assembly GCA_020311275.1. NCBI lineage: Eukaryota > Metazoa > Chordata > Mammalia > Carnivora > Mustelidae > Eira > Eira barbara. The sequence goes on from JAHRIG010000018.1 coordinate 1,671,598, forward strand.
TAGGTAAGAAATCTATGTTTTGCAACTGCTGGGCTGTTCTAGTCTTAACTATACCCAGTGCAAATGCATCAAGGGAATCTTTAGTCTAAAGAAAATCGGGTTGCACAACAAGCTAAGAAAACTAGTTACACGTTGCCATAGCAACTGGACCCGTGTCAGAGCGAAGGGCAGAGTTCTTCAGACTCATCTCCTGCGTCTGAAGATTGGCTTCCTCGAGACAGAATCATGTGTCCTGATCATCAACACCGAGCCAGTTATTTTCATTAAAAAAAAAAGTCGTAGTGTCAAGTAGATATATTTTGTTGGCCTTTTCCCTGGTGCCATTCAGTGTATTTTTATCTTTGGAAGGTGCGTTTGGTAATGGGATCCTTTGGAAATTTCATTCATGGATTCAGTAATACTAATACGGTTGGGACCTGAGCCAACAGGGTTTGATAGCAATTAAACTTTGATGGCTGGAATATGACCTGTGAAGCGAGTTGCTTGCTGGTCTTCGTTTAACTCCTGAAGGACAAAAATCTGCATCCCTTGGAATCTAACCATAAGCCCTGTTTGTAGACCCAGGGAAGAAAACACAGGTTTGAATGACTTCCCCTAAGGGTGAACTGCAGGTTTCCTTCCCCGGGAATTACGCTCCACCTTTCTAGGTCACAGATATCTGCACAATTAGTTTCGGAATGCCCCGCGGGATGTGTGTAGGCAGCGTGAAGCACATCCGCAGGCCGAGCCAGCCTGGAGCAAGTAATCGCCCAGAGTAGGATCATTAGTAACCGCAGGGGTAGACGTTCCACATCTGTCTGTTGCTAAGACCACTGGAAACTCTTCCTTTCGCTCAAGAAATGTGGCCAATTAGTGGGCAGCAGGGGGTTGGGGTGGGTCAGTACCTGAGAAGTCATTTTTATTTTACGGGGTTATTGGCTCCAAAGTTAAGCTTTTTTTTTTTCCCCTTCAATTAAACCCTCTTGACGTTTCCTCTAAAAAGACTGAAATGTGTTTTAAAATTGTGTTTTTGGGTATTGGGGGGGGGGGGGGGGGGGTAGAGCACTGGATCTGGAGGGTGCTTCAGAAATACTAATTCACTACAAAGACTACAACAAGAAAAAGATTCAGCTGGCAAAAAGAAAGATTACTCTAAGAGAAAGCACCTACAGTATGTCCTAGTCTGTACTGGCTGCTATAACAAAACACCATAGACTCAGGGTCTTATATACAATAGAAACTTAGATCTCACCATTCTGGAGACTACGGTCTGAGATTGGGGTTCCAGCACTGGTGGCTAAGGGCCCTTTTCTCGGTTGTAGACTTCTCATTGTATCTTCACACAGCAAAGAAGCTCTCTTGGGCCTCTTTCATAAGGACACGAATCCCACCTATGAGGGCTCTGTCTTCATGACCCTACCAATTCCCAAAGGCCCCATATCCTAATACCATCCCTTAGGGATTAGGATTTCAACATATGGACTTCTGCGGGGACACAAACGTTGAGGCCACAGCAATACAGAAGACCTGTGCTAGACCGTAAGGATATACTGATAACTGTGACATGAGTCTTGTCCCTGGTAGTTCACATTCCCAACTAGTGACAATCACTCTTACGAAGGTCCATGGACTCCGTGGTAGAGAGAAATTTATCCTGACTCTAGTCAGAAGTAGAGGAAAATACAGTCTACAGATATAATGCAGTCTCTATCAAAATACCAACAGCTCTTTTCACAGAACTAGAACAAATAATCCTAAACTTGTATGGAACACAGAAGACCCTGACCAGACAAAGCAATCTCAGAAAGGAAAACCAAAGCTGGAGGCATCACAATTCTGTACTTCAAGTCATATTACAAAGCTGTCGTCATCAAAACAGTATGGTACTGGCACAAAAACAGACACATAGATCAGTAGAACAGAACAGAAAGCCCAGAAATAAACCCATGATGATATGGTCACTTAATCTTCGACAAAGGAGGCAAGAACATGCAATGGGAAAATGTCTCTTCAACAAATGGTGTTGGGACAATTGGACAGCCACATGTGAAAGAACGAAACTGGACCATTTCCTTACACCACACACGAAAATAAACTCAAAATGGATGAAAGACCTAAACGTGGGACCTGAAACCATAAAAATCCTAGAGGAGAGCACAGGCAGCAACTTCTTTGACATCAGCATAGCAACTTTTTTCTAGACATGTCTCCTGAGGCGAGGGAAACAAAAGCAAAAATAAACTGTTGGGACTGCATCAAAATAAAAAGCTTCTTCACAACAGCAGAAACCATCAAAACTAAAAGAAGCCTGTGGAGTGGGAGAAGATATTTGCAAATGACATATCCAATAAAGAATTAATATCCAAAATATATATAATATGGTACAACTCAACACCAAAAAACACATGATCCAATTACAAATGAGCAGAAGACATGAATAGACATTTCTCCACAGAGAAGACGTACAAACGGCCAATGACACATAGAAAGAGGCTCAGCATCACTCATCACAGGGAGATGCAAATCAAAATCACTATGAGATGCCACCTCACACCTGTCAGAATGGCTGAAATCAAAACACAAGAAACAGCAGGTACTGGCACGGATGTGGAGGAAAAGGGAGTCTCATGTACTGTTGGAGGGAATGCTAACTGGTCCAGACAGTCTGAGAAACAGTGTGGAGTTCCTCAGAAAATTGAAGATAGAATTATCATATGATCCAGGAACTCCACTACTGGATATTTACCCAAAGAAAATAAAAACACTAACCTGAAAAGTTACATGCATCCGTCTGTTTATTGCAGGATTATTTACGATAGCCGAGATATGGAAGCAGCCCAGGTCTGCATCAACAGAGGACTAGATGAATAGATACGTGTGTGTGTGTGTGTGTGTGTACATATGTGTATATTCCATTGTATATACATAGTGGAATATTACTGGACCATAAAAAAAGAATGAAAGAATGAAATCTTGCCATTTGCAATGACATGGATGGATCTCGAGGGTATGATGCCAAACGAGTAAGTCACTCACAGAAAGGCAAATAGTACATGACTTAATATGTGGAATTTAAGAAACAAAACAAATTAACAAAGAAAAAAGACAAACCAAAAAAACAGACTCTTCACTACAGATTACAAACCGATGGTCACCGGAGGAGCGGTGGGTGGGTGGAGGGATTAAGAGTTCACTTACTGTGATGAGCACTGAGTAACGTACGGCGTTGTTGAATCACTATGTTGTACACCTGAAACTAAGGTAACACTGTATGTTAACGTACTGGAATTAAAATTTAAAGAGGAAGGAAGGAGGGAGTGAAGGAGTAGAGAAAAATAGTGAAATGTTCCTTAAGGAATCTGGGCTGGGCTTAACGGGACAGTAAGGAAATCATAGGCAAATACCGAGGAAATGATATTTTGGGAACCAGAAACCGTACAGACAAAGGCATGGGATGGAGTCTGTTTAAGGAGGACACATGGACCACGTGGCTTGAGTGTGAGTTGAAGTTGTGGGATGGGGTCGGAGCTCATGGAGAAAAAGTAAAAAAGAGCCACACTTTGGTGTGTTCTGAAAAGCAGCTAGAGAACTTTGGACCTTATCCCGCATAGAATTAAAGATTTGAAAACCGGAAGTTTACTGGTGGCCAGTGTTTTTATGCAGTGAGAGATCGATAAAGTTATTTTTGTTTTAAAAAGATTCACATCGTTTGATTTTTGTCCTAGGAAGATACCTTAACAGATTAAGCTGAAAATATTTTGCATTTTCCAAATGTCGTAAATGGTTTGGTCCTATGTCCTTGTGCAAGGTTAACTGAGTTTGCACAGACTGAAAACAGAAGAAGAAAACAGAAGAAGTGCAAAAAGTGCTGGCCCAGGCATTTCAAGCGACAGCCCTTACATTTAAGTGCTTGAGGCACCATTGTGAGAAACGGGAAAATGGTTCTCTGCAGCAGAAAACCCAGCCAAGTCCCTGAAATCAATCTCTCTTTTTCTCTGCGTCCCCTCTCTTGCAGGAACGGCGATGGGGACTTTCAGGGTACAGCAGCGTAACTCCAGTCTGCTTTACGAGCCCTCTGATTGAGAAGCCGACTGGCAAAGTAAGAATGGCTCCATTTCTTACCGAACAGTATGATTTGAACTTGTTGACTGTTATTTCTTTTTGTCTTGAGCTATTTGGGTGAAATACTCAAACCGATTTCGTGAAAGTGGCTGATAAAATCCAAATCTCGAACCGTTTGGTTGGCCCCAATGGGCCCTTGCCCTTGGCCAAATCTTGAGCTGAGAGATGTTGACCCGAGAGGCCTGTGCTGCAGCTCCTACCCCCACCCCATCTTGGTGACACCCCCCCATTCCTTCCGGTGTCCTGGTCTCGGATTTATGTTCCCCTGTCTGTCAGAACTTGTTAGAAGGAAAGAGGATACTTTTAGTAATTTACGTTATAGAGGTAAACAAAACAAAACAAAGAAACAAACCCTTTTTTTCCTACTCCCTTAGGTTTAAAACCTGGGATTATGCAAATTAAACTGAAAAAAAAAAGAGAAAATATTTATGACTATGAATAAGGAGGCCTTGGTGGAAGAGAAGTGGGGACCCCAAGAAGGGTTCTATTCAGGACTTACACTATTTTAACAAAAAGCAATGAAATGTGGAGAAGCAACAAGAGAAAGGAAAAGGGGTTTGGACTTCTCACCACAGTCTTGGGTAAACTGTGAGAAGGTAAACCTATGGGGGAAATGAATGGCCTCAGAATTATTTATTATGTTTGTTATGCAGACTCAAGTTGGTGCCTTTGCCGTTGATAGAAATCATGGCTGGTGATTAGGAGTCATCTTCTTACTGGTATGGGAGAGGAAGACACAGTTACAAATTTATATCATCTTTAGAAAGGGAGATTTATGTCCTGCTTTTAGACAGAAAGTGATGGGGCGGGGCAGAGTGCTTTTCCTGCAAGTCTGCTGTTTCCCAACTGTCTTCGGCTCAAAATAATTCTTACACAAACTGGCCTATTCGGGTCCCCCTCAGCGTGTTAGTGTGAAATCAATACTTCCTCCTCCCAGTGTACTTGTTGTTTCAACTATCTTGTGGAATAAAAGTCTTTGCTTCTAGAAGAGACAGGACAGGTTTTGCCTGAAGAGCTGCTGTTCTGAACCAGAAATCACACCCGTCAGTCCCGGCAGGAGTGTAACCCGATGGTGAGGTGCGGGCTCTCCGGAGCCAGCGTGCCTGGGTTCAAATCCCAGCGGTTACACACTTGCTCTGCGACCTTGAGCCGCCTGCAGAAAAGGCGTCCCTGGGACACCTGCCTCCCGGGACCGGCACCCGATGAAGTCATTTCTCATAAATCCGTGACAGCGAGTTCTTTATTTTTACCCACCTTGTTCACTCTGTCTCCGAGCACCCAACAAATTATGCAGGCGAGTTGCATGAGCGACTAAACGAGGACGTGAAAAGCACGGGGGGCTTAGGGGAGGCCCACCCGCGACCTGCTCGTGTCGGGAAGGAGAAGCGGGAGAAGCGGGCAGTAGGGCGAGAAGCGGACAGTAGGGCGAGAAGCGTGACTCTGGTGATGCATCAGAGGCGCTTCCCAAGCGCTCGCTCCCAGAGGGACGCGGTCTGAGAAGCCTGTCACCTTCCTGCCCTCTTTGTGCCACACGCAGTCCTGGGACGAGGATGGGACGTGGCTACTATTGGCAGAAGTCGGAAAAACCCAAAAATTCTTTGAACGGGGCTTCTCTTTCCAACTTATAGGTACAGGTGGGCAGAGCCAGAGCTTTTTGCACTTTGTAAAAGGAAATGAATCTCTTTGCCTGGCAGCTCCTGGCCATTCTGACTTGGCGGCAAGTCCTGCCCAAGGCAGCTGTGCGCAGGGCGTGAGGTCTGGGCCGAGGGGGCACCTCTCCCTCGTGCCGTCAGCAGGACTGATGTTTGCAGGCGCAGCGGGCAGCGGCCCCAGCTTCTTGGGACCGAGTTCCTGTACTTTGTGTTCAGTGAGGTCTACTTCCCCTCCGCGGACTTTAGTTCCAGTGAGACGAGTGTCGTTTGGCCCAAAGAGGAAAACGGCAAACACACACACGCTACGCTCGCAGGTCGTGTTGGCAGCTGCCCCAGCACTCAGGGCCTCGCCGCTGTCCCGCCAGCCCCACCCGTCTGACTCTGTTTCTATGGGTTCTAAAACGACCGCCACTTTGTCCGTGGGGTCAGAGGGACCCATTTCGAAGGCTAGGGTCAGAGGTCGATGAGTCTTGGAGGGACGACTTCTGACTAAGTTTCAGGCCATCCGGTAGACAGTTGTGACCTGCTTCGGTGTCTTCCGAGACCGGACGGGCAACACTGACGGCGGCGCGAAAGGGCAGGGAGTGACTTTGCAGAGGAGGAGGTCGAGGGCGGTACAACCACCGGGTTCGGCAGCGCGGCGCTGGCGGTCCTCGGGCGTCCCTCCCGCAGCAAGGCAGCCCCTCGGCGGGAGTCTGTGGGGTGACACCAGGACTGTCTCGGTGTGGGGTCGAGTGGGATCGCCCTTCCGGCTTCGCTTTCTCTTCTTGTCCCCATGGCTCTGGCTTCGGGGCTCGATACACTTGCCGTAAGCGACTCTAATGAACTCATTTTGCCGTCACCTCTGTTGCCCATTCACCCGAGGGGGGAAGACGATGCCGAAGACGTAAGCTTTCGTTGTGGGGGTCGATGGAAAGTAGTGTTCGGGGTGAATAATCGAAGTCTATGGTGACTCTGCCTGGGGCCAAACTCTCGTCCTCGCCGTCAGGAAACTCTGTTGGGTGGAAGTGTGCATGCTGGGCCCAGACGCCAACTCCGCTGCCCGGATTACAGTGCCCCGAGCTGAACCAAGGACCGGTGTTTCCTTGCTGTGGGAGAAGGAAAGTTGTTACAAAAACCCCAACTGGATAACAAAGAATTCCAAAGTGAGCTCATGATAGAAAAAAAGGGCATTTGGAACCAACTCTAATCTTACAATTCGATGATAACTCTTCATTAATGGTGATGATTAGAGGGTGGGAATAGAGGAGGAAAACTTGCGGAGCGGAGAGGGAGACGCCGAAGAGATCACTGGGCAGCAGGAAGGCAAGCTTGGAAAGTGTGATCATCCGCTCTCAGATCAAGAGAGTTCCGTGTTTTATTTTACATAATTGGAGTCAGCGCCTTTTGAATGGAGCATACAGATTTATGTAAATAAAAATGCAAATGTTAAAAATATGTGTCTTGGGATTTCCAGGGGATGACCTGGCAGCTTTGTCTTCCTTCCCTTCGCAGCTGCTAAATACTGTGTTGTGAAAGTTCGAGATGAACTTATTCCCCCAAATCCCACAATGTTATAACTAGAGGACCGTCTTTGTAATTTATAGCAGATACTCTGGAGAATGAATTAAAATAAACTACTTTTTAATGTATTTGACCATAAACATGTTGCCCCAAGAGGTTGCACAAGCTAGCAGTAAATGCGAGAGGGATTTCGGGATTTCAGTAAATTAATGGCATATCCAAACTGGGCTGTTGAAAGGTAATAAGACGATGATGATGGAGACAAAAGTGGGGATTTGGGGAGATAAGTAACATTAGATGGTGACACAACATTTAACTTACCAGGCTCTCCCACAAAGTTCTCATTGATGCTACTGGCAAGACAAGAGACTGGGCTGAAGGAGACATTATTTCAGCTCAGCAAGCGTTATGGAGATCACGCCAAGTCAAAACAACCTCAGAAAGTGCCATGACCTTGGCAAACTGAGCAGAATACATAAGCAGACAGAGCCGTTTTTAGATCAAGGAACTGCCCATGACCATGGCTATGCCAACCTGCCTTTCTCCAAAGGAATTTAGGTGACAGGTAAATGTGTCCCCAGTCAAAAGGAAAGTAACTTTAACACATGACTTGATTTGACCAGAGGGAATGGACAGAGACACGCCTTAGAGGATAGCAATGTTTTTAAATGGAAGGTGGCCGAGAAAGCAAACAAAGCTCCCTGGGCGTCCGTATTTCCGGGTGAGGGAAGGGGAGACTGGAGGGGCTGGGTGGAAGTTACTGGATAAACAAGAGATAAAGAGAAAGGAACTGGAGAACTCAGAATCAACAAAATCTAGAGCTGCTTTATTTCAAAGTTGGGAGACATCCGTGGGAAGAAAAGAAATAGAGGTGCCCCTGGAACAGATTAATCGTTCGCTGCCGTTACCCTGGAGAATTCTTCTTACCAAAGGAAAGTTTAGTGTCGCAAGCAGGGGCCATTCTATTTATTTATTTATTATTGTTTATTTTTTGGATCTTTTAAATTTTTTTTATTTTTTATTATATTCAGTTAGCCAGTATATAGTACATCATTAGTTTTTGAGGTCGTGTTCAATGATGCATTAGTCGTGTATAACACCCTGTGTTCATTACGATATGTGCCCTCCTTAACACCCATCACCCGGCTACCCCGTCCCCTACCCCCCTCCCTTCTGTAACCCTCAGTTTGTTTCCCAGAGTCTGGAAGCTCTCATGGTTTGTCTCCCTCTCTGATTTCTTCCCATTCTGTTTTCTCTCCCTTCCGCTGTGGTCCTCTGTGCTATTCCTATGTTCCACATATTAGTGAAACCATTTAATAATTGTCTTTCTCTGTTTGGCTTATTTCACTCAGCATGATCCCCTCTAGTTCCATCCATGTCAGTGCAAATGGTGGGGATTCAACCTTTCCGATGGCTGCGTAATACTCCATTGTGTATATGAACCACATCTTCCCTATCCATTCGTCTGCTGAAGGGCATCTGGGCTCCTTCCACAGTTTGGCTATTGTGGACATTGCTGCTATGAACCAGAAAAGACCCTGAATCGCCAGGGGAATGTTGAAAAAGAAAACTAAAGCTGGGGGTGTCACGATACCTAACTTCAAGCTGTGTCACAAGACTGTGATCGTTTGGAGACTAGTCTTCTAAGTCAGGGGCCATTGGGAATCACTGAATGTTACATCATGATATGGTGGCTGGCTCTGGATAAACAGCACCTGCTCTGTGTGAAGCTCCTTGGGAGTAATACTTAATATTTAGGGCTCTCAGTGACCCAAGAGGATGGAGAAGCCAACCCACAAAATTGTCTGTGGCCTATTGCTTCTTCCAAAAAACACCAAAGCAAACCGTTGCAGTTACTACAGTTGTAGACGAACATGATTTTAATTCTTTGATCATGAGCTGATTTGACTGGATCTCTCTCTCCACACATTTAGCTTCTGGTCAGGGAGGCAAAACGCATTAAGCTAAGTATTTCACTTCTAGAGCTTTTTGTAACAAGGTGAAGGAGACTTTCGAGTGAAGGGGTCAATTTTCTTCTTCTGAGATAATGGAAATTTTGGTAGGGGTATATCCGTCCAGCTAAAAAGCTTATTTTCAGCTTCCCTTGCAGCTAGATGTGGCAATACGATGAGATTATAGGCAAAGGGGTGTGAGTAGAAGTGATGCATGCGATTTCTGAGTTATGCCTTTCATAGGAAAGCCATGTCCCCCTTGCTGTCCGGAATGCCGATGTGGTCGCAAAAGCAAGAAGAGCCACGTTAGACCAAGAGAGGATGGCAGAGAAGCAAAATTGAAGAGTTAAGGTCTCTGACTCACAGAACTGCTGACTGCTGGTGTTCAGTCTGTGACTGCCTGAGACGGAAATCCACTTCCGTCTTGTCTACACGACCGTTGTGGCCGTGCTGTTCTAGTGTACCGCTAGACAGGGGAGAAAGAGGTGGCATGCCCTGTGGGAAGTCACCTCGAATCTAGTGAAGGCAGGAGGCAGAGCCTCGTACAGTAAATATCCATTAAAGGAATAAAAATGCCCAGCTGCGAAGACCATCTCCCAAATTGAGCCTGACGAGGAAGGGGAAACACACACATTAAGTTCTGTCTCTGCGAACAAGGTGATGAGCGGAATTCTCATCTCATCCTCATGGGGGATGGCTTCTTCCACCAAGAACCTCAGCTGAGAGCCCTGTCTGAATTCCGAGTGTTGTAAACCCAGATATCTATCATACGCTGAATTTCGGAAAAGTGCTCCCTAGACCTGAGGCAAACCGCGTTCCAGTGAAAATACTCCCACGGAGGTACTTCAGTGGAACCCATGATCTGATCAAATAACATTTCTATTGATACTGATTGTATGTCGGAACTGTCACTAGTCTGAAAACATTCATAAATATCTCTATGCTGTACTTGACATAATATTCTATGCTTTCATCATTGGAGGCAGGTTTGGGTTCCCTGGGGGCAAACATTTTGGACTCCAGGTTTTGCTATAACTATCACACAGGATTTCTTGGGTAGAGTGGATTGTTACCTCAAACCTCATTCTAGCATCATTCACTTTTAATTTAACATAAAATAACACTATTTTGATTTAATAAATGAACCTGCTAAAACATCGACTCTTCCTGCTACCACACATTGGAGTCCCTGTCATTCCGTCCCATCCTCAAAACGCCTGACATGGTTCCGTGCACGTAGTAGGCAGGCAGTGTTCCGCTACGGATGGGTGAGTGAATGTGGAATTAAAATTGCTAACCACCCCCCGAGCTCTGAGCGAGCGGTAATCTTTTCACTGATAAAGGGTCTTGCCTGGATGTCGACCTGCTGACTGACGAGAGTGACCATCTGAAAGTCGCAGTGGCTGTGGCAACTTGTTCAAATGAGACAAGGATGAAGTTTGCCACATTAATCGGCTATTTTTTTTTTCTTTTTACACATGATTTCTCTGTAGCATGCCATGTGGTTGGATCGCATTTTACCCACAGTAGAACCTCCTTCGGAACTGCAGTCAGTTCTCCCAGACCCTGCTGCTGCTTCCTCCACCGTGTTTATGGGATGGTCTAAACCCGTTGTTGTCATTTCCACAGTCTTCACAGCATCTTTGCCAGGAGCAGACGCGATCTCGGGAAGCCACTGTCTCTGCTCATCCGTAAGCAGCAGCTCCTCATCTGTTAGAGTGTGATCGTGGCCGCAATTCAAACATCTCTTGGTTCCACTTCTGACCCTCGTCCTCTCTTTTCCACCACGTCTGCAGTGACTTCCTCTGCTGAAGTCTTAAACCTTTACTTTGTAAAAAACAAATATTTGCCTGCACATATTGAATAATCAGAGGTAGAAATATATATCCCTTGAATTTAGATTCTTGGATTCCCACTATCACACCAGCACAAGCTAGACTGGAATTTGGGTTCATTGGTAGGAGTTCACCTGGGTTAGCAATGCAGCCTGATGCCTGATGCACAAGGACAAGGAGTCTGTGCATCCCCCATATTCCCAACAGACAAAGGGCCCCATAAATACATTGGATAAGCTCTAAGGAGCTGTAATAAGAGTGAACACATAGGCTCAAACCAATGGCTGTTCAACTTACATTCTCCCATAATCATATAAAAATATATAAATGTCAGCTCCCCAGACCTACAAAAAATAAATGAAATATGAATAATTAATATCTGGGGTGCCTGGATGGCTCAGTTGTTAATCGTCTGCCTTTGGCTCAGGTCATGATCCCGGGGTCCCAGGATTGACCCCCGCATCGGGCTCCCTGCTCAGCGGGGAACCTGCTTCTCCTTCTCCCATTCCCCCGCTTGTGTTCCCTCTCTCGCTATCGCTCTCTGTCATAAATAAATAATAAAATCTTTAAAAAAAAAAAATTCTTGTTTGTAAAGATTTTATTTATTCATGAGAGAGAGAAAGAGAGAGAGAGAGCACGAGCTGGGGGGATGGGGAGAGGGAGAAGAAGGCTCCCTGCTGAGCAGGGGGCCTGGCACAACAGCGGCCCTGATCCCTGGGATCATGACCTGCGCCGAAGGCAGATGCTTAACTGACTGAGCCACCCAAACACCCCTGTAGAATATATTTTAGTAGGTTTACAAAATTCATCCATTCAGAAGCAGGTAAATGCCTGTACACTACAAAAATGGGAAACAACAGAGTTAAAAAAATTCTTATTCTGATCTTTCCTTACGACTTATCTATAATGTCTGAACCATACGGTACGACACGTGGACTAAATGTGCAGCTACATTAGGATGCACTTGATGCTTCAATATGACGTCATTGTTTTGTTAACAGCACGCACACACGTACAGATCACCAGACCCTTGCCGCTGGGGACTGTGCCGTTATCAAGGTCATGGAGTCATATTTGTATTACAGAACTCTGTTTATTCTTCCTTGTCTCAGTGTGCTGACGCTTTTCCATTAACACTGCCCGATTTCCCTCCCAGAACCAGACTGAAAAATATCAAATGGAACTTTGATAGAAATGCGTGGTAGACCGCCTGGTCTGTTATTGACAGAGAAAGAAACTTCAATTTGTCCCACGTGGAAACTGGGGGAAAAGATGATCTAAGACTGTGATTGGATACATATACTCTCTACTCACAGAGATCAGAGAAAAAAAAATACCACTGAACTCTGAGAAATAACACTATAGAATTATCAGCAGAAACCATGTAGAATTTCTACAGTTTTGCTACCTTCCCAATACTGTTGTACCCTCGAAAGCCATAGGAAGCCCTTCTTGAAAATATTACGTTCTAAGTGCTCTATGCCAGCCAAGAATCCACTAAGAAGTAAACAGATATGGAATGCCTGCCTGGTGTGAGGCCGTGGGCTGTAAACGGTAATCCAGGTCACTTGGGTGTAGGTGGTAACAGCGGTAATGATTACCGTAAGAGCCGCCGTTGTTTGAGGATTCTGCCGAGCACTGACTAAGTTCTTCAGACCCCGTCTTCCAGTCAATCACTTTATGGTTGAAGCCTGGAGAGGATAAAGAACGTGTTCAAGGTCACGGAGCTAACACATGGTAGAGCTGGCATCCCACACCAGGCGCGCCATGCCTAACCACCTGCTGGAGAGATGGGTTTTCATTTGGGCGATCTCTTCTTCTGTTCCTCGTTGAAATATAATCAAAGTTTCCTGAGAGGACACAGAGGGATGCCAAAAAAGTGTGACCTGGCTTATATTATGGGTCACTCTGGCTACAGCTCACCAACCTTAGATTTTCATTCTCCAAAGGCCCCAGTTATAAATAGCAACTCCGCACAAATGGGGGGAAATCGTGGGAGCGCGAAGCGTTAGGTTGTGTCTTTAAAGGCGGTCGCTCTACAAAGAACTTGAAAGGGGGCACGAGCTGCAAAGACACCACCATGAGGTTCCTCAGATCAGAGCAGGATTTCTCAGAAGCCCGTCCGCATATTTTGTGTCCCAGTTTGTCTCCTCTGGGAGAACGAGGTCTCGCGTTCACCTAATTCATGAGGCTTCGCGTTTAATTTTAAGAACTTTAACGCTGTCGGTGAGGAGCCAAAGTGATATTATTAAATATCATTAAAGTTCGATGTAACAAAAGAATCACGACAAAGGCAGGGCAGAGCTGGAATCTCCACTTGCCATGACACCTGTTCAGTCTCTCCCAGGGACGGTGGAGGCCTGGGGAGGGATATGCGTGTGGATGGCGTGACCACGGGGAAGGCTGCATTAAGGTTTATGGTCTGAAGAGAGAGGGGGGTGGTTCGTGGTGCGATGAACTCCCCAATTGTGTCTGCATTTTTAAAGGTCATTTCCTGCATGTTATGAGAGATGGGGAGTGATATTCGGGCCCCACAGAACTTTGCTTTTACCATTATGACCAATTATCTCTCCTGACCTGACTTGAGGGCTGGTTGATCACCTGTCTCTCTTTTGCAGGGTTTGTAATCTCTGGGGCTGGGGGCTTGGGGGGGCAGGATTTGTGCCTTGTTCATTATTTATGCCCTCAAATTGCTAAGCCTAATGCTTTCCACATTGTAGCTGCTTGTTAAGAAGGGGAGGAAAGTAGTAGAAAAAGAAAGGGAAAGAAGTGCTCATGTTGTTGTATCTGAGATTACTGTTTTCTTGATTACCTGGGTTCAGGCTGCTTTTCATTCGATGCCTTCTGAAACCTCTCCAGCATAAACAGTTTAGTGAAAAATTCAACCTTACCTTAAAAGACATTCGCTTACAGAATAACTCTTAAAAGGCGTTATTCGCTTGCAAAAGGCAGAAACTGTCATTTTTACACCAACGTTAACAAGGAAATCGGCATCTGGAAACACGTCGGGATTACAGTACGGTAGAAACAGAGGGGGGAGGGGGTCGTTCTCCGGCTTCGTGGCATGGATGATTCCTTCGTTCCCTGCGCCAGAGAAGGTCACCTTGCCAAGGTGACCGCTAAACCCAGGGTACATTTCAGCTCTTCTCTAACTTGACTCGATCGACCTTTTTTGGAAAGTTGTTCGTCTCTCGGTTTCTTGAGAGCCGACTGTCCGAGTCCGCCCGACCGCAGCCTCCTTCTTTCTTTCGCTTCCCTCAGCGGCGCCTCCGTTGTTCTGCAGTGTCCATCCTGGCACACGTTTAAAAAAATCAACTCTAGCTCCTTGAGAAATTGTCTTTATTTTCTCGATTCAGTTGTTCGGTGTGTTCGTAACTAGACCAGCTTTCGTTCCCTTCTGAGTCCCCTGCTCTACCCACGTCCTCTTCCTCTGCCCGGGGACGCGCCGTCTACGCAGCATTCAAGGCCGGTGCTCGGGTACCATCCCTCGTTCCTCGCTTTCGCGCAGCGGCCACTCAGCTCAGACGGCTCCGAATCCTTCACCTTCGTCCTCTCCTGCGCTGTGGTTTCTGTAATGCGGGCCTTTGGCATCTGTCCTCCGGTTCCGGACAGGCTCTCTCACGGTTCCCCTCTGTCTGCTCTCGCCTTCGTCCGGCTCCTCATCAAGACCACTACAGAGTCATCCTTTCTTTCTTTTTTTTAATTATTTTTTTATTAACATCTAATGCATTATTTGCCCCAGGGGTACAGGCCTGAGAATCATCAGTCTTTCCCAGTTCACAGCGCTCACCGCAGCCCACAGCCTCCGCAGTGTCCATCCCGCAGCCCCCGCCGCCCGGCGGCAACAGTCATCCGTCCACGCGCCGACGCCACCCGGTTCTCACGGACTGAGAGCGGCAGCGACCTCCCCTCGCGACAGAGTCGCCCCTCGCGACAGTCGGACGCCGGAAGGGCGGGGTGAGGCGCGTGTGACGACGAGCTCCTCGCCGCCCCGGCCTCAGCTCCACGGCGCCCTCTCGCGGCTCCTCGACGCTTCCGGACGCCGTGCCGTCGCGCGGGCTGCCCCTGCCTTTTCCACAGTCCGTCTGGCCCACGGCTCACTTTCCCCCGCCCTCTGTCCTCCGCTCTGAGGTAAAATCGGTGCTGCGTGGCCCTCGCTTGCGGAAACGGTCTGCCCCGACGGCCGTCCCTCTTGCCCACGGGCCGCGTTCCTTCTCTCCGCGCTCCTCCATGAGGACACGGCGCTTGGCGCCCCCGAGGCACCGAATGGTCCGGAAATCCCGTTCGTGCTTCCGAAGGCCTTGTCTGTAATTTCACCGTATCCTTGTTCAGACCAGAGCTTGTTCAAGCCCAGAATTTAGAACTTGTCTCCCCACTTACACATTTTAGGATTCTCTTGGCCGGAGTACCTGACTCTAAACTTTCGCTAATTAAAATAAAACACTTCCCGTGGATGATTAATGCCCACCGTTAAGCTGGAACTCGTTGTGGAAAAAGGAAAGGTTTTTAGCAATTAGAGACCATGCAGACATGCCTTGGTCAGCACGAGTTCCCCCCGGTTGACTGGTAACAATGAGGTAACTGAGGAAGATGGGTGTATTACCTAGTTTAGATCATTCCGCCGCATCTGCTTTATCAAATAGGGTTGCAGTGGGGGTTAGAGCTGCCTGCCGGGCCTGTAGAAGCCAAAAGTGACCCTGGCCAGCATTTCCTGTTGCCTACACGAAGAGACGGAAAACGGTTACTGGCTTTAGCTTCAACTTTGGGTAGGTAGTTGGTCGTGAACGAAAAACTAGCCTTTTGTACCTTGAAAATATCTGACCAGTTTAAAATAAGGCATCCTGATAGGGAAGCGCCAAGTGAGGGAAGAGGAGAGCTTTGTACATATGAATTTAAACATCCCACTAAGAGGACTTTGTAGTACTAAAATTCAGTCTTTCATTTTAGTCAACACTAGTAATAATAAAAATAAAATTTTGTGGTATCTTTTTTTTAGAGTAAATGAGAGACAGAAAAATCCAGAATCCACATATGTCTTCATTTCAGCATGAAACAACTCTTACCATGAGAAGCGTATATATTTATAAATATATAATCAAACCGTCGTATTAAATAGAGGAGGTGAATATCACTTGACACACACTGCTAAGTGTTCTGGGAGATACTGGGAGTTCTGCCTGTCTCGAGGGATACAGAACAGCTTATTCAGCATCGGAAGGTAATTTAAATGTCATCTAGTCCAACTTCTCATCTGATGCTTAAATCTGTCCTGCAAACACCTGCCGAACCTCCTGGGGGTATCTCTAGTTAGAGGGAGATTTCTACCACCCGAGACAGCTCATTTCCTGTTTATACAGCTCTTATTAGTGGTGATAATGAATAAAATGTATTGCATGCTAGCTGTGTGTTAGACACTGCGGTAAGCATTTTATCTTCAAAAATCCTCTTTAATCCCTATCACAACCTTGTGAAATGATGCTGTGAGTGTTTCTAGTTTATAGATAAAAGGGAAACTGAGGCTTGGTGAGGTTGGGCAGTTGCCCTACAGCACCGTGCTGTCAGTAGAGGACCTGGCCTTGACTACCTAGTCTACATTCTCTTTTATTTTTTTTAAGTAGGCTCCACACCCAGCGTGGAGCCCAACATGGGGCTTGAACTCACGACCCTGAGATCAACGTCTTAGCTGAGATCAAGGGTAGAATGCTTCCCCGGCTGAGCCACCAGGTGCTCTACGTTCTTCAACAGTGTGCACATGCCGCCTCCTAATTCAACTCCTTCCCTTTGTTGGCTTGAAATATACCTTCTTAGAGCTTTTATTCATGGGCCCCAAGTTTTAATGAGGTGGCACTACACATGGCCAGTCTCTTTTCTCTTTAAATAGTTGAACACACTTGTCTTATCCACTGTACACCCTCATTATCTCCACTGAATACACGAGTGCCTTGTCTTCCCTCTTTCCTTGTTGTAACGTGGTTTCTAGGCAGTACAGTCCCTGCTCTGAACAGACCACACTTCGGGGTCTTGTGCATTTAACAGAACACAAAGACATAAAATCACAGCTTACAAAAAAGCTCAACTTTGTTGGGAGAGTGGACACACAAAGTTGAGTCATATCCTTGCGGTCAACCAAAGCCGCTAAAGGTTTTGCATGTTGGTAAGCTATGTCTCTGCTGCGTATCCTGTAGTCTTTACAAGGTTAGCTTTTTGAACTTGAATTTAGAACTTAGTACTTGTCTCAGTTATATTTTCCCTTAATAGTTTATTGCTCTAGAATGCTCTAGTCTTTTAGGATCAAAATGCTGTGAGTTGATATTTTTAATATTTTTAAATATTTGATATTTTACTTAATATTTTTATTTTATTTCACTTAAAATATTTTTCCCTTTGTATTTATCAGTGGTGGATTTGGCTCCTAGTTCTATGTGTCAGAAGTTATGTTAGGCTCAGCTTAGTGGTTTTTTTGGGCTTCACCATTCATGCATCTGGGTCAGCTGTTATGGTGCCTGGAGGCCGGTGGGTCCAAAAGAACCCCACCTGGGATGGCCAGTCTCTGTTTTACATGGTTTCTCACCCTTCAACAGGCTAGCCTAGACTTGTTCACCCATGAAGAGGGGCCCAAGGCTGTAAATAAGCCAAGAAAGTCCTGATAAGTCATGGGCAAGACTTATTATAAGCATGAGTCCCAGTAAGCTCAGGACAGACAAACCATCATTTTCCCTGTAGTCAGTTGGCCAAAGCAAATCCCAGGGCCAGAAACGTTCAAAAGCACGGAAAGCGGCCTTCATCTCTTGGTGGAAAGGAGCTTCAAAGCCACTTTATAAAAGACTATAGAGTCAGAAGACATGAAAATTGTGGACATTCTTAAAATCTACCATACTCTGAGGGGCATGCCATTTGGGGATTTGATAAGCACATCATCAAAGTTATCCTTAAAAAATGCATTGGAATTTCAATTCAATAGGGTCCCAAAAGAAAGTCCTCATTAGTATACTACTTTGGTTATTATGGTCTATTTAGACAACCATAAACACACACTATAAACAGTAAAAGAAAAAAAACTTACATGCTAAATAAACTATGCCATTCTGTTTCTAAAGACACATAGGGAACAAAGTGATCTTTAAGGCAACTGTCAGGAAAACGAATGTGGAATGTTGACCTGGACTTGAAAAGGCAAAGTCTAGAATCTGTGCTGGGAAAGAGAAATGAGAAAGATGTTCAGGTTAGGAATTAGCATGTGCAAAACCACCTAGACTCAGAGAATTGACCAGAATGACAATATTGAGGAATTCCTCTGAGGAATAAGTGATCAGAGGAAGGAAGGCTAGGTTGTGGGGAATCCATAATGAAAGAACTTGAAGGTGGAAACTTGAATTTGAATTTGACTTTGCAAGCAAAGGGGAACTATGGATGTTTTGAGCAAAAAGATAATGTGTTTAAAATTTTGCACAACTAACCTAGCATTAGTTTTTTGAGTCAAAAAACCATTGAGGAAAGACTTATAGCTTTTTTATTCCTGATTTAAACCAAGTATCTGGTACCATTTTCTTAAGGTAGAAAAAAAAATGACCTAAATAATAACCCCGTCGATAAGTTTTATTTCTGCCAACTTAAGGAGAAGTTAGAAGATGCCAACATCTAGAAAGAGGCGACTGTGTTCTTTTTCTTAAAGAAGAAGAAAAGGAAATGTAACTACTTCTGCTTATATTTGAGTCATTATGTCCTGTGTACAGATTTTTCAAGGTTATTTCCCTCAATGGCAAAGTGATAGTTTGCAGAAATAAAAAGCTGACATTTTCAAGATTCAAAACTCAGTGATCGAACAAAACCCTGAGTAATCAGAAAAGTCTCAGTTTTCTGTTCCGGTAGGGAACTGTTCCTTATTGTAAGAGGTCATGACAGATGCCCGGCCTTCTCGGATACTCTGAGTCCTACTGTGAGGTCTCTGTAAGTAACAAAATCTTTCTCCCGTCAACGTTCCGATGCCAGGACACAAAGAGTGCTGGGGATATTATTGGATGTTTGGAAAATAGCTTGGAATCCCCCTGAGAAAAGCCCTGTGGCTGGCCAGAATTCCATCACTAGGCACATGGTATAATAAAGGCCACCTTGACTACTTGTCTGGAGACGTTCTTGGAATACACACTTTCTAGAAGACACCAGTTTAAATCCTCATCTCCCTTATACACTGAAGTGAATTCCAGTTTGATCCAAGACTTAATCTTAAAAAGAAAAAAAAAAACAAACAAACAATAAAGTCCTGGGAAAATATTTAATGATCTGATACTGTAATAGAGTAAGGTTTTCTAAGCTTAAAAGTACTGGAACCCTAATGCACTAATGGATCTAGGAAATAATTATCAGGGACCATTAAAACTGATAGCTGGAACAGTGATTGCCTACAACACTGATTACCTGCAACCGCTAATTAATTTGAACGTCACAAAAAGTGAGACACTCAAGACATTATATGTCTCATGACATGATACAAAGGAGGTCCACCAAATTACCTATGAAGTATTCTGTCTCTCCATAATTAAATCTGAAGCTTACAAATCTGTAGATCTATCACTTGATGGAAAATGCACAGGATAGAGAAATGTGGTAAATGACATCACAGGGATGGATACGATCAACCAGAGCTAGAAAGGGGATTATTCCTTAGGACAAATGACTCCTTTTCTTCAACAAATGAAGGGCGGAATATGTCAAAAGGAAGGGAAACCTTTGTGACGTGTCACTAAATACTAGCACAGGGGTTCTATTTGAATCTAGATTCAAAAAAAAATTCTGAGATGACATAAGAGTTAGAATAGATGATGGTAGATGGGAATAGACGATAATTCTTGTACTTGGTAATGAGTACATGTGGGTTCGTTATAATATTTTTTTCTACTTTTATATAAGTTTGGAAACATCTGTCCAAATTATTTGAACGTACATCCGTATGGATGTTTTAATGACTAGGAGAGCTCCACAGACATCACACGTAGAGCTAGCGGCAGGATTTCCTAAGAACGGACAAACTCTAAAATGGTTTTCTAATAGTGAAGATGGATTTCTTCTTAATTTTTTTTCATCTTTTTACCTAGTTCCCCTGGTGATTAATACCATGTGTTTGCAAGATGGGAGGTGAGGGTAAAGACGTGGATGATTTGGTTACGCTGTGAACTTATAAAATTAGCCAAGTTTGTTCGCCAGCATTAACTCCCAGCTCCAAGACGCCGTGTGCGCTTTGGAATTGGCAAATCCAGCGGGCTCGTGTGTGAGCCGCCACACCCGGTCAGTATCCACTCCTGGTCTCAGCATCAGGTGCTTAACCACGATGTGTCCGTGGTCACGTACTCTAAAAAAATGATAAATGATAAAAACAACCAAAAAATGTCCAAGAAAGATGTGACCATTTGTTGATACAACTGTGGAGATAATCAATTTAAAAAGTGATTTAGTATAAGAAATTAAGGCTTTTCCTGAAACCATACAACTCATATTGTGCTCTATAATTCTTTCCCTCACTTAACTTCCCAATTCCCTCCCATTTTCATCAAATTACCTGGAACTTGAGTATTATACTTAATTCTCAAGAATTTTTCTTGGAGAAAAGGGATTGAGTCTTTCAGTTTCTTGGGTGAGTTTGAAAATGTTAATTAATGAGAAAGTAGGATGGCGTTTCATTATTTGAAATAGAATTTGGTTGTTTTTTCTTAGTTCTAAAAAAAACCCTTTTTCTGATTATGAACATGCCTTATTCTTCATTATGGTTAACTTGGAAAATTTAGGGAAGGTCAGAAGGAAACAAAAATTTCCACAACCCAAAGATAACTACAATCCAAAGGTAGCATTTTTTTTGGTATTTTCTTCCAACTTATGCATACATTTGTTATTATAGAACTAAGATTATAAAACATTTACAGTTTTTATTCAAACAGTTTTAACTTCATTTATTATATGAGCATTTTACAGTGTCATTACATAGATTTCAAAAACATCAATTTTTTTATTAAGGCATACATTGACGTACAACATTATATTAGTTTCAGGTCTATAATATAATGTCAAAAATCCCAATTTTAATAATATTTGAGTATATAATTATAGTTTAAATTATTTTTAAGCTTTGGATATTTTGGTTGTTCCTGAATTTTGTCATTATCGATAGTGTTAAAATTTTTTAAAATGAACATACTTATACATAGATCTGTGTATGTTTCTCTAATTTTTTCTTTATAATTTTTCCTAGATATGGCAAAGGCTGGAAACTTCTAAAATTTCACCATATGTACTGCCCAGTTACATTAACTGACTAAGCCACCCAGGTGCTCCAATGCTGTCATATGTTTAAATAAATATCCCCCCCTTTTTAAAAGATTTTATTTATTTATTTGACAGACAGAGATCACAAGTAGGCAGAGAGGCAGGCAGAGAGAGAGGAGGAAGCAGGCTCCCCGCCGAGCAGAGAGCCCAATGCGGGGCTCGATCCCAGGACCCTGAGATCATGACCTGAGCTGAAGGCAGAGGCTTTAACCCATTGAGCCACCTAAGCACCCCATATTTTCCCCTTATTGACTGTTTGATTTTGTTTAAGAGAATTTCAGGGACTCCTGGGTGGCTCAGTTGGTTCAGTGCCTACCTTCAGCTCAGGTCATGATCCCTGAGGCCTGGGATCCGGATCTGCCTGGGGCTCCCCGCTTGGCAAGGAGCCTGCTTCTCCCTCTTCTCCCTGCTTGCGATCTCTCTCGCTATCTCTGTCTCTCTCTCCCTCAAATAAATAAATAAAATCTTAAAAAAAGAATTTGCACAAACATTCTAGAAGGTGGAAATAGCAACTTAGTAAAGTTAGACTGCAAACCAGTCCTCTTCCATCTGGGAAAGATGAATGTTTCCTTCCCTCCTTCCTTCCATCTGTCCGTCCTTCCCTTCTGTCCCTCCCTCCCTTCCTCCTCTGTTCCTTCCTTCCTCTTTTTTTTCTTCCAAATGTGTGATATTGCACATGCATATAATACAGTGAAGTCTGAGAGAACCACCCTCCTGACCAAGCAGATCACTTGGATCAGCCCCGGTGATTAATTGTTACAACCAGGAGGTCCGCTCACATTCAGCTGTATTATTTACAGCCGTACGTCTCTGTCTTTCTACGGTTGTGCTGACAAATGGGTGTGTGCCTGCGTGTGTGTGTGTTAGTTACCCGATATCATTACTTTGCTTTTCTTCCAGTTTTTCTGGGACATCAGTATTGATATTTAACACATAAATAATTGTAAGATAGTGACTTTTGATATAGAATGAGGTGAGGATCTAGGTTGATTGTTTTTTAAATTATCAAATTTGATCTAATGCCATCATTGGAGAGTTAATTCTGTCTCTGTTAGTATATGACACTCAATTTATTGCACAGTAAATTCTTAGAGTCATTGGACTTTGTCCTTTTTTTCTGGGAGCATGCTGTATTATTGATTTTTGCAGATTTAGAATATCTTTTGATAGTCCCTCATTACTTTTTCAAAATTATTTTGGGTATGTTCTAAAAATTTTTGAAACTTTATTGAAAGTACACTAAATCTATAAATTGGCGGGAATTGGCATCTTTATCATAATTGTCCATCACATTTAGAATAAAGAATATCTCCCCGTTCCAATATTTTCTCTGTTCTTTGAAAAAATTTTATATTTTTTCTTTATGGAAGGTATCACACAATTTTTAATCAGTTATTATTATATATTTTGTATATTTTATTGCTGTTATAAGTTATATTTTTCCCCATAATATTTCCGAACTGGTTATTACTAATACATAGAACAAATTTGGAATTTTAATTTGAATCTGGTCACAATACTGAACTTTAAAAAAATTAATTCTAATGTTTATTAGTTGACTCTCCTGGGGTTTTTTTTCACTCTCTCTTTTTTTTTTTAAGATTTTATTTCTTTATTTGAGAGAGAGAGAGAGCGCACAAGCAGGGGCAGTGGGAGAGGGAGAGAGAGAAGCAGGTTCCCCACTGGGCAGGGAGCCCGCTGCGGGCTCGATCCCAGGACCCCAGAATCATGACCCGAGTAGAAGGCAGATGCTTGACCGACGGAGCCGGCCACGCGTCCCGTCTCCTGGAGTTTTCGAAACAGATTAATGCCATCTATGACTAGAAATAAATCTCAGAAAGGACATAACATCAATTCCATTTCTTATACTTTGATTGGAAGATTTTCTAGGAAAATTTTTACCTAATATGAAAAAGAATAGCTGGATCACAGCTAACAAGGAGCACCGGAAACAGACGAACAACGGAATTCGGAAACAAGACAAGGATCTCCATTACGACCACACAACACCTGTTGTTTAACCTTTCCGTTAACTTAATGGGGAAGGCATTACTGATACAGAATGGATTTCAGCTTGATGGAATACACAAGGCATCAATAACGCCGTATTTCAGATGAGGAAACCAAGTGCAGAGTAATGAGGAACTTGACCGGGGGTACGTAGGTAAGATTTGGACCCACGTCTGTCACATGCCCGTCTAGTCTGTTCACCAGGATTTCTTGCTTCCTTGACCTTTCAGCAAAAGGGAAGAATTTTATTGTAAATTGCTTAAAATTTAACAAAAAGCTTTTATACACTTCATCTCGTTTTTTCAGAATGAACCTTTGAGTTCAGTGAGCCCGCGATCATTCCTAAACAGTACTAAACAAACTGAAACTTTGTCTCTTGTCTCATAAGTGGTTTAGCTACATCACAGTATCATCTATTCCCTGAAAAAAAAAAAAAAAAAAAGAACAACAACAACAAATTAAATAAAACGAGGCAGAGCACTTAGGGAATTTCGGAATATCTTCCGATCCAGATATGGCCCTGCTGCCTTAATGACGCCTGTGGGTTTTCCCTTTCATGTATATTTGCTAATATTGAAGTGGTGTGATTTTGTAAGAGGACTAGTGAGAGTTTAGGGGTTTGGGAGGAACCCAGATAGAAAGACTAACTTTTCTGTTATGTTGAAAAAGAGGGCTCCAGGAGAATTTTCAAGTTACCACGTGGATGAAATTTGTATGAAGGAAGGTGATAAGCGCTTTTCCCCCCTGGACAATTTCCAAACCCACAAAGAGCAGCGTTTGATATATTTGAAACACAGAATGGAGCCCAGATTCCTCGCAGCTTTTCTGAGGTCGTATCAACCGTTGGTGCCAATCTATGAATGGATCCAGTTTCTGCTTTTCCTTCAAGAACAATCATGGCATTATACATTCTTTCAAATTTTCCATTACAGAGAAAATACAGATTTAGGGCTTAGGTGCCCGTGTTGTTTCCGTGTGCCTGACCTGCTCATCTGGACTTCACAGTGGCCTTTACCCCAGATTTTCTTGCCCCATGACTAAGATCCGGTGAGGGTGGGGCTATGTCTGCCTTATTCTGAGTTACAGTGGCATGGGGAAGCTGGAAAATACCCACTGTGTCCTGATAAAAGCTCTCGTAATGGGTTCAGTTAGGAAAACAGTACTCAAGGAATTATCCGAAGGAAGGCTGGATGTCTCCTCACTAAGCTGGTGTGTGTGTTTACGCTTCTAGTAGGAAAACGACTCTTAAATTCCAGACTATTTGGGCAACAGGTTTTTAGATATATTAATACTCTAAATAATTTTAATAGCATTAAGAGTAACCAATTTTGTCATTTAGCTTTCTTATACAGTGTATATGTATAATACGATATATTATCTAGCCATTAAAAACTATTTTAAAAATGTGTAATAACTTAGGGAAACTCTTTTATAAGTCAATAAAAATGTCAATGCCAACTTACATTGAGACAGTTCTCTTTTGGTGGTCAGCAGCATGGGACCACTCCAGATAAAAGGGGCTTTAGGTATATTTTAGAGCTCTCGTGAGAATCAAGTTATAGGAATCAAGGATGGGGGCATCTCTTGGAATTCGAATGTGTAAAATCACTGAGCATAAAGCTCCTTTCTTGGACACTCAGTTTCCTGTAAAACCTTCTCTCTCCATGTCTGCTCCACGTTTCTCTCTCTACCGGGACCACTTTCTTTCCTTCCACATAGATTTTCCTGTCTCATACCTCCGGTTTGCGCAAATCCAAACGTCGTCCTTCCCTCTGCTCTGCCTCACGTGTGTTCCCCTTACCTTACTCATCTTTGCTTCGTTCGCTGGCTTCATCTCTGAGTCTCCCGGTTCCAAATTCCAAAACTGATTGGCTCAGCTCATCTTTTCGAGATGTAGGTTTTTAGTCAGTCTAAGAACCGCCACCCTTGATTCTGGTGACCAGAAAAATCACTTTGTATCCTCAGGCTTGAGGAATCCTAGGTAAGAAGCATCATAAATGTGTCTACTATTTAAATGCTATGTAGAGATATGCATGGATAGAAAATAGAATTAGGGCAATAAACCAAAGTATTAATAGCTCTTGTCTCTGTTCAATGATATCATAAATATTTCCTTTTCTTCATTTTGTCTAATTTTTCTTCAATGAACACATTATTTTATAATTACAAACATAATCAACTTCAAAATACTAAAAAAATTCTTTTAAAGGGCAATGGTATTAAAACTAAAAGAAACCTCAGGATGATATAATTCAATGTCACTTCCGTCTACAAAGGTGGAAGCAAGCCCATGGAGTTAAGTGATTTACCTAAAGTCACAGGACAAGGGAGGGGCCAAGTTCCAAGGCCCTGAATGAGCAGAGCCGTACACAGTACTGCTTTGTCTAGACCAAATCAGATAGATGCCCCGGATGGCAAGTCAGAACCTGTAGGTAGTGGATCTCTCTGAGTGTGGGATCTAACTGTAACCCGGGCTCTAAATTTTTAGGACTTGGGCAGGTGTGTTAAAACCATACCCAGTTGACTTGAAACAGAACTCTAATACCCAGGTTTCATTAAACCATCATTTTGCCATGAGCTGCGTTTTGCTTCTACTTAGACACTTCAAACTGTCAGCTGCACTTTATGTTAAAACAATACCAACAGTAGAGATGCAGAGGAGAAATTAGGGAATTTCCAGACACAAAGTACAATCTCCCTTTACGCTTGCAGCTTTCTCCACTCTGGTGGTTGTGGCTTCCTTCCCTCCCATGTCTTTCCTCTTGATGAATTAACATGAATCTCTTAAGAAAGAGTGAAGTCATTTGGGATGGGAGTGAAGTAGAAGCTGGGAAGGGGATAAAATCAGATCTACTCTAAGGGAGAAAAGAAAAGTTAAAAGACTCTTACGGTTAAAAAAAAAAAAAAAAGACTCTTACGGTTTTATTCAAAAACAGGACATCACACTAACATGAAACACCATGCCTGGCAGGAAAAAGTTCCCACACAGTTTGCCACTGGCTCCTGCTGAACCTGCAGGCCACACAAGCCCTGAGGGAGTTAGTCGGTTCCGGACACTGACATGCTCAGGGACAATCTTAGCTCTAACACATTTACGGTATGTAAACTCCTCTTGCACAGGGCCTCGGAGAAGCTTGAGACAGGATTCGGGCAGAAGTCTCTGGGCTGTTCAGAATTTATTTCACTGTTGGCTTAGGAGAGGGTGAACTAACATGATATATGTCGCAAGAATGACAGACACAAGATTCAAGTCTCTGTAATGATAGCTTGAAAAATCATTCCAAAACAAGTACAATGAAAAAGTTTTAAATATGAATAAATATAAATTCTAAACAAACAAAAGTCAATCATGAAAGTAAAAGGGCAATGCTGCTTACTCGTAGTTGACATAAAAACATCTCTGAGGTAGTAATTCGAAGCGAAATATGAGTTAAGCATGTCCAAGGTGATGATTATAGGCAAGCAGGGAAAGTCCAAAATAATGTTTTTAGGTTTTAGTATTTCATTTTAGGAAAACACAAGCAGCCTGGAACATACCCAAAGTAGGAAAGAGAGTACATAAACCATGTCTTAAGGAATCAGAAATATTTATCTTGGACAAGGATATTCACTTTGGGGTAGGGAGGAAAAGGATTATGTAATAATGGTTTTTGAATGCTTGATGTTTTCTCAAGAAAAAAGAAAAATTTTAAATAAACAATCTAACCTTATATCAGAGGAACAACAGAAAAAAAAAAAAAACAACCCAAAGTTAGTAGAAGGAAATAATAAAGATCATAGTGAAAATAAATGAAATAAAGACCAAAATGTAGAAAAGGTCAATGAAACTTTAGAGTTAGTTCACTGAAAGGATAAACAAAATTGGTAAACCTTTAACCAGACTTATCAAAAAGAGAAAGTGAGGAGATTCAAATACATAGAATCAGAAATGAAAGATGAAAATTTAAAACGGATACCACAGAAATACAAAGGATTATAAGAGAACGCTATGAAATATTGTATGTCAGCAAATTAGACAATCTGGAAGAAATGGGCAAATTCCTAGAAATATAAAATCTTCCAAGACTAAATCAGAAAGAAATAAAAAGTCTGAACAAATTACTAGTAACAAAATTGAATCAGTCATCAAAAAACTCCCATAAAACAAAAGGCCCGGATCAGATGGCTTCCCGGATAATTTTTTTTTTTTAAAGATTTTATTTCTTTATTTGACAGAGGGAGAGATCACAAGTAGGCAGAGAGGCAGGCAGAGAGAGAGGGGGAAGCAGGCTCCCTCTTGAGCAGAGAGCCCGATGCAGGACTCGATCCCAGGACCCTGGGATCATGACCTGAGCTGAAGGCAGAGGCTTTAACTTCCCGGATAATTTTACCAGGCATTTAAAGAAGACTTAATATCTGTCCTTCACAAACTATTCCAAAAAAATAGGAGAAAAGTGGAAGGAGGGTGCCAGCTTGCTCAGTTGGTATACTTAGGGTCACGAGTTCAAGCCCCATTTGTGGCATAGAGTTTGCTTTAAAAAAAGAAAAACGGAAGAAAAATAGGAGGAATGTTTCCAAATTTATTTTGTGAAGCCAGCGTTACCCAAACCAGAAAAAGACACTATTTTAAAAAAGGAAATTAAAGACCAATGTCTTTGATGAACAGAGATGCAAGAATCCTCAACGAAATATTAGCAAACAAATTCAAAAATACATTAAAAGGATCATTCCCTATGATCAACTGGGATTTATTCCGGGTATGCGAGAATGGCTCCATGTGTGTAAGCCAATCAGCGTGACACAGCTCTGAAGGTAAACTGAAGGGTTGAGCTCATAGGATCATCTCTATTGGCAAGGATACAGAAAAAGGGAAATCCTTCTGCACTGTTGGTGGGAATGCAAACTGGTGCAGCCACTCTGGAGAACAGTATGGAGGTTCCAAAAAAGATAAAATAGAACTACCCTATGACCCAGCAATTACACTACTAGGTATTTATCCAAAGGATACAAAAATGATGATCCAAGGGACACATGCACCCCGATGTTTGTAACAGCACTATCAACAGTAGCCAAATTATGGAAAGAGCCCAAATGTCTATTGACCGATAAATGGATAAAAAAGATGTGGTATATATATAGATAGATATAGATATAGATATTAGAACTAATTAATTTAGTTGGAGGATATAAATCAGTTAAGTTGCAGGATATAAAATCAACATATAGAAATTTGCTGCATTTCTATACAATAATAACAAAAGAGCAGAAAGAAATTAAGAGAACAATCTCGTTTATAATTGTATCAAAAAGAATAAAATACCTAAGAATAAATTTAATAAGGAAGTCAAAGACCTATATTTGGAAAACTATAAGGCATTGACAGAATAAGCTGAAGATGATACAAATAAATGGAAAGACTCAGCGTGCTCATGGACTGGAAGAATTAACGTTGTTAAAATGTCCACGCTACTCAAAGTGATCTACAGATTGAATCCAAAACCTATCAAAATACCAATAGTATTTTTCACAGAACTAGAGCAAACCCTAAAATTTGTATGTAACCATGACGACCTTGAATAGCCACAGCAATCCTGAGAAAGCACAGAGCTGGCATTATCACAATCCCAGATTTCAAACTGTAACCATCAAAAATATGGTGCTGGCACCAAAAATAGACATACAGATCAATGGAACAGAACGGAGAGCCCAGAAATAGACTCATGCTTACATGGTCAATTAATCTACGCAAAGGAGGCAAGAGTACATACAATGGAGAAAAGACTGTCTCTTCAATAAATGGTGTTGGAAAACCTGGACAGGTACACCACACACAAAAGTAAACTTAAAATGGATTAAAACCTAAATGTAAGACCTGAAACCAAAAACTCCTAAGAGAGGACATAGCCGTAAATTCGTGGACGTTGGCCTTGGGTGTGTACACAAAGGAGTATTACTCAGCCATTAGGAGCATGAAATGTTGCCCTCGTGGACAGACCTGGAGGGTATTATGCTAAGTGAGAAAAGTCAGAGAAAGACAAATACCACATGATTTCACTTATGTGTGGAATCTAAAAAAAAAAAAAGAACAAACAAATAACAGCAAAATAGAAACAGACTCGAAACAAACTGGTAATTGCCAAAGGGGAGGAGCCTGGGGGTTAGGTGTAAGGGGTGAAGGGGATCATGAGGTACAAACTTCCAGTTATAAAATAAAGAAATGACAGGGATGAAAAGTGTAGCACAAGGGACAGAGTCAGGAACACCGTACTAAGGTTGTATGGGGACCGATAGTAACAGCACTTAGCATGGTAAGCGCTGAGTGATGGATAGAATTGTCAGACCGCTATGCTGTACACCTCATACTGCCATAATATTATGTGTCAACTATACTAAAAATAACAATTGTTGAAAATTTTAAAATATATTAAAAATTTGAAAAATAAAAATTTTAAAAATGCTCGAAGGATCCTCCTGGTGCTAAAAGTCTTTGCTAAAGGACAAAGGGTTGAATTTAGAGGAGGCAAATTCAGTTCAGATTAGGAGGATCTTTGTGATGCTGAGAGCTATGCCCAGATTGCAGCGAACCGCCCTGGGAGGCACAGTGTTCTCTGTTATTTAGAAGAGTTTAAGCAGAGGTTTGAAACTGTACTAGGTGATGGTAGAGGTTCTCCTAAGATTCCTGATGCGAATGTGTGCGTTAAAAACTCAACAGTCACTTAAAGCACTGTTTCTTTTTTTTGCACTGTTCTCTGCATTAACTTATGGTATCACTGCCCCTGTTATTTTAGGGTAAACATCGAGATGATTAGGATATTAAAATAACAGCAAAACACCAGCAACCAGGGCTACCCCACGCATTCCTCGGGTAATGAGTTCACTTGCATGCTGGGGGCGGTGCCCTGAGACCTCTGAGACTTACCTTTTTCAGTGTGTCATGAAGCTGGTGTCCTTACCAGGCGCCCCATACTTTCCACTTCCTTCCCTGTTCACGTCATGTAGCACCGGACGGTCAAACCGCGTCAGTTTCAGTGCCGCACAGTCCCGAAGGCCAACAGAGACGACTAGAGAATTCACTGCCAGGAATCTCCAAGTGCCTGTATGTAGAGACTCATGAGTTGTTCGTGTGAAGGAAGGAGCGAGAAACACGGATGCTGTTTTGCATCATAATTAAGAGAATTCTACAGTCCCGTGAAGTCAGTATAGTTTCCGGTCTAATGATCCTTAATCACTTTCCATGGACTTGCTATACCCCTGTACCTCTGTATTTTTCTCAAATTCTAATTCAGACTATTAGAAATCTAATCTGGCCAAAACTTTTTCTTCTTTTGATAGTTTTCAGATGTCCTGCATATGGTGTGCCCAAGATAAAATATAAATGTGTCAAGAATAAAAACTGTTCCCAAGCCATTAGTATAGATGCCTTGCTCATAAATGGTGAATTCTAGGGAGGAAATCATGCTATTACTTCAAGAGGCCCCGACTGCTCTCGTCTCCCAGTTAGACAGGAATCCATCTGGACTCCTATAAAGCAAATATACATTCTTATTCTAATAGCAAAGTGAATCAGGGAAGCTTTAAAACATCAAAATATCGATTGGAGCTGGCATGCAATAAATGAAGGTCCACCTCTACAAATGGTCCCAGATGCCACCGTTGGGTATAATACATCCTGCAGCTTCAATAGAACATTCAACAAACGACTCCCATTTAACGTCCTTGACGATGAACCTAAGTAAGACATTGATAATGGGCTAAGAAAAAAGCCCCAATCATGAGACTATATTAAAATACACAACTGAATTAATGGCTAGTTATGGTAGTGTTACCTCTAAACTCAGACTAACAAGGCCCCAGGCCCATGAGAGTCAGAAGGCTGCTCCTCAGCCCTGCTCAGTTGGGAGTGGGGTCTGGAAGCAGTGTTTCCTCCATATCTCTGATACATTGAACCTCTTGTGAGCCCCAAGCCACAGCCTTCCTTAAACCTTATGAGCCTGGCAACTCTGCTTGCCTGGCCCAGCTCCCAGATACTGTTGCCCAGCTACCTTCTTTAACTCTATTCCTACATGACTTTCTTCCCCAGTTTCTGTGTAACCGTGTTCCGTTCAGCTGAACCTCGCTTCTTTCTCTGTTACTGGTCTCCTCCCCGGCTTCCACCATTAACTGGACATTCAGCTAGAGCTAAACACCTCAAAACCCAGATAAGATAACCCCCCAAACCCCCTCAGATGTGTCTTCTCTTTGACCGTTGAGTCTGACTCAGATCGGATTGAGGTTCCTTACCCTCCCTAAACGTTTGTTTTGCTCTAGCAACTCTCCCCAGCTTTAATGTGGAGCCTGACTTGGTACTGGATGAGTCTTTTCTCCCAGGCAAGAGCTTCTCTCACAGCACGGCCTTGGCTAACCCATGCAATGAGACCTGGAAGTGTATTGCATGGCACAAAGGAAGCTCTCCACGTGATCTAGGGGATTTCAGATGTTCTTACAGATAAACTGCAGAAGGTAACCACTAACATTCTGTTTGCAGATTCAAGAGTGGGGCAGACGTAAGAAGATGTGCCTTTCAAATCCAGTAAATTGCAAACCAGGAGTGTGTTACAGATGTTATTTCATGTAGGGGGCCCAAGTCCTTCTGCTCAAGCCCCCCCCCCAAAGTCACATCATGTGAAATTAGTTAATCTTTATCATTCTCTACTATTTTTTATGAAAGGTGTGGGGAGAGGCAGAGGGAGACAGAGAGAAGCTTAAGCAGGTTCCATGCCCAGTTTGCGGAGCCTGACAGAGGGCTCCATCCCAGGACCCCGAGATCATAACCAGAGCTGAAGTCAAGAGTCAGATGCTTAACTGACTGAGCCACCAGAAACCCCATTCTCTTACTAAATATGTGGGTTGGATGTATTCAGCAGGCGCTGAGCAATGCACGTCAGATAAATTCAGTAACAGCCGTTTAATGGTTCTGCTGCAATGAACGCCAGATGAATCTGATTCTAGTCATAGTTTATCACTAATCAGAAGAATAATTTACCCCAAGGCATTTTGTTTAATTTCAGAGGCTATATAGCCACAGATGGCATGGCCCAAATTGCAGTGTGCGTGTGCAGATGGTTTTTTCACAGGAAAGCTCCCACCTAACCCTGTGAGAGGCCGAGGTGAACCTCTTGGGAGGGGAAGCGGTTCACAGAGAGAATGAATGGTAATCTGATCGCCCGAAGGGACCAAGTGTCTAAAAGAGCTGACATACACACCTGGTTATTAACTAAGGAAATTGCACCTTCCTGGTAGGATCTAAGCTATGACTTTTGGATCCCACTAATTCATGACTTTACTTGAATATTAGAAATGTATCTCTTTTCAAAGTATACTCTATTTATTTATGAGAGAGAGAGCAGGCCCGGGGAGGGGCAGAGAGAGCAGGAGAATCAGGCTCCCCGCTGGCAGGGAGCGGAACCAGGAACTCAGTACCCGGACCCCTGCATCATGGCCTGAACCGAAGGTGGATGCTGACCCAGCGGAGCCACCCAGGTGCCCCTAGAAAAGTATCTTTTGAAGAAAGGATTGATGGCCCAGCTCTGAAGGTGTTAACATGTAAAACAGGGGTCCTTCCGGGTCCCAGTGCCTGGAGAGCTTATTTTAAGAGCAGATATCCAGGCCCTACTGTGGGAGATTCCAGCTGGAGAGCTGTGGGGTAGGGCTCAGTCATCCACATTCTAGATGACCACCCAGATGATTTTAGTGCTGGTTTCATGAAACCCACTTGGAACACCGGGGAAAGAACATAGATTTTAACATCAGACAGAAGGCCTCACGTCCTATTTGAAGCACTTACTTGTGGGTGGTCTTAGTCAAGTTAGGACCCTTTTTGAGTTTCAGTTTCCTCATCTGTAAAATGGGGGTATAATACTCTCATGGGATTGTTGCACATATAGAAAGAAATGGGTATGAAAAGCACCCAGAACCTACACTAGGTGCCCAGTAGATGTTAGTTTTCTACCTGAGGTCCTTGGTGGCTTAGAGCAGAGATGTAATGATAGGACAAAGTTTGAGGGAAACTGAGTCCACCTGACTACATCACCCATGGCTCAGACACGGACACTATGGAGAGTGAAAGGAGACGCTGTTAATAATCGTGCGGACACAGCCAGAATAACCCCAGGACTGTAGTCACTGTCGGTGGTAGTAACATGGGAGATCACGTAATGGCACCGCCTTTTCCCCAGTCTAGTCTGTGTCCTTAAACGGGGAGAATAGGATGTGGTCTTTGTAGCTGTTCACTCCACAAAAGCTTTTCAACCGCTGTTGGTAATCTTGCAGTCGGAATCTGTCCTGAGTGCACTCTTACTGACTCGGCGGTGACTGGTGCTCACACCGTGTACTGAAGAGGCACAGTAGGTCCCTCAGAAACAGATTCTGAGTGTTTAAGGGATTCAGATTCCATGTTAGCCCAACTATTCCCAGATAAGAACATTCTAAATCAGTTCTCATTTTCTGTTGTATCTGAAAACTTCCAAAGAACCCGAATAATAAGGAACAGCACAGTTCTATTCAAAGTCCTTTGTTTTTGTTTTTTACTTCTATAGAGAATTTATAGACTGAAACCTCAGCCTGTGAATCTCAGAACACAGACTACTTGCACCTTCGTGTGCTCGAGTGTCTCCTTTCAACAGGAGGAATGGGTCGATCTTCATTTTAATAGGATCTCATACTTTCGTCAAAATAAGAGCCAGAAAATAAGGGATTTTCAGCTCTTTAATGCCCTTGAAGCTTAAATCGTCTTACAAATGGGAAATCAAGAAATATTGATTTGAGGATATTGTACAAAGAAAGTTCGTGTTAGCACAGGACCAGAAACAATCTAAATGTTGGGCAAGGAGGCTAAATAAGTAGTCATAGCAGTTCCCAAAATATGATCCACAGACGCCTGGGACTGACTGTGAGGTCAAAGCTATTTTCTTAATCATGCTAAGACATTATGCATCTTTTTCACTGTTTTGATGTTTGCATCGATAGTACAAAAGCGATGGTGGGTGAAACTGATGGTGCCTAAGCGTGAATCGAGACAGTGGCCCCAAGACAGTGCCCCAAGACAGCAGGCATTGTATTCCTCACCACGACACACGCCCGTTAAAAAAAAAAAAAAAAAAAGCTAGTTTTACTGAAGAATGTCCTTGATGAGGCAGTACAAATTACCACTTTCATTAAATTTTGTCCCTTGAGTCCTTGTCTTTTACTATTCTGTGTGACAGAATGAGAAGCATGCAAAAAGCATTGTATGAAGTACTAGGGTTATTCAAGGAAAAGCACTTATCCCATTGTTTGAGTTGCAAGTTGGACTATAATGGAACATTTTGCTTGAAAAAACTGACAGGCGAGCTGTAGTTATTCAGAATTCAAACTCTAGTTACTGGACAGATACCTCCTCAAAAATACGTGGACTTACCACTTCAAGGAAAACAGAGACCACCCCTCTTACCAATGGTAAAAGTGAGCTTTCCAGAGAAAATCAGAACTTTGGAGAGCCTCCAGGAACTTGACAAGTTCTGAGTACTTAAAGATTTTGGCGGGAGATTGGTGGTGATATTTATAAATAATATTTTGTGATATGACATAATAGAATAAGCCAACCTTTGGGAGATCCGCATAACTCAGTAAATCCTATTTTCCAAGTGATTAATGCATGATCCTTCAATACATGTGGAGATAAATGATCCTTTCAAAGTGTAAAACAGACCAATAGCTTTTAACATAACAAAGCAGGAAAAGTTTATGCGATTTCAGATTCTAATTGTAACTAACCTTTAAGAAATTACAACATCTTTGATTTTTTGGTGCAGAGAAGAATATTCACAATTATCTGAAAAGACTATCAAAATACTCCTCTCTTTTCCATCTACATATCTGCGTGAGCCCAGATTTTCTTTATATTTTCAATCAAAACAAAATCTTGTAACAGATTGAATACAAAAGTGGATATGAGAATCCATTTGTCTTTAATTAGGCGAAACATTACAAAATTATAAAAACAATGCCATTTTTATACTAAGTCTAGAAAATAAAATTAATTTTCACAAAATATATATATATTTTTTTTAATATTTATTTATTTATTTATTTGACAGAGAGAGATCACAAGTAGGCAGAGAAGCAGGCAGAGAGAGTGAGAGGGAAGCAGGCTCCCTGCTGAGCAGAGAGCCCGATGCGGGGCTCGATCCCAGAACCCTGAGATCATGACCTGAGCCGAAGGCAGCGGCTTAAACCACTGAGCCACCCAGGCGCCCCATAATTTTCACAAAATATATTTATGTTAATATGCAGTAGGTTTATGGTTGTCATCTTAATATATATTTTAAATTTTTCAAAATTGATTTCTAATATGTAGACATTTATACACAGTAAATATTATATAAGCATCGATATAATTAAGGAGAAATCTTTGTACTTTTAAGTAATTTTAAGAGTGTGAAGCTTTGATAAGAGACCAAAAAAATTGAGAACTGCTGAGTTATAGAGTATTAGTAAAGTGGGGTCCTATGAAACAGTGAAAAAGAATAAAATAGACTTATAAGCACTTACTGAAATACACTTTATGATATATTATTTAGCAAATGAAGTAAGTTATGTTGTAATATGTATAGTATGCTTCCATTTGTATGAGATAGGGGAATAAAGATTATAGCAACACGGTTGTACATACGGATGCACACGTTATTATTTATGAATGGAGATTTGTTGGGGATCTAAATCGCAGTTGCATCTGGGAAGTGACCTGAGGTTTCAGCGGATGGGAGAAAAACTTTTCTTGACATATCCTTTTGCATTAAAAAAAAGTTACAATGGACTTATGCTATTAGGAAAACTAATAATTAGAAAATCAAGAATCATACAATGAATTATATCAGACGAAGTGACTCAGCAGGACAGACCCGGCAGTAGACCCGAGCTGTATCAGCACCGGGTCTGCCATTTTGGGCTCCTGAACTATTAAGAGAGATGTGTCCTTTTGAGTTCACAGTATCAAATTTTAACTTCCACTACGGCAAGTAAGTACTTTTTGTCCTGCTTCCTATCTTCCTGCAAATATTTATTTTTCATTAATGTTAAGCAATTCTACCGGCAGTACTTATTTTCGTTAACGTGGAATGGCAACATTTTTCTGGCAAGAAATATCTTTTCTTCTCGCCAGGTTCTGTTTATCAGAAGAGGGAAAGCAAGACACACAGAACACGAAGGACAGAAAAGATGGGGGTCGGGAGCAGAAATTAGTAACAGGAACAATGGAGGGGATTAGGATGGGGAAGGGAGTGGGGGGCCACGGGGGCAGGAAGGAGGCAAGGGGAAGTGAACCACGGGAAACACTAAAGGGTCGTAGGGAAAGAGCCCAGGAGGGGAGAAGGCAGAACTGGTGTATGGTCAGGGCGCAAGCACCTCGAGATGGTGGGTGGGAGAAAAATACACAGAAGTTAGGACCAAGGGAAGCCACGTTGAAAACAAGAAATAGTCTGTTGGAGAGAACCAGCAGCCTTAGCTAGCAACTGAGGCCCCGCTGAGCTTGGCTCAAGAGACAGGGGAGTGGAAATCACTAGACCAAAATCCAGGGGAAACTGAGTGGGACACCACGCCGGGACGGAGGGGTTGCAGACTTTCTTTTTTTGATGTAAGTTCTGAGTGGTTTCCAGGCACAAACGACGAGACCCTAACTTTCTATGTTCCATCTGGAAAACCGAAAGCACGGGGAGGGCAACGTTGATCTGTGATGGGCGCATAAAAGGCAGAGACGGAGAAAGAAACTTCTGTGAGCCCCATCCTGCGAGGAAGGAGCGACGGGGGCGCTGAAAGGGTCCTTTATCCACTGGCCGCACAGCTGGAGCCGAGCCGGTCTCAGCAGCTGAGCGTCAGCCCCGTCACTCTGACCCAGACAGTCCCTGACACACAGCGCTCCGCCCACCCGGCCTTGGGCTGGGGCCAGGGATGTGGGAGGCGGGAGCGAGCAGAACCACCTCTCCACTAAAATATTAGGGAAATGGAAATTTTGAGGAAAGGGGTAAAAGGGGATTGCCATCAGCAAAAGTGAAACTTTCACAGCAGAAAAACTCGGGTACTTGCATCGGGGAACAAAGTTAGGAAGGGGAACACCCAATTGAGCAAACGTGTCGAGAATGCCCCCAGCTGAGTTACTCCTTTTAAGGCATATTTATTCCGGGGAAGTAAGGAGTTTGGGCGTTCGGAATCAGCGGTTTGTCAGTGTTATTACCGTCTAGAGTCTAGGGTCCCCCCAGTTTTATCTTTTAAGGCTGAGCTCTGGCACCTATCACTTTTATACCAACCATAATCTGCTTTTTGCAAACAGCTGTTTGTACCAAAACGAGTCACACAGCAAGTTACACGAGGCACCAAACGTAGTTGCACAAGAATAACTTACTGATTTGTTAGTGGAAGGTATTTGTTGGCTTACAAGGGCTATTGGGTTGAACACCCATAAAAGCAAGGACGGCACAACTTAGCCACATTCTTTCTTTTTAAATTATTTTTATTAACATCTAATGTATTATTTGTCCCAGGGGCACAGGTCTGTGACTCATCGGTCTGACACAATTTACAGCACTTCCCATAGCACATGCCCTCCCCAGTGTCTGTCACCAGCCACCCTCTCCCTCCCACCCCCCTCCCCACCCAGCAACCCTCGGCTTGTTTCCTGAGATTAAGAGTTTCTCGGGTTTGTCTCCCTCCTGATCCCATCATGTTTCATTTTTTCCTTCGTTTTTTCCCCCATGACCCTCCAACCCTGACTCTCGAATTCCTCATATCAGGGAGATCATATGATCATTGTCTTTCTCTGATTGACTTATTTTGCTCAGCATAACACCCTCTACTTCCATCTACGTCATCGCAAATTTAGCCACATTCTTCTTTCCACGCTATTACCTCCCGTTTTATACGGTATCAGTCCATAGCGGTCTATTAACGTCATGGTCCTCACATCGGGCTAACACTGACCAAGAAGCAAGTGTTCTCTAGTGATGAGAAAAGTGAGCAAAAGGTTAAAGGATTACAGTACAATTATCCTGAAACATCTGGGAATGAGTCATTCAATATAGCTGGCGATTGATTCCCTGAAATACAAGAATATTTTTGTTGTAATGGTTTTCCGTGGAAATCATATTAAACAGACAAAATTTATTCTTCTCTTTAAGAGTGTATTCTGGTTATAATTTTGCCCTTCCTTTATTACTCAGTGTTCATTAAGTTACTTTTCTCCACAACTATATAGGGATGATCTGGGTCCTACAGAAGAATATAAATTCGTTCACACCCTTTGCTCGAGCTCTCAACGGAATATTTAAAGGTTTTCTCCTTAATTTTCTTTTTATAGCTTTCTGTCACTTTCCTTGTTGCCAGGCTGTCGGCCGCTTCACCACACCCCCAACCTCCTTCAGACTCGCCTCTAATCTGCTAGGCTTGGAAGTCCGATAGCTTTGTGCGCAAAAATTATGGATCCAGTACCAGGAAGTCGGCTCTGAATTGTACAGGAACAAAACGCCTGGACTTCAGGGTGCCAGATTTGTCAGTCTGTTATGAACTCCGCGAACTCTGACATCATTTGGATGCTCACAGTTGTTTTTATTTTATTTTATATTCTCAGCCATGATCTTGTTTACAGAGAGTGCCAAGTGAATTCAGGAAAAATGAAGTGCTTTAAGCATAAATTGAGGAAATCCTAGGCAGTTGTGAAGGCTTTACTGAATATAAATTCAGTATTTGACCATGAAAATGATTATCAGGGAGTGGGGGGACAGATTCTCCCCACCAAAGCAAAACGCATTTATTTATTACTCTCAAAGCTCAAGTTCATGCTTATTTTATGAAATTTAAAAAAAAAAAAAGAAAAAGGAAACAAGTATCTCAAAAATGTTACCAAAAATTCTTGCTATTAATATTAAAACCTTTCGGGGTCGCCTGGGGGGCTCAGTGGGTTAAGCCTCTGCCTTCAGCTCAGCTCATGATCCCAGGGTCCTGGGATCGAGTCCCACATTGGGCTCCTTGCTCAGCGGGGAACCTCTTCTCCTTCTGCCGCTGCCTCTCCTCCTGCTTGTGATCTCTCTCTCTCTGGTAAATAAGTAAAATTAAAAAAAAAAAATTTTTTTTTAATTAAAATCTTTCAGGAACCACATTTAAATAACTGTTGTGTGTATGGTGTGTGTGTGTGTGTGTGTTCGTTCACATAGAGTAATACGGTAGAGGAGCTACATAACTCCGGTCACTTTGTGTATGCAAGTTTGTAGTCTCTCTACTTCGTATATCATGAATATTTTTTGCCTTACTACATAATCTCCATTAGCAGTTCAACTACTACATAATACATCGAATGGATGTCCTTCAGTGTTCATATTTATGGATCATTGTACATACTGGTATATTCATAGTTTACCACTTTATAAATTTATCTGTTTTGAGGTGTGGGGGTTTTTTGGATGTTTTGAACACAATTATTCATTTATCACATTGTTGTAAAAGTCTTCCTTAATATTTTGTCAGTTTTAACCATACTACTTATGTTCATTTTTCTAGCAAAAATGTATTTAACAGAGATAGGAACTAAAAACCAGAATTCATTTAGATGGAAATTTTCCCGACAGCAAACTCTGCGAAAACACACTAATCAAAGACACGTGAGGTCGTTGGCTTGCTCGGATGTCAGAACGTTTTTCCTCTCATGCTCATCGTTCTTATTTTAAACTCTGTCTTCTTTTTCTCGTTCCAAACACAGTTGGCTCCTGACCAACTCAGGAGTTAAGGGTGCTGACCCCCCAGCACAGTCAACCATTTGTATATAACTCGTGACTTCCCCAAAACTACTGGCCTTTTTTTTACTACCATTTGCTTCCTCCTGACCAGAAACCTTACTGATAATATAAACAGTCTATGAACACACATTTGCATGTTATGTGTATTATATAGTATATTCTGACAATAAAGGAAGCTGGAGAAAAGCAAATATTATTAAGAAAATCATAAGGAAGAGGAAATACATTTACAGCTCTGTGCTCTATCAGAAAAATCTGCATATAAGTGGATCCCCCGCAGTTCAAACCTATGTTGTTCAAGAGTCAGCTGTAGGGATGTGTAAAAGGCGCCCGTTTTCTGGATCTTCTGTATTCTCCAACTTATAAATAAAATACTTTGGCTCCTTTGGAAGTAGCGGTGACTCAGTCCTTATATTTAAGCCATGCGTATCGTTTTTGTATTCATTGGAAATCAAAGACGGTTTTGCTCCACAGCCTCCCAGCGGACAAGGAGAATTGCTATTATAGGATGTACACGCGGCAGGGAGATCCGCTCACCGTTGATCTTCCTCACATGGATCTTGAGAAGAAAACCTGGCTTTTATTTTTCTGCTTCTGAAGTACATGAAAAAAAATAGCAGAGAAATTTAAATCAGATCATATGACTTACCAAATTGATTAGAATTATTAATTTTGACTGTCTAGCCTGGATTTCTATAAGAGGAGAAACTGCCCTTGGGAGACTCGATAATAGATTTAAAAAGCTCACGCCAGGTATTATGCTTGTCCCGGAGATTTAAGTTAATCTCGAGACAGAGTCCAAACACAGTAAGTCAAAGTAACAGAACCAGTTGCTGAAAGACAATTTGCCCATCTCAGATCTGCCAGGCACAGGCTTTCTGACACCGGCCAGCCACTGGCTTGTCTCGGCCTCAGTTTCCTTGTTTGTAAAATGAAGTGGTTGCAGGAGGGGATCTGAGAGCCTCACAGGGAGCCCACCTGGATGGACCGTTCAAGGGAGGCAGCGTAGGAACGTCCGTCCCTCTGAGAAGTTAAGCTCAGCGTATCCTTCGGGAAGATACTGGTTCAGCTGCCGAGAGAGACTGTAGGGGAAAAACCAGTTACTGCAGCTGCTGGTTTCACTTCCTACCTTGTAGGCAGCCCCTGCTGTGACGTACAGGAAGGAGGCCTATGGGGGAAGCAAACGCAGACACTCCTGGCACCGGAGGAAACACCCAGTCAATCCACATGCCTGTAAGGGGGTCCTGGCTATTTATAGCTGCGAGTACTTTGGGAGGGAAGGTGGTTAACAGTATCCACTTCCTCAGATAATACCCTCCTCATGGGAATGTACAGCCTGAAAGATAATAAACATCAAGTAATATTCCAAAGTAAAACCTCCTTTAGGTAATTTCCTTGCAAAAATTGTAACCAAATGTTAAATGTCAATTGCAGGTTTTTTTTTTTTTGGTCATAAATGCCTATAATTTTACCAATCAAATGAGAAGCGGTTAGGGAGCCATCAAGTAGAAAAGCTCTGGAACAAGGCTGGTGATAGAGATGTTTTGTAAAGAGGGTGGATGCATCAAAGACTTACTCATGAGTGGCTGGTCCACGCCCACCCGAAGTGCTGTCGTATTTTGCCCAGTAGGTGATAGGCGGGAGTGCGGATGTGCTGCTCCCGAGGGCCCAGACCGCTGTCCCAGCTCAGTGTCTCTGTGCGTGGCTGCTCCTGCTGTTCACAGTGGCCAGGACCCCCTCGGAGGCCGGGTTAGAACAGCCTTTCAGATCTTCTCTAACCACAACCCACAGTAGAAATCCATCTTGAACTATGGACCAGGAGGCACATGTGTGAACTATGTCCGTATGAATACAAGTAGATACATCAGGAAATGATACACTCCCCATGTGGGTGGTGTGATGAGACTCTGTTTTAGTCTGTGCTGCTTTATTTACTAAGATGCTGTGGCAACCCTCTGTACGGATGACATAATCCGCAAGCAGGTTGTAGGCTACGGTTTGACAAACACCGGCCTAGAATGATAATAAGGATGATGATAAATATAATAATAGTATATAATAATAATACAATAAAAATATCAACCAACAGAACCCTGAGCCCTATTTAGAATAATCAGAAGAGTGACCCAGACTAGAAGATGTGGAGGAGCTGTCTTCGGTCCAGGAGGACTTTCCGAGATGATAACTGACCGTCACTGTGGAGACTGTCTGTCCGTGTTCCACCCGTGTTCCTGATTCATCGAAATAATGTTGCATTAGATCTTTGAAAGATCTGTTTCTATATATATCCTGACCTTAACCGGATTTGAGAGTTAAAGGAAAATTCAATTGTGTAACACACCATTATTTTATAGCTGCTAAGAGGGAAAATAGGCTGTCAGTTTGGATGGTATAACGCCATCGGTCATAGGACACATCTCTACATCAGAGATGTTAATGAATATGAAAAAAAAGTAAATCAACATTGAACTAATCACTTGGAGAGTTCTCAAGCCTTCTAGGTCCCCTGTTCGTCCCTAGGTAAAACCAGCAGGGGTTTTCTCATCCGTGGGGATTGTGCTCTATTAATTGTGCTCTATTAATCTTCTGCAATCTCATAGAATTCTAGATCTGAAAGGCATCCTCCGTGATAATCTGGATCGTTGCCTGTCAACGGGTGAAGAGTCAGGGAGATGACGTGGCTTGTCCCGGATAACATATGAAAATGAAGATAACAAGAAGTTTAGAACAAACAAAAAGATCTAGGTCGTCAGATTGAAAGGAGAAACAAATAGTGGCGCATAGAAACGAAGACTGGAACCCCAGCCGTGGTCTCCTTAGTCGGTCTCCTCAGTTTGTAATACGGAATCGGTCGCATGAAAACAAACTCATGAAAAGGGACCCTCATTGCCTTGTGTGTTTCGGACCCAGTATCTCCATTCTGTGAAGACAGAGAAACTACTGCCTGACCTTGCCGCTCTCGGCTGCGTCCTTCGTCATAGTGTCCCCTCCTCGAGAGTTCACAAGCCGTCTTACCCGGGTTTCATTCCCAGTCTTCGTTCTCTGTCAGACCATCAGACTCTCGCACTCTCAGCCCAACTCGATTTTGTGTTTTTTACGTCCCGCCCATTCCCCCAAGGAGGAGCCGGGTCGGCCTTTCTATCTAGCTAAGGTCACGCGCCACACCATCCTGTCCCTCCGGCCCTTGAAGAAGTCCCAGTCCACCCGGTGTGGACGTCATGTGGTCGGAGGCTTCCCACGTCCGTTGCTTTACAGATGCTCCTCACGCGGATTCCTGTTCATCCTTTCTTTTAGGTCCGACGCCCCCTTTTTCGTTATTCATAGAACATCCTTCTGTTAACGGCATTTTGTGGCCCCTGGATACCTGGACCATATTCTCCGTCCCTCTCACCTGACTTAGCAGTGCACTTGAAAGATGCTTCCTAACTCATCTCAACTTGGTACCTATTGCGTTCCTCCGAGGGTACGGCTTTTGCGCTGCCCATGACTTTGAGGATGATGCCGCGTCTGAAACTTTTTTGATGCATATGGCCCCTGTCTTCAGAGTTGACCGCTTCGTGGGAACGAATATTCAAGTGCACGCGCGCACACTGCACACCGACACACGGGAAGGAGCACATGAGCAGAAGAGCCAGGCTCTGTGGATGTTTGCTCGGGAGGGCCTCGTTCATCGCCCAGGGAGCAGCCACGGAGAGAGTCCTCGACCAAGCTAGAGACTGGCCTACCATCCCACCACCCACTCTCCGTATCTTAACACGTAGTCCGTACTTAACTGT
The DNA here is from genome assembly GCA_020311275.1 of Eira barbara. Taxonomy (NCBI): domain Eukaryota; kingdom Metazoa; phylum Chordata; class Mammalia; order Carnivora; family Mustelidae; genus Eira; species Eira barbara. Next base: position 1,715,516 of record JAHRIG010000018.1, read on the forward strand.
TTCTACTTCCTCGGGTTTGCTGCATCATTCCTCTGTGCCTTTATTTGTATACCGTCCCCGCCTGCAGCGTCCTCACCACTTTCTCCATGGGGATTGCACCTGTCCTATCTGAAATCTCTCAGAAGAAGTGCTTTCTTACCACTGCTACGTCCACGTTCCCCTCCACAGTGGTGCACGCAGCTCTGAGCAGGTGTGGCCCATCGTAGCCCTTGTCGCAGTTTGCTGTCTGCTCACAGGTTTCCATCCTCAGCGTGCCTCAGACACCCGAGACAAGGTGCCAAAGATCCTCTTGGAAATTTTGGCAGTTACAATGGTGCTGGCAACTATAATTTGTGGTCGATCCATATTTCCACCCCCCCCCCAAAAAAGAAAAGAAATAAATTTAAGAGAAATACTGTATCTGCCACTGGACGGAATAACTCTTACCGGAGGAGACGAGCAAACAGAACCCGTTAATCCTCCCAGATATCAGAAGCTATTCTTAGAGTCAGGTCCTCTTCAGAGTTTATCTTTGGTGTGGAATGAGTCACATAAGCTTGTTAGCAATATCTTAGAAAAAATATCATCTAAAAGGTTAGAGCCCGTTGGACTTCTGTTGCAGTGACTCATCAGACAGCCTTCGAAATGTTGTTTTTTTCTTTAAGGCTACAGGGGTTTTATCACTGCTGGGACATCGTCTAGGTTGGATAATACATGTTATATCAGTTTGCTCATTTTCTCCTGAATAATGGTTTACTTTAAAAAATGAGTTTTATATATATATATATATATATATATATATATATATATGCTTTAATACTGTTCTATTAATTCATTTTACTTCACTTTATATTTTACTATTGCTACTGCCCAATTGACAGTATTTTCAGAGCCAGAGAAGGGATCCTCCCTAAGGAAGGAGACATCAGTTGGAGTCTATTTGCAAGTATCAGTGATAGATCTGAATTTCAGTTAGTTTGCATCCTGGAACCCATAATCCGGGAGGTATTCCTTTTACCTTAAAGAAGGACATCTCGGGACAGAGAAACTCACATGAGAGTTTCTAACTTTCCTGACTTGCTAGGGTCAGCAAGTTTAGCGTAGTAGCGATGGCAGGAAATCCGTCGTCATACTCCAGCACCTGCGGAATGCCACATGCATTTTAAGGATGATGCAGAGGGCATCTGAGTTGCTCAAAGCTTGATTAACTTCTGTCATTTGCCACATAGGTGATGTAGGACAGTTTACTTTACCTCTGTCCCTGCTATCTGTAAAATGAGATTTGAAACATCCGCCTCACGGAATTGTACTGAAACATGTACGTAGAAGAGTGAGTATATGTGAAGATTCATGTGTTAATGTCAGGTACATATCAAATCTTTAAAGTGTTATTTTTAATAACATTATTGCTTCTTGGTGTGCCTAGGTGACTCAGTCAATTAAGCATCTGCCTTTGGCTTAGGTCATGGTCCCAGAATCCTGGGATCGAGTCCCGCGTCAGGCTCCCTGCTCAGTGGGGAGTCTGCTTTTCTGCCCCTTCCCTGGCTGGTGTTTTCTTTCTCTCCCTCTCTCTCTTACTCACTCACCCTCTCTCTCAAATATATAAATAAAAATCCTTAAAAAAATAATATTGTTACTTCTAGGCTATTTTATAAAATTATTACCTCATTAAATAGTTTTCATTCATATCTCACACTATTTAAATTTTAAACAACAATTTTAAAAAACAATCGCCCTGGGGCTTTGGCACCACCACTGAAATTGTAGATTTAGAATTTCTTTTTTTTTTTTAACTTTTCATTTAAAAATTCTTTTTATTATTATGTTCAATAAGCCAGCAAATAGTACATCATTAGTTTCTGAAGTAGTGTTTAGCAATTCATTATTTACATAGAATTTCTTATGTAACTCGTTTTATTTTATTTATCACTCAGGATTTATTGCTGGCTTACCCTGTGCCAGGCACAAGTACTATTACAAAGTTGAGTCACTGATAGACCCAGAATACCGTTATTGGTATTCAACAGAGTTCCTTGTGTGTGAAGTCCTTCTTAAAGCTCTCTGGTGATTTCCTTTGGCTGAATCAATTACTTTGGAAAATTTTATTGATCTAGTCCGAGTCTGAGTTTGGGAGACTGCATTAGAAAATGACTCATAAATTCAAAGAACAGCTTCAAAATTATTCTGTTCATGATATATAGGAAGACAGATTTTGATAATTCAGCAGAAAACAAGAGAGCCTTACTCCAAAAAATATAGACACGCCTACTTAGGCCATGAGGGATTACCCCAGATTCTGCTTGTGGAGTCAGGCTGTAGGGAAGATCCTGTAGGCAGCAAATCCATGTAAATGAGTGCTGCAGTGTGGAAAGTTGCCCACAGTTTAAGTGAAAAGACAATTTTAAAATACAGAAAATCTAGATATATAAGCAATAAAATGTGGAGAAGGAGGGGTGGGATCGCAGGTGGATTTTTATTGCTGTGGCTAATTTTTAATGAATACATCTTATGTAATAAGTCACATAGAAAAGAAAGTGAATGCTGTTCAAAAGTTGATCTGAATGAAGTTCAAGGACTTCTATAGCAGTTCATACAGTCTGGTAACAAGTCATTTTAGTACTGATGTAACAGTGAAAGGAGGGGTGGCTTGTATTTAAAGTAGCCGACCTGAGAGACCTCTAGAACCTGCGGGGCTTGCAGGAACACTCAGAAATACCAGAAGTACATTTATTTCCTATTCATATGGGCAAGAGCGTCTTCCACAAAATATTTCAAGTTACTTTTGCCAGGATCATTGAGACCAGGATGCGCCCTACAATATTTCAGTAAAAAATGGTTGTTCTAGGGACCTGGGTGGCTCAGGTGGTTAAGCATCCAACTCTTGGTTTCAGCCTAGGTCATGATCTCAGGGTCCTGGATTGAGTCCCGCACTGGGCTCCACGCAGAGCAAGGTGTCTGCTGGGCATTCTCTCTCTCTCCCTCTGCTCCTTCCCCTGCTCTCTGTCTCTCTCTCCCTAAAATAAATAAAGCCTTTAAAGACATTTAAGATAAATACATGATTAGCGACTTAAAATGGTATTGCAATCACTTAGGAATGTTAAGAAAAATGAGAACTATCAATTAAATTTTGAAACTATTGAGAATAGTGGGAATGTACCCTAAAAGTTATGTCCTAAAAAAGAAGAGGTGGTGTGGTCTTCCAAGGAGAAAATTCTTGGAGAGACGACAGAGACAATAAAGAAATGGTGAAATTAATACAAGAAGAGCCATTGGGTCATAGGCTTCCTGCGAAATCTATGTATTGTAATTAATTTCAATCTGATATATGTAACTGCCACAAAAGATTTTTTTAAACTGTCCAGTAATTCCCTGAGTAAATCAGAATAGGTTACATAATTACTTTAAAAATATTATTCGAATACAAATAATTTTTGTCATCTTTTTATTCCATGTGAATACTTGTGTGTTAGATTAGTTTTTCTTTTAATACAGAAATAGAATTATTTTTAAAAAGTTGTCATAAACTGTGTTATATGTTAAAATTACAATCCAATCATGAAAAAAGAAGAGTCTGCAAGTCATTACAAGAAAGTGACACGGAAAACTCTTGGTAAAGAACCAGTCTGTCCTACTAGTAACAAGCTTGCAGAGCTTATTAAGAAGAACTAAACAAATAGAATTTTACCAAAAAATTGTTATGTTCATAAAAATGGCCATACGAAGCAGGAACTTTCTGGTTGTCTTGCCTTCCAAAGTTAAAATCTTAGTAATTAGAATTCAAAAACCAATATGGAGAAAGGCTGTGTAACTGCTTACCACAAAAGAACAAAACACGCCAAGTGTCAGACCACAAAATGTCACAGAACTCAACTTCTTCCTCAACCAGGAAGCATAAAGTCAGTCAAAAAATAAAGAATGCTTTGTGTTGTAAATTTTGGTTTGGATTTGCAGAAGCAGGATTAAAAGGGTCTTTAGTAAAAGGAAGCCAAGCCATCTTGAAGGTGAACCCTCTTGGCAAGAAGCCATTAGACATTGAACTTCCAGTTAGACGTCGTTCAGGTAGAGCTCCACGTCAGAGAAGGAAAAGCCAGAGGCAGCCACCTTGAAAGAGACCCCCCATCACGCCACACCTGCTAGTGAGTGAGCCTCACTCACCCTGTTGTCGATTAAAAGCTGATGTTGGTTGAGGGCAAGGGGATCTAAGAGGGAGGAAAGATACTGGGTTGCCAAGAAGTACGGTATGGTATTGGTTTGTTCATTTTTACATGGCTGTTCCTTTCAGATGTGAATCTCTCACCATTGAAGAAGCAGAGTGCAGGTTAATTACATAATTCCTCATTCTGCTCTTTTGTGATTAGCCTCTACCTTGTCCTGCCACTCTAAACACTGCTTGTCTCACATGACAAATTGTATGTGCCATGAGTCATTGGTCTTTCTTAGTTATTAATTCTTCTTTACCCAGAATTCCGTGGATAAAGAGACGCTTCCAGTGGACAGTTCCAGCGGAGACAGGTAGCGGTCTTCCGTTTGTCGACTTTTCAGGGATGGGGCATAGGAGAAATCTCAAATTGCTTAACACATATTTAGTTAAACAACGAATGATTCTATTATTGTAGCTTCCCCATTCTAAGAGAGTTAGGAAAACAAAGGGAAACTGTCTATCAGAATTATCACATATTACATATTGCAATTAGTTTATTAGAGAAAGCATGGTAGGAGCCAGATTGTGATACTTCATGCAGACGTCTAGTCAGTCTGTGCTTATAATATCAGTAACTTTAAGTATAATAGAAAGTATCATTTCTCTCCATATATCTAATTTCTTTTGCAATTCCATAAACAGAACTTGTATTGCTGGAAATTATTTCCCAAATAGTTTTAAACCTAGTTCTATCCCATTTCCTGTCCAAAAATATGGTAATTTGATGATAAAATCAAGCCTTTCTAGAAAGAAAGGAATCTTAATGTATATAAAACATTAAATTACATATATAAAAGAAATATTAACATGTGTTATCAATGTTGCTAAATATGTAGCTGTGTGATTTTTGTTTCAAGGATAGATTCTGTATTGTTCATTTGAAGAAATGTTTATTGAACATCTGTTATTTGCCAGGTAATAGGGAATTCTGATCTCCAGGCATTTACAGTTTAGTGGAGGAAACAGATAAGAGACCATAAGAATTCATGTGATAAATGTGAACTTTAGGCAGAAGGACAATATGCTATAGTAAATCTAGTAATTTATTGACTCATTTTTTCCTGAAATGTATAGGGTTCCACTAGACGTAGGGCTAGCTAGATCAAGGGGCTCAAACAATACTATCAGGACCAGGGTCTCTTTCTCTCCCTCCATCTCTAAGCTTTGCCTTCTTTGTGACAGTGTCAATCGTAGGCAGCCAACTGGCTCCAACAGCTCCAGGCTTACTCCCACCACAACAGAAACCTCATCCCATTAGTTCCTGCACAGTTTCCAGTGCTGATCGAGCCTTCCTGAGTCACATGTCCACTTCCGATGCAAGCAGTCTGGTCCTGTGATACACCACTCTCATGATCCCAAGGTCACAGGGACTGAGTTAGCTATGGGTGAATCCAAGGAAAAAACCAGGTGCTACTACCAGAAGAAACAAGAGATGTCCACCATAATCCACAATCACTGGTCATATTAAATAGCACGAGATTTAATGACTCTATGCTGTATCAATTTCTATGTTATATAGAATATATCTCTTCTATATGTGAATATAATCTGTAAGGAGAGATCTGGAGCGGGCTACTCAAGAGGAACGTGAAGAATCTCTTACTCCGATTCAAGGAGCTGTGCGTCCTTCCCGTAGAGCGCTGAGAAGACTGAGGTGTGAGGTGGCAAAGTGAGAAACAAGAGATTGCTCTGGAAATGAAGTGGAATAAAGCAAAGGAAAGGAAAATACGGTAAAAAGAGAGAAATTTTTCTATGGTGACCTCAATAGACACCTACACCCTTCAATCCGCTGACACGTAGGAGCGACCTCTAAGGATGGCTCTGGAAATGAGTCCTCCCAGCCCGGAGAGACACTAAGATCCAATGAGGACAATGACTTCCAAGTAATTTTAAATTCCAAACTAAAAGAACTGTTTTTAAACACTTTAATATTTTATCTCAGATAAACTGAACAAAAGCAAGAAACAAACAAACAAAAAATTTAAACTTGAACTCAACCCCTTCTTTTTGGAGAAGGGTGTTTGTTTGATTTTCCAAAATATTGCCTCAGTGATGCTTCGACATGTCAGGTCAGCTACATAAGCGGGAAATTTATCAGTAATTTTTCAGTAAACACATAACTGTGTTTTTCCACAGGACAAAGATGTTCCAATGGTTTCTCAGTAAATGTGTTTACTTCATTAAAGATCTATTTTCATAAGCCAGAGGTCATTACTAGTCATGGCTGCCATGAATGTGTCATAAATAAAACAAAAACTAAGCCCATTAAACAATTACTATGCAGAAATCCAGGCTAAGGAACAGTTGTGTATTAAACAGTTAAGGTTCTTATCCTCATTAATATGTTCTCAAATCTTTCTAACTTAGAGAATGCCTAATGTTATCTTAAAAATCACTTGTTCCCCACTCTCCACCCCACAGCACTTTGTGTCTGTTACTGTAGCATGTATCATGTTGCATTTTTATAGAATTTATTGTATCTGCCTTTTTGTGGAGAAGGATTTATGACACTTGTCATTTGCTTCTTTCCATGTCTGCCTTTACACCTGGACTGTGAGCTCCCAAAGGACAGGGATTAAATCTGTCTTTTTATCCCCATCAACTGTGCTTGGTAAATACAGATATACCTCATAAATGCTGAGTAAAATAAAGAAAGGATAAATGTTTTAATGAACACTTCCATTTAAATGAATTCCTGAACTCCTGTTTATTATCATCTTAATTAGTTTTCATGTTTTAATTGCTTCAGAGCTCAAGTCTGCATACGTTAACCAGCTCCCAGGTATATACCTGCTTATGAAATTAGATTATGACTTATGCCGAGGGTGGGGAACGACAGATTAGTCCTGGGCCAGGTCCCCTGGTGGCGTGCAGGCATGACTGGCAGTGTCTGGTTAACGCACAAGACAGACCCCCAGTTGCCTTTTTGTGTTGAGTGAAGAAGAAACGCCCAGTGAAAAAACTCTTAACTACGTTTACTGCTGAGATTAGTTGCATGTGGGTATGTTTGACGAATTCTTGAGTCTTCTCTGAAGCAGATTTTCAGGTTAGGGGACTGTGAGTTCTTCTGGAAGAGAATGAATTTTAAGGGAAAATAGCCAGGCATGATAGGCCAAGCCAATGGCACATCCTTCCTGACTTTGGAAGGAAAGAGAATTCTGTGCCCAAGCAGGTGTGTTGCTTGGATTCTCTCTCTCCTCATTAGACCCAGGGAAGGTAGCAAGGCAGAAAGATAGGCCAAAGCTGGAAAGACTCTCTAGAAGCTCTCTAACACTTGGGGTTCTGTTTTGCAGTACACTGGGGTCCCTCAAACGGAGTGTAACACGAGGTAGGGTGGCTGTTCTGTCTCTCCCCTTCCTCATCAGCATTTCTTCGTGATCTACTTAAACTTCATTTAATCTTCTACCTTCATGTTTTCACAGAGGAAGGAACCTTGTTCTCCTTCCCACCAGGACTGTGGTGTTTGAAGTAAACGTCTAGTTTCTTTCCCAGCCCCATACCTGCTTCCCCACAAAGGAGGAGTGGGGGGTGGGGGGACGTCCCTGTGTTGAAAGTGACTGTTCCTGCATAGATCTCTCTTTTTTTAAAATTTTTATTTAAAAATTTTTTAATAACCATATAATGTGTTTTTATCCCCAGGGGTACAGGTCTGTGAATCGCCAGGTTTACACATTTCGCAGCACTCATCATAGCACATACCCTCCCCAATGTCCATATCCCCACCACCCTCTCCCGTCCCCCCTCCCCCCAGCAACCCTCAGTCTGTTTTTTGAGATTGAGTCTTT
>JAHRIG010000018.1:1728480-1756769 GCA_020311275.1 Eira barbara
CCTCTTTGGTTAGGTTTATTCCTAGGTATCTTATGGTTTTGGGTGCGATTGTAAATGGGACTGACTCCTCAATTTCTCTTTCTTCTGTCTTGTTGTTGGTGTAAAGAAATGCAACTGATTTCTGTGCATTGATTTTATATCCTGACACTTTACTGAATTCCTGTACAAGTTCTAGCAGTTTTGGAGTGGAGGCTTTTGGGTTTTCCACATATAGTATCATATCATCTGCAAAGAGTGATAGTTTGAATTCTTCTTTGCCGATTTGGGTGCCTTTAATTTCTTTTTGTTGTCTGATTGCTGAGGCTAGGACTTCTAGTACTATGTTGAATAGCAGTGGTGATAACAGACATCCTTGCCGTGTTCCTGACCTTAGCGGAAAAGCTTTCAGTTTTTCTCCATTGAGAATGATATTTGCTGTGGGTTTTTCATAGATGGCTTTGATAATATTGAGGTATGTGCCCTCTATCCCTACACTTTGAAGAGTTTTAATCAGGAAGGGATGCTGCACTTTGTCAAATGCTTGTTCAGCATCTATTGAGAGTATCATATGGTTCTTGTTCTTTCTTTTATTAATGTATTGTATCACATTGATTGATTTGCGGATGTTGAACCAACCTTGCAGTCCTGGAATAAATCCCACTTGGTCATGGTGAATAATCCTTTTAATGTACTGTTGGATCCTATTGGCTTGTATTTTGGTGAGAATTTTCGCATCTGTGTTCATCAAGGATATTGTTCTGTAATTCTCTTTTTTGATAGGATCCTTGTCTGGTTTTGGGATCAAGGTGATGCTGGCCTCATAAAATGAGTTTGGAAGTTTTCCTTCCATTTCTATTTTTTGGAACAGTTTCAGGAGAATAGGAATGAATTCTTCTTTAAATGTTTGGTAGAATTCCCCTGGGAAGATGTGTGGCCCTGGACTTTTGTTTGGAGATTTTTGATGACTGTTTTAATCTCCTACTGGTTATGGGTATATTCAGGTTTTCTATTTCTTCCTGGTTCAGTTGTGGTAGTTTATATGTTTCTAGAAATGTATCCATTTCTTCCAGATTGTCAAATTTGCTGGCATATTGTTGCTCATAATATGTTCTTATAATTGTTTGTTTTTCTTTGGTGTTGGTTGTGATCTCTCCTCTTTCATTCATGATTTTATTTATTTGGGTCCTTTCTCTTTTCTTTTTGATAAGTCTGGCCAGGGGTTTATCAATCTTATTAATTCTTTCAAAGAACCAGCTCCTAGTTTTGTTGATTTGTTCTATTGTTTTTTTAGTTTCTATTTCATTGATTTCTGCTCTGATCTTTATGATTTCTCTTCTCCTGCTGGGTTTAGGCTTTCTTTGTTTTCTTTCTCTAGCTCCTTTAGGTGTAGGATTAGGTTGTGTACTTGAGACTTTTCTTGTTTCTTGAGAAAGGCTTGTACTGCTATATATTTTCCTCTCAGGACTGCCTTTGTTGTGTCCCACAGATTTTGATCCATTGTGTTTTCATTATCATTTGTTTCCATGAATTTTTTCAATTCTTCTTTAATTTCCTGGTTAACCCATTCATTTTTTAGAAGGATCCTGTTTAGTCTCCATGTATTTGCATTCTTTCCAAATTTCCTCTTGTGATTGAGTTCTAGCTTCAGAGCATGTGGTCTGTAAATATGCAGGGAATGATCCCAATCTTTTGATACCGGTTGAGACCTGATTTATGACCCAGGATGTGGTCTATTCTGGAGAATGTTCCATGTGCACTAGAGAAGAATGTGTATTCTGTTGCCTTGGGATGGAATGTTCTGAATATATCTGTGATGTCCATCTGGTCCAGTGTATCATTCAAGGCCTTTATTTCCTTGTTGATCTTTTGCTTGGATGATCTGTTCATTTCAGTGAGGGGAGTATTAAAGTCCCCTACTATTATTGTATTATTGTCAATGTGTTTCTTTGATTTTGTTATTAATTGGTTTATATAGTTGGCTGCTCCCATGTTAGGGGCATAGATATTTAAAATTGTTAGGTCTTCTTGTTGGACAGACTCTTTGAATATGATATAGTGTCCTTCCTCATCTCTTATTATAGTCTTTGGCTTAAAATCTAGTTGATCTGATATAAGGATTGCCACCCCAGCTTTCTTCTGATGTCCATTAGCATGGTACATTGTTTTCCACCACCTCACTTTAAATATGGAGGTATCTTCGGGTCTAAAATGAGTTTCTTGTAGGCAGCATATGGATGGGTTTTGTTTTTGTATCCAATCTGATACTCTGTGTCTTTTGATTGGGGCATTTAGCCCATTAACATTCAGGGTAACTATTGAGAGATATGAATTTAGTGCCATTGTATTGCCTGTAAGGTGACTGTTACTGTATATTTTCTCTCTTCCTTTCTGATCTACTACTTTTAGGGTCTCTCTTTGCTTAGAGGACCCCTTTCAATATTTCCTGTAGAGCTGGTTTGCAAATTCTTTCAGTTTTTGTTTGTTGTGGAAGCTTTTTATCTCCCCTTCTATTTTCAATGATAGCCTAGTTGGATATAGTATTCTTGGCTGCATGTTTTTCTCGTTTAGTGCTCTGAATATATCATGCCAGTTCTTCTGGCCTGCCAGGTCTCTGTGGATAAGTCTGCTGCCAATCTAACGTTTTTACTCTTATATGTTACAGACTTCTTTTCCCGGGCTGCTTTCAGAATTTTCTTTGTCACTAAGACTTGTAAATTTTACTATCAGGTGATGTGGTATGGACCTATTTTTATTGATTTTGAGGGGCGTTCTTTGCATCTCCTGGATTTTGATGTTTGTTCCCTGTGCCATATTAGGGAAATTCTCTACAATAATTCTCTCCAATATACCTTCTGCTCCCCTCTCTCTTTCTTCTTCTTCTGGAATCCCAATTATTCTAATGTTGTGTTGTCTTATGGTGTCACTTATCTCTCGAATTCTCTCCTCGTGGTCCAGTGTTTGTTTGTCTCTCTTTTGCTCCGCTTCTTTATTCTCTGTCATTTGGTCTTCTATGTCACTAATTCTTTCTTCTGCCTCATTTATCTGAGCAGTAAGAGCTTCCATTTTTTATTGCACCTCATTAATAGCTTTTTTGATTTCAACTTGGTTAGATTTTAGTTCTTTTATTTCTCCAGAAGGGGCTTTTATCTCTCCTGAGAGGGTTTCTCTAATATCATCCATGCTTTTTTCAAGCCTGGCTAGAACCTTGAGAATCGTCATTCTGAACTCTAGATCTGTCATATTACCAATGTCTGTATTGATTAGGTCTCCAGCCTTCGGTACTGCCTCTTGTTCTTTTTTCTGTGGTGAGTTTTTCCGCCTTCTCATTTTGTCCAGATAAGATTTGCTTTCTCCTGCTGTGGAATTCCGCTGTTCTTGGTGAGCGAAGTTGGTCTTGGCTGGGTTTCTTGTTGATCTTCTGGGGGAGGGGCCTGTTGTGGTGATTCTCAAGTGTCTTTGCCGCAGGCGGAATTGCACCGCCCTTCCCAGGAGCCGGGCTAAGTCATCTGCTCGGGTTCGCTTTCGGGAGCTTTTGTTCCCTGAGCGCTTTCCGTAGAGTCCGGAGGACGGGAATGAAGATGGCGGCCGCCCAGTCTCCGGCCCAGAGGAGCCGAGAGCTCGGGGTCCCGCTCCTCAGTGCGCCCTCGGAGAAAAGCGCCCAACTGCCCCCGCCTCCCTGGCCTCCGGTTGGGCCTGGAGGAAACCGCTCAATTGCTCCCACTTGGAGAAAAGCGCCCGGTCGCTTCCGTCTCCGTGGCCTCCGGCCGCGCTCCGAGCCCACCCAGCCTGTGAATCGCTCAAGGTAACCCCGAGCTGAGAGCTCGCTCCTCGGCTTTGTCGCTGTAGCCGGCTTCCCCGCTCTGGTACCTGCGAGCTCTGTGGCACTCAGACACCCCCGGTCCTTCTGTGACCCCGCGGGACCAGGGGTTACGCTGGAGTAATGTCTGCCTCTGGAGTAGACTTTTAAAAGTCCCGATTTTGTGCTCCGCTGCTCCGCCGCTTGCCGGGAGCCGGCCCCTCCCCCCGCGGCCTGTCTTCCCGTTGCTTTGGATTCACTCCTCCGCTGTCCTACCTTTCAGAAAGTGGTCGATTTTCTGTTTCTAGAATTGTTGCTCTTTTCTTTGATTTCCCATTGGATTTGTAGGTGTTCGCAGTGTTTAGCTAAGCTATCTAGCTGATCTCCTACTATCTGATGTCGTCTCAGCCGCTACTTCTCCACCTTCTTGACTCCTCCAGCTCCCGCATAGTTCTCTTGGTCTGCCAGACCCACATGGGAGCAGTGGACATTCAGACCGTCTGGCTCGCTCCTACCCTTCCCTCTCCGTGCTCTGGTGCACCAGTGTAACAGGTCGATGAGGCGAGCCTGTGATCTTCCAGCCATTGCCTGGGTGCCGAGCTCGCTCTAAAAGATCCATCTTTCCGTCACCTTCCCAGCCCACCCCGGGATCCAGATGCCCCCAAAGTCTGCATTTTGGTGGGAATGGGGTGAAACACTTTGGTTTTAGATCCAAATCACATTCTCTAGTCCAAAATTTACCAAAGTTTACGAGACACATTAGGCACTTGCCCAGTTCATTCATAATCTGGTTCATTAATAAATCCACAGGTGATCATCAATGAGCTATCAGTTCCTAGACTCTGCACTTTATCCTTTGGAATCTGGAAGGGAGTCAGGAGGGATCATAACCTCCTCTTGCATCCACCTGAGATACTGGTCTGCCACCGTCAAGGCCCAAGGAATCGGTGGGTTGTGCCCAACAGCGTAGTGGCAGAGGATTGACATGTGCCCTAAAAGAGCCAGCATGGCAAAGCCTGACGGGCAGCATTGGTGAATTACGCCAGGAGTGGCTGCCCCTGGTGGAGCTTCGGGAGAAGCTGGGCATTGATGGGAGGCTGCAGCGCCCAGCAAGAGTCTGTCCATGATGACCTGTGAAAAGTCAAGGCAGTACTTGGTGGCTTCCAGAAATGTTCTGAGGATGGAGAAGCTTTACTTGGAGACTGAGGACCTACAACACGTTGGTGAAGCCATCAACCTCGTTTGTACTCACAAACTGATGGCTGCTGGGAAAGTCATGGTCACCTTTGTTTCACTCTCTAGCTGAGCACTCGGTCCTCAGGGCACCTCGTCTGAAACGCACGAGCATCTTAGGGATAGGAACTGACTAATTCACTTGAAGTGTTGACCATTCACATTACTGTTAGCAGGATGACCAGTTGAAATAAGAAAGCCACTATGGTTCGGAGGTGTGAAAGTGCTATTTCAAGGACTTCAAGTAATTTTTTGTGCATTTCTGAGTGAGTTTGGAATATGAGTGAAAACGAAGCCCACAAGCTAGAAATGAAGGCTCGTCCCTTTAAAAATGTTTTCAAAGCCGGTGTCATTATCCAACGTATCTTGAGGATACAGAGGGTTCTCTGTATCCTCAAGAAATTCTCCTTCTTGGCACCTCAAAACCACCCTGCAGATCAAAACTGTTTGTTCTCAAAGTGAATTTCTTTCAGCTAAGTTATTATTTCAAGAGACAATGCAAAATCTGTGCACCATCTACATCCGAAAGCTGTTCCAACCATCAGATGCTACTTAACGCATTTTTAAAATTTGACTTTTGACTTACTAAGTAAATATACACAAATACACACGTGCATACACAAAATTTTATTTTGCTATAAAATGCATCTTTTCAGCTATAATTATTATGGTTATAATTTTAGACATTTCCCTTTTGCTCATAAGCAATTGCTTATTCTCTTCCAGATAGTAGTAATACTTGTTTCCTATTTTCATTGAAATGAAAGCTCGGATAATTCTGAAATCTCGGAAACATTTTTATTTGCATATACTTTTATTCATTTATAATAAATCCTTCTATTTACTTATGATATTCATCTGGTTTTTATTCTTTTTATGCCCAGGAATGTTTGTATCAGTTACTCTCTGTCTCCTGGATCAGTATCAGAATTTGAGGTTTATTAAACACCAAATTTACATCTAAATTGATTTTGATAAACTTTCATGTCATTAATCTATTCTGTGTACTTAAGGGTTTAGTTACACAATTACATGTGTTCCCAATATTCTAAACAATTAGGCGGTCTTTAGGATATTTTTCCAGCTGTGTTGACAAATTGACAAATAGGTATTTTTTTCCGCAATCCTGCCCCAGTAACTTTATCTCAAAATTAATAATAATATATTCCGATCATGGAAGGGTGGTTTGGTGGGGTGGAGGAAAGGAGTGGACTTTTGAAAAAGGAGACCTGGGGTCAAACTGCTTCCTAGCTGCGCGGTGTTGAGTAAATGGCTGCTCCCCCCCAGAGCTTGGCATCTGCGTGTGTGGACTAGGAGTCTTGCACACGGACGGGCAGATTAAAGAAGACCACGTTTGTGAGTACTTGTCACATAGTAGGCACTGAAAAATGCAAGTTTCATTATCTAGTAACATCTTTCTTCCTGGAAGCAGACTGTGTCTGTGGATGTACTGTACCATTCATCTTGGGAATAGCCATGAAGCCATGGGACTGTGGAGCTCCACGCTACCCCAGAGATCAGTTAATTATTGGAATTTCACAGATAAGAAGCCCGGGCGCTGGAAAGTTAAATGTTGTAGAGAGTCCTTTTCCATATTTTGTATAATAAAGAAATTGGAGGCAGAATCATTACTGGCTCACGTTTCCTTCTGAAAACTATAGGCGAAACCAACCCTCAGAAAAGTGGCAACGGGTGTGAGCCAGACTTCCTGACAGTGTAAGGTTCATACGTCGAGTAAGAGAAACACAGCCTAGTTTGAGACAGGGATTTCTTCACTTTACTCTAGTGATGCATCGGAACGCTTTGCAAAACCTGAAAATTATGAACTGAATGAGTATAATCAGTTGTCCAACTTGTAAAGAAGTAGACATTCGCTGTGACTGATAATTCTACATGCCCAACAGTATTTCAGATGCACTCAACGTATTTTCATCTGAGATTATCAGTCACTGTCAACTGGAACCTGAGAACTAACTCTGGGCCCTAATCCCCATGAACCTGCCACTTAGACAGGCCTTCCTTCTCCTTAGCAGGACAGAAGGCTTGGACAGAAGGCTTAGCAGGACAGAAGGCGGGTTTCTCATGTTGCAAACCTTTACATTTCTGCATCATAATTTTTATTGTATACGTATCCGTAATGTTATTTACTTTGTCAAATGGCTTTACTGTTTAAACATAACCTCCTCCTAAATGATAATACCTACCACATTTGCTATACTGACTTCAGTTTTCTAATATAAAGATCATTTCATGGCTATTAAAATGAAAGATGTGTAAATACCACGTAAAATCATCTTTGGCTTCCTTACAGCATAGCAGAATCTCAGTCTCATCCCCGAGGCTGGTCAGCATGAAGTGCGGTTTGCAACGACAAAGTCCTTTCTATCCCCAAGTATTTAGTCTCTGGGATTAAAAAAGCCACCATCCTGGATCATGTGCTTTTTTGGAGGGTGGGGGATGGGGGTTGTAGTAGCATTCATTTACTTTTGGGTCAGCACTAAGAGAACGCAAAGCCGGCTCCAACAAAATATCCTGTTTATAATAGTGTTTAAAGGATCTGGTCACCACCATAGGAAAGCAGACTTTCAGATTACTTTCAGTAACATCAATTAAGTCCAAATCTTTCATATCAATTGGTACTTACCCAAGAAAGTTCATCTAAAAACTAACATTCTTTAACAACGTTCCTTAAAGACTATGGAAACGTTAACAGCCCCCCAAATAGCATTCTTTCAAAAATAAAATATTTGAATAGGAACGAGGGGGACACAGCACATAAAAAATTAGCCCTCATTAGTGAAGAATGTGTATTTTGGAAATGATCTTGGAGAGTAAAAGAAAATCCCAGCCCCACATGAACGTTCCCTAGCAAACCTCTTGATTGAACCAGTTCATTTTCACAAAATTCCTTCTCTTCCCCCAAAACTTAAACTTGCACTCCACCATTTCTCTCAAATCTAACAAGTCTATTTTCTTTTTGCTTTTACTAAATGCATAAATAATCGTGGCTTTTTTCTATTGATACGTAAATGCATGGATGTAACTTAATATATGTGCCCGCATATACAGATACATGCATATGCATCTCTACACAATGAACACACACAAAGGATGCTTTACTTGGGGAGACTTTAGTATTCGTTGACTGTAGCATCACCCATACCGTGTTCTACAATCCCATGCAATGTTAAATGGGTGTTTCCAGGATTTTACAAAAGAAATCCATGATTAAATAACTCTGGTTAACACTGGGTTAAGCAAAACTTAACAACTTATAGCACTATATACATTTTGAATTTCCAAGAAAAGCATATAGCAGTGCTTCTTAAACTTTAATGCATATAAAATTGCATGTTGAGTGGGTCTGGGATGGGATCTAAGATTCTGCATTTCTAGCAAGCTCCCAGGTGATGCCAATGCTCTGGTCCAAGGACCAAACTGTGAGTAGCAAAGGAGTAAGGTTCCCTAAAACTCACCTCACTAGTGAGACTAGTGAACACTAGTGCCTTCCTTACACTTAATTGGGTTTTTGAGATTTTTGGTTGGTTGGTTGGCTGACGTGTTGGTTGGTGCTTGTTGGTTCTGAAAATAAACCTCAGTGTTTTATAACTTTTGAAACTGTTAATATAACTGAATCCTCTCACTTTATAGGCTGGTGAAGGTGATTTTTTAAAAATCACTGTAAATTTACCTGGTTGACTTTTACCTTTCTGTTGGCTTTGTCTTGTTTCACTTGAATTGTACTTGGGAAGACTTCGGGTCTGTACCATTGTGGGAAGGGATGAAGGGAAGAAAGACGTGTCTCTTGAGTTCTCCTTCAATGCGCAGTGAAGAATGTGCACTTTACAAGTATAATAAAAAATGTGCTTGACTCCTATAGCCAGACTAAAATTTTACTAGCAAACAAATGTTTGAATTTATATTATCGACATTTCTTGGTCGGCTATGGAACACTTAATCATGGGACCATGCATAGCCAAGCGCTTCAGGTCGCTGGCGGGTCAGCCACCCGACCCTCTTCCACTCACTCGTCCACCCCCCTTCACCTCTCCGTCCACCTGTGTCTAATTATAACTCCGCCACCACATACCCAGCCTCCACCCACCCATACAGTCGTACAACCCCCACTTGTGCACCTGCCTGCACAACCCCCCACCCATTCACCCACACACCCATCCCTTTACATTAACGTGTTTGACAGTATTTATGTGACATGGTTTCTTTGCAAACGTAGAGTTAAAGCAAAATGAATCTGTGAGTTTAGGGTAGGTAAGAGTAAATTACATGGCATTTTACAGGCTCCCAATACCCTTCCTTATGCACTAAACTCTCAGTCCGTAAATAAGAGTCCTTTCGATGGTAGATTTTGAACAGCGGCTGGAATGCTGCTTGTGTGGCGGGAGCAACAGGCTGTCTGGGAGCTGAGACCTGAGCCGTCTAACATAGTTGCTTAACCTGATGTTCCTAATCCTTCATTCCATTAAGGATTCAGTCCATTAAGGATTCATTCAGTCTTTTCCTGCCACATTTCCTGCCATTTCCCTTTATGCTACTCTCCCGCCAGCTAAACGAAGTTACTGGAAATTGCCCAAACAATGCCTGTAACTGAACTTTCCCTCCATCCGGACTGCACTCCCTGTCCATCCTGTATGTCTGGTTCACGGTCTAGGACATGTCTTTTCTCCCAAAAGTTTCCCCAAATCTGCCCTCTCTGGTTTGTCATCCACACGTCTCCTGATCTTATGTGGGACTTAATAATAATTTGAAAGTATCCCTATCCTGATTCTGAGTTAAAATCCAGATGAGGAATAAAGGGGTGCCTGGGTGGCTCAGTCGGTTAGGCATCTGCCTTCGGCTCAGGTCATGGTCCTGAATAAAATATTTAAAAAGAAAAAATGATGTTATAGTCTTGATTGAATTAAATCATTGACCTTCTGGAGCATAAGCTATAAAAATTATATATCCTTACTTTCTGATGTATTAATTCTTACACTACTTTTTCCTCTACAAGTTTCCTCTTATTAATAGTCAATTCAATGTCAGACTTGTGAAGAATCCCACAGAGTGATAGTTTGGGATTTACTATCCAGTAGAAATTTCTACTGCGACCTTTGGATTTCAGGACACGTTGGAGATGCAAAACCTTTTTACCTTCCACAAAAATCTTCCTACCCTTTTCCTATTTAAGAAAAGGATTATAGCTTTTGTTGTTGTTGTTATTCAAACACTATGTGAATTCTCCATGATTATTAAATGAAAGAGAGAAAGAAGCAAAAAAATTACTCAGCTGGTAGCTCAAAATCGTATCCTACAGATTTGTCCTAAGGCTGGAGACAAGAGTGCATTTGTGTTAAAATCCTTATTTTCTTAAAAATGCGTTGCTCTAAAATGGAGCCCAATGACTCCAGCACCTGGTTTTGGTATCTTTGCTAATTTGTGCTCATTGCATTGCAACAGACCTACATCACGTCTTTGGTATTTTTTCCCCTTTAGCATCAGAATCTTCTAACCTTAAAATGACGGTGTGTGCTAGGGCTTGGGTCGTGGAGAAGTGAGGCCAACCGTCTGGCAGAGTGGACTTGTCCAGGTCCATCTGCCGCGGGGCTGGAGGCCGCAGAGCTGGTCTGGGTGGGCGGTGGCACCCTGAGGCCCCGCGACCTGTGCGCAGGCCCCGCACATGCCTGCTGCCGCACGGTCTACCTCCCCTGTGCACGTCGAGGCCTATCCTGGAGGCCACTTAACCATCCGCCTTGCCCTGAGCGGCTGTGCCATCCGGCCGTTTGCCATGCTGGGGCAGCTCACAGCAGGTGTCCGGGAGCAGCCGGGCTCCTACGAGCCACTGCACAACGGTCGCGGAGAGAAAATCGTTGCTCTCCACCGGGAGGGGACCCGGCACTCAGCACGTGGAGAAGCTTCTGGGTCTTTCTGGCTTTTCCCCTGTGCATCCCACGATGATCCCAAACGCTGAGAGGCCCTAAAGGAAAAAAGAGCGTGAAGTCCTCTTAGCATCTCAGAACACGGGTCCAGAGAATCCAGAAACAAGAACGAGCTTCAGGGGCGCGGGGGCAGAGGTCAAAGTCCGCAGAGAGCTCAGTTTCAGATTTGGAGGTCAGTGAGGGGAGTTTTCTAAGGAAAAACAAACAAGTAAAATGCCGATTCTTGAAAATTAGCTAATATACACATTTTTACTTTGGACAGTGACAGGAAAGTGCGGAAAGGGTTTCCACAGCAGTGAAATAGTCGTTTATGCAAACTTGCCTGGGCCTTGGCGGACTCCAAGTGGACCCGGGGACAGGGGCCTCTGGGGACAGAGCTGCCTCCGCAGCGGCCCGGGAGCCTCTGACCCTTCCTCGGTGACCCGACCCCGTGAGACCGGTCAGCTGCGCGGTCGTGTGGCCCTGGAGGGACGTCGTTGCGTTCCGGCGGCCGCGGTCGGTCACGGCTCACGCGCGCGTCAAACGCTGCGGCGACCCGCGGGGCCCGTCTCGCACGTCCCCGGGCCGGGATGACCCTCGTTCCAGCCGCTGCCGGAGTCCGCTCAGCCTCGGGCTCGCGGCGGCCTCGGGCTCTCGGACACCGGGAACCGGGCTGGTTTGGGCACCCGGGGCTGTTGCCCTTTCATGAAAGAGGAACGAAAGAGAAAAGGGCGAGAGGAGCGCGTCAGCCCCGCGGGCCTCCTGCTCCGAGCCGTGACCGTGTTCGGACCCGGGCGCGCTTCGTCCCGCCGCCCCGGAGCCCGTCCTGCGGCCGCGCAGAGCCCCGACGCGCACGGGGGTCCCGCGGGCCCTCGAGAGCTTCGGCGGCCTCGGCCTCCTCCCCCGAGAAGCCGCCCCCACCCCGGCCCGCCGTCGCCCCCGCCGGCCTTGGCCCCCCCGAGGCCTTGGAGGCAGGAGGGACGCGGCCCCGGGGTCTCCCCATATCTTCGGGAGGGACAGACGCCCGTGAGCAGCTCTCGGTGACCGCGGACCGGAGGCCGGCGGGTCCGGGGACGGTGTGCGCGTCCCCCGACGGCTGAGCCAGTGCGCGGGCCGGACCACCGTCCCTGAGCCAGATCCCGCTCCGGTGACTTGATTCCGCGAAGACGGGACCCCGCGGCAGCCGCCCATGCCCCTTCGCCGCCGCAGAGCTGGGCCCGGGGACGCCCGCGCCGCCCGGGGTGGGGGTTGGCGTCCGGCCGCTTCGAGAATCGTCTTCGGGCGTGTCCGTCGCGGCGCGTTCGGGAAAACCGCTTCGGGCGCCCGGGCCGCGGCTTCGAGGACGAGGGCGCACAGGGAGGGTCCGGTTACCCGTGGTTGGTTTTGTGCAGCTGGAGAAACTGAGGCAACGGAAAGAAGAGCGTTTCGCAGGCCGCGGGGGCGGGGGGAGGCACGTCTGAGGAAGTCCTCGTCGTCTCCTCTGTCGCTGTCGCGCGGCTGGTTAAAAGCGAGTCTTGTTCTTAGCGGAGCTGGCGGGGGTGTCACTGGCCACTCCGTCTCGGGGAGGGGGATGTGTTTTAGGGTTAGGGTTAGTTACCAGACCTCTGCCAAATACAGTATTGGTAAAAAACCGGTGTATTTCCTTATAAAACTGCTTTAGCAAGTTCACTTTTATTGTTGGATGCCAGCAAAAAATTAGTGTAGCACAAACCGAGGGATATATTAAGTCATGGAGCATAATAGAACCCATCCCCCTCCCAAGAACTAAGATATTAACACCGTAGGAGCTTCTTTCCTGCTCTCCTCCAATATCCTCCACTGCCCCCCAACGCACCCCCCACCCGGAGGTCAGCAAGCTTCTGGATTTTAGGTTCGGCTGCTCTGTGGCTTTATTTTAACACTTTTATCACATAAGCATGTATCATTAGCTAATACAATATTAAGTTTGTTTTTGAGCTTTACAGAAATAGTGTGTTGTATATAGTTCTCTGCAACTTACTTTTTCATTTCAATTTCATCTTTCTAAGGTTAATCTATATTGTTGCTTAAGGCTGTTCTTTACTCCTAGTCATCGCTGTATAATATTCATTATGAGACTTTATCAAAATTTAGTCACTCTGCATTTTTGGGTTTATGAGTAAAGGATTAACTCCACACTGGGCTGAGGTAGTTGTCCAACAATCTCTCCAGGTCAGTGGTTTCCACATTTTTTCTTTGTACCCTTATCAAAAACAAATATTTTATATTGCACCCCAGTATACATACACATATAAATAACTGAAGCAAAGATTAGTGGAATAATGTTATTTTATCATGTTTGGTGTACTCTAATATTTCTAATCCAGTCCATCTATTTCATTCTTATTTTGTAACACTCAACGCTTACCTTTTTTATTTTCACCAAATTGTTTTCATTACCCTCACTACTGCAGAGCACAACCTGAAAAACTCTGCTCTAAGTCTTTCATGGAGAATGAAGAAGTGTAGCGTGCTCCTTTTTAATAGTACAAAATTGATTGGGGTCAAGAAAAACAATGTAGCAAAATCTCTGTAAGGCGCAGTGTTCTTTATTATGATCACTACGATTATGAGAACTTGTCCCTCATATCAATAAAGCTCCCCTAATGAGATAAAAAAACGAAGTTCCACAATCTTAAATGTTCTAGAAGTCTTTTTTATCTAAACTAGATTTTGAAAAATTCAGCACAATATGTATCAGAGCTTTTAATAGATTAACTTTTCATATCATTTCAGGAAATTTAATTTGTCATGAGATAAGACAAAACACTCTTTCTTTTGCATCAGAGATAATAGGTGGCTTTCCAGATTAGGCGTCAAAAAACAAAGTCTTACACTTGAGCATCTCCACTGTGGGCTTCCATCTCTAAGCAGTAGGCAAGAGAAATGGGTGCCATGACGTCTACACCTGTCTCTCTCTACTGCATTAAGACACTGGGAAAAATTCCGTATTCTAACCTCCTGAGGAGAACATTGGGGAAGAGTCTCTTACATCCAGCCCCAAATGCAAAGAGCCCTAAAAGTTCCTTCGTGTACTTTATCAGAGCTGATGGGGATTTATTATTTTCCATCCCAATCACAAACAGCTTCAAAGTTCAAGGGACAAAGTTCCTTTCTTGTTACAAGAGAATTCTGGAATGCTGAGTAGATCCGTGTGCCAGGTGTCCTCACCCCAAAGAGGACAGAGTTAGAAGAACAGATTCCTTTGCCACTTTCCCCTTTACACCTCTCACACCCAATGTGGGGAAGGGGTTAAGGAGTCCGGGGTCCTCAGTGAGGTTCCCATGGTGTTAGAAAGTTCTGTTTGTCTCTAGACTCTCTCTCTTGCTTGGGAATGGAATTATTCTGTATTAGAAGAACTACTGATGTCCTCTCCAAGTAAAGCAGGAAATATTTTTAAGAAGAACTAAACATGTATTTTTATAATTATGATAACATTAGATTATTCTTGGATCATAAATCAGTCTCTTCCTTCTTAACCTTCCTTTCTCTTTTTCCAGAGATAGCCAAAAAGTTAGAAATATTTCAATTTCTAATTATTTAGGTAGATTTTTTATTTTTTGTGATCATTCTTCCTTTCTGTGTTATTTTGAGGACTCCTGGTTCGCATTCACCATACTATTTCCTTTTTTCCTTTATGTTTCATTTGTAAATCTTTGGCTGTTTTACAATTTTTATTTAAGAAACTGTTTTTATAAGAGACAATTTACATTTTGGAAGGAGTCCTTAGTGATTAAGAGGGAGCGCTCTGGAGCCAGACTTCTTGAGTTCAAGGTCCAGCTCTTCTGCCTTCTAGTTTTGTGAACTTGGCAAGTGACTTAAACACTTGTGCCTCGGTTTCTTCATCTGTAATACAGAAATAATGTCTTTTTCAAGGTTTTTTGTAGGATTAAACAAATTAATACATACAAATGAGTAGACCAGTATCATATATACAGCAAAGGCTCAATCATGTTATTCTTACAATGATCATCATTACTCTATCATTAGACAATTGTTACAATTGTTATAACTATCAACATTACTATATCGTTAGACAATTGTTTTACTGTATGGCAACCCATGACCTCCCTCTTAATGACTGAGAAGCTAAGACTGATTTTTTAATTTCTAAATTGGTTAAAACCACACATTTTTTTCCTCTCTAGAGAACAATTTGTCCAACATAACTTTCTGATGATACTTTAGCTTTGTTTAGTTATCATATAAGATAAAGTATATAAAGTGGTCTACAAATCATAAGGTTTTATACAAATGCCAGTTATTAAAATGCTTCCTACTAAGAAAATTTCAATTTTCCAGATGCTATTATTTAAGAGAGGTCTTATCTTTCCTTCTGGAAAGAAATTTGAGGTGATTTTCCCGTAAAGAATAATCTTTACAGAGCCTCAAAGATCTTAGAGTCAGATTTGCTGATGACATTTTTCATTATTGGGATAAGGATTTGGATCGTATCAGATTTAAACACATTTGCAATTTCAGCTTTCCTTCAACAAAGATATGAACAGATTGCTGTCCCCTGTCTCTAAAAAAAAACCAACAAAACAAAACAAAAGCATTCTGCTTGCAGGAATTGCAACAATCAATGTTAAATAAAACGGGTTTCCGGAAACTTCAACTCTCAGTGCATTTGATGCACACTTCACTTAGCGACTATAATAAATTGTGTCTTATGAAATTTCCTGAGGAGTCATCCAACCTGCAGACCAACACTCGGCTGCTGAAATATGAGACCATCGTCACACAGTATTTGTCCTTCAATTTCCTTTTGTGCACACAGTGCAAGTCTCCCCTGAATAAGACCTTATCGTGGTATACAGGGTCCTTTTCTCCAGCTGTCGGCCCCACGCAATTGGACATGTTGTTATCAGCATCTAATATTACCATATGTCAAATTATTTCCAGACTGTATTTGCCTCCTTGACTAAATTTTAAGCCCTGGAAATCAAGGATCATACTTTATAGTATTTGTAATCTTTCTATAATGGCCAGCCAAGTCCTAAGCATATAATGATTGCCCAGGGAGTGCTGATTGATTGATGAATCGAAACTCATGGAAGCCTCCTCTAGAATCTAATGAGACAAAACCCACATTTTCCCCAAATGAAACAGGATCTCCTAACAGTTTTTTCACTTCTGCTCAGCCTGTTGTACAGCCTTCTCCGATGCCTCAGTGACCTGTAGTAAAGCAGTAGAGACGAGAAAAAGCCCCAGCTGGGGTTTAAAGTGCCTGAATTCCAAGTGCTGAATGCAAGTGGAATATTGAACCCGGAGCCTCAGTCTTCTCATCAGTAAGATAGGAAAAAATGATGTCCGCCTCCACATTTCGAGGATTGGAGAAAACATTTTCTATAAAAGGCCTTGCAGAATGTCTTGTGGGAGCACAGTCAGAGTCGGCTGGGGAACGCGTACCAAAGCGGAGACGCTGATGTGACATTCGCGGTGGTCTTCTCAGAGACTCAGCAGGCCCAGAACCAAGCTCACGATCTCCCCCAAACCTGGTCCTCCGTTAAAGAAGGGCGCCATCCCCACCCACTTCTGCAAACCCACATCTGGAATTCCTCTCTAGCACCTGTCATACCTCCCACGCCCACATCAAATCCAACTCATTACCTCTTGGGTCTTCCTACACCTCCCCACCTTCTACAACCACCAGACAGTAGAAACTGCCGCCGTCCGTCACCGAGTCCGCCGGACGAGCTTCCTTCCTTCACGGGGAGCTCCAGTCCCCTCACAGTACGTGAATGAGCTTCCTTTATAAATGCAAATCAGGTCACCTCTTTTCCTCGCTGCCCACCACTTTCAGAAAAATGAAGACTTAGCCCATGAGACCCGGTAGGTCTGGCTCACGCTCTCCGGCTCGTTTTCGGCTCTCCCCGCCCCGTCTGCTCTATCCTTCTCCACCCACTCTGAGCCCGGGAGCTGACTTTCGTATTCTGCATCAAGGGGCTCCCTCGCTGTCTGATTTACAGCTCATTTGACTAAAGAAAGATGGGAGACGGGAAAGCAGCTGGAAATTGCCGCACGGCTCGGCGTTTTCTCCCCTGGACCTCTCCCTGCTGCGTAGCCTCAGACTGGCGGCTTCTCCTCGCAGCCAGGGCTGCAGGGACTCAGCCCTTTCCCGCAGCTCCTGTCCTTGGTAAACACTCCCGCCGTCCTCACTGGCGACCAGGCCTCGTGGCAGCTTCTCATTCTTCTTGACTTTGCATTCATCGCGGGGGGCTGCACGTGCCTCGTGGATTCCCCTTAACCTGTCAGACACCACTGTGAAGAGTCCCTTTGCTCACCTGTCTCAGCGGTCCCGTCTGAGTGTGCCCTGCCTTCTGCTAGACCCTCACTGAATCACTCTCCCTCCTCAAGCCCCTGGTCTTTCAGGGCATCACACATGCCTCGCTTCCTTCCACCGCTGTCTGGAGTCTCTTTCCTTAGTTAACCTTCATGCAGCCCCCAGGTCTCAGCTCAAACACTGCTTCCTGGTCGAAGCTCCCCCTGACTCACCACATACTTTCCTAGCTCTGCGAGATTTTCCACAGACTGATAAGGAGATAACGAGCGCATCATTTAAATAAACTACGTCCTTGCCATGAATACGAGAACCGTGTCTGTTTTGGTCATCACTGTGCCCCTGTTCCTAACACGGTGTCGGGTGCGTGTGGTTCCCAGAGCGTAAACGATCCAACAATGACTGTGTTCAGTTTGGTGGCTGCTGCCTAGAAACTGCGTCTGTAGGTGTGTGTCAGTGGATTCCATTTACGTATTTATTTTGTAGATCCGCGTTCCATATGCTAATCAGGGACAATGATTATTTTTTATTATCTCTTCCAATCATTTCCAAGGCCAAGCATTTCAAAGTTATGTTAAGAATCCCCCGACTGGGGCACCTGGGGGGCTCAGCGGGTTAAAGCCTCTGCCTTCAGCTCAGGTCATGAACTCAGGGTCTTGGGATCGAGCCCCGCATCAGGCTCTCTGCTCCGCAGGGAGCCTGCTTCCTCCTCTCTCTCTGCCTGCCTCTCTGCCTGCTTGTGATCTCTGTCTGTCAAATAAATAAATAAATTCTTTAAAAAAAAAAAAAGAGTCCCCGACGGCCTGTCCGCCTCAGAGGACTGTAGCTCTCTTCTTCCCGTGCTCTTTCCCTCTCCTCACAGAGTGGTTTCCCCCCTTCCGTTTTCCCATTTGTTCTTATCTGTAGCCTGGGATACCCGCTCCTCTCCACCCGCCCACATCCATGCAACTAATTTCTTCACCTCCTTCAAGGCTTGTTCGAAAGTTTCCTCGAGGAGCCTACCCTCTCACATTATTTAAATCTCAGAAGCAACCCCCTCTCTGAATCTCCCATGCCCTGCTCTCTTCTTTGATGACTTTCAGCATCATCTAGCACCAGGGATGTTTTTATGGCACTGATCATTTCTTGTCTCCTCTATTAACATTTTATATCTCAAGGGCCTCCGACAGCACCTGGAACATACTAGGTCTTCAAAAATATTTGTTGATGAATTTAATTCACGTCTTTCTCTCAACCTTTTACTGGCCTGTACCTTTGTTCACATCTGTTCTTTTCCCCACAAACCAAAATGCAATTATAGATTTCAAGATTGTCTCTTTCCCTTTGCTGTACCTTTAGAAAACTCTACCTAGACAAAAGTGAGTGAGGGGAGCGGGCGGTACCGGCTTCCAGCTAGAGGACGAGTGAGGCAGAGGAATACTAAGGCAGCACAGGGGATGTCACCGGTGGTACTGAAGTGATGTTACATGGTGACAAATGCTGACCGCCCTCGAGGTGAGCACAGCATAGCAGAGAGAGGAGTGGAGTCGTGTGTCGTATTCCTGAAACTACCGTGACAATATATGTCAAGGACACTCACAAATTTTTACTTAAAAATAAGGATGAAAAAAAAAAACTTTACCTACACCGAACTTTTTTGGTGAAAAAATTTTAAAAGGAATCTCATGGGATTTAAAGGAAATGCCATTACCGTAAATGCTTCTTACATTATTAATTAAGCAATGTGAACACAGGAATCATGCTTTTTGGATTAAAGTGAATATTACGTTATGAGAGCCATAAAAATGAAAACAAGTGTTAACGAAAGTCCATGAAAGCATAAATAAAATGCCTAATCTCTATGTGCTAAGCAGTTGGTCCCTATCTCCATTTTACTTCAAGTCACTTTAGAAATACTGCCTAAGAAACAAATTTGTCGTATAATCCAGCAATAGGAACTTCTTACAAACTTGTACTTATGCAAGTCTGTGTTACAGTCATCACTGCTGTTCAGAATAATGAGTCAAGGCTCTGCAGGCTCCCAGAGTGCCTTCTGAATCATCAGACATTACATTTTCCATGGCATTTGAGACCCCGTCTTATTTACCGAAGGTTGGTTATCCGTGCCCCGTGCACACAGTTACCCTCCAGTAACCAGCATCCTTCAGCCCATCAGTCCAACAAGAAGTAGCTATTAAATGACTAGTACGTGCTACTATTGTTTCATTAACCGGAACAGTGTGCCTCCGAGGATGCTAAATGATGGGCATTTCCTGTATCACTAACAACTACAAATATCTGTTAGTCTGAAACGACTTTCATCCAGATGCCGCCAAATGGCTGAGGAAACGGAGAGGTGACGTCTGGTTAACATTCGTGTCAGTCCCCGTCCCGTCACGATGCAGCCTCTTCTCCGAGGCATTTACCTCCTTTCCCCTCGTGATTAATCATGTTGAGGCTCTGATTGGTTTTTTCCTCCTTTGACGGAAGCACGGTAGCAAATTTTATCAGAAATGTTTTACGTGTCCTTTTTTCCCTCCCTTTTACATTACCTGTTAATAAAGGATGATTAGGAAGTACAGAGGGGGAAACAAAGAAAAATTAATTCCCAGTTCTCCCACATATTTCATCACCGAAGGTAACTGCTGTTAGAGTTGGAATGTATTTGTTTTCGTGGTTTACACACACACAGACACACACACGTGCGCGTGCACGCATACAGCAGTCGTCTGGAACGTGTTGCTAGTGGTAAGCAGGAAAAAGAACAGCCCAACCTTCTAAAAGTGACACCTATAAAAAACATACCTAAAAGAAAGAGAGAAAGAGAGAAAGGATGAAAACCTAGCCTCTAGGGCAAAGGTTAACAACCGAACTGTCATTCCGACTTGATGATTTGCTTTCCCCTAAGCTCAGGATTTTCAGAGAATGAGTTTATGATCCCAGGCAGCTTTCTTGGCAGGGGGAGGGTGCCCAGAGTTAGCCCTAATTATTACATTTTGTTTCACATTCCCACTTAAACAGCTAACCTTTTTGCTAATGGGTCTGGACTCTGGCAGCGCAGCTTGAACTGACGGGGCTGTTCTTTCTCTAAATGGCCTTTTGTGTGCGGATAATGACCCACTCTCTTGAATAGGGTTTTTCTCTACTTGCTATAGCTAAATGCATCATTGCAAAAAACAAAGCAAAGAGAAATTGCTGTAAAATGGTACATAATGGCCCCCTGGGATGGTGAGTAGGCCCGGCTCTCTCAGACTTCACACTGTTCTTTTTCTGAAGTTTCATCCAGGACAGTATTTTACCTGGGGGGGGGGAGACTTGCACCCTGTGCTCTTCTGGCCTTGATCTGGGCTGTGCTTTGAGAAGACAAGCTGCCACTGAGTGAAGGGTCTTGGCAGTAGAAACGGTGCTTCTCAACCCAGAGCGTGGGTCAGAATAAGGGCTCAGAAATAGGAATTTCTTCCTGGTCAACCTCAGGCCTCCGAGGGACATTGGTCATTTTTGTCCTTTTGTCCTTCTGCTGCGATACTGAATTTACCACGTCCGTCGCACGGGGATGGGGGCAGGGGCCTTGGGCCACAGATGAATGAAAGCTCTCGGAAACCCACTTTTATGTGTTAAAAATCTAGAACAATATAAAAAAACTCCATACGAAGGAGCAATGGTATCCAAGTTCACAGAACTTTACGGCAGATTCTGATCCACTCGGAGTGAAGTAAGGAGTATCTTACGGCAGATTCTGACCCACTCGGAGTGAAGTAAGGAGTATCTGTCTAGAACTTCTCTGTAGTCCCAGTACGTTCCATTACCTCGGTGTAACTTAGAGTCACAACAGGACAATGTCAAGGTCTAGAGACTCTGTATGTTCGTGAAGTCTCCCCACCTGTACTAATTCACCGTCCTCTTCAGTTTACTCTCCTCCTGCATGCAGAAAGCATTTCATACTTTACTAGACATTGTCTAGGTGCCAGCCAGCATGATCTAATCACTCACCCCGCTCTCCTGCATGAATGCCCTGCACTGCTCCTTATGTACTGTGTCCGTACTGATTGTGGCCGATCCGCGTCGCCCATCTCATCCCCTGGGTATTTTAATAGTTTCATTTAATAAAGTAATGACCCGTGATGGGTTAATGAAGGGCAGTTAAGGGTGCGGGGGCACAGCCCTTTGTAGCCCTGCAGGTGCTCCCAGAGGTGAGTCATTCTCCCCTACTTTCTGGGAGCCTTAGGAGCCCCAGCTCAGGGGGGTAATGACAGTACGTGTCTTTTCTCGAACAAGATGCAGGTGTGGCACATGTATGTGTGTTTACTATTTTTTACTTTTGGCCTCTGTCTTGGCTGGAGAGCAGGAACGAGGACTGAAACACCGACAGACGGAAGCTTCCGAGGAGACCGTTTCCTCTCAACAGCTAACTTAGCAACGAGACACAAATACTAGAAATTACGATATGTATTAGTTGAACTTGATCATTTTTGTGTCATCACAAGAGACTCTGAATAGGTGTTAAGCAAGTCACACCTTTGTCACATAATATTAGTTTTTCTTTAAGTTTTTATTTATTTATTTGACAGACAGATCACAAGTAAGCAGCGAGGCAGGCAGAGAGGGAGGAGGAAGCAGGTTCCCCACTGAGCAGAGAGCCCGATGCAGGGCTCGATCCCAGGACCCTGGGATCATGACCTCAGCCGAAGGCAGAGGCTTTAACCCACTGAGCCACCCAGGCACCCCTCCTATTTTTTAAAGATTTTATTTATTTTATAGGGCGAGAGAGCAGGGGAAGAGGGAGACTTACACAGACCCCGTGCTGAGCTCGGAGCCGGCCCCGGGGCTCCATCTCACGACCCTGAGGTCAGGACCTGAGCCGGAACCAAGAGCACGACGTTTGACTGGCCGCACCACCCAAGTGCCCCGAGAGTAAGAGTCCTCTGAAGTGCCCCTTGTTGGGCCATATGTGTGTCATCATGAATTCAACCGCTCACTAGTGACCCAGATCAGTGCGGCCAGGCCTGGAACACTTTCGGGGTGGATGTTAAACAGCAACGGCTAAAGTAAAGGCTGCAGACGGGGGATAGGACCATCGCAATGAGATCATCACCGAGGAAGTAGCAACATTCGGTGTCACTTGACGCTACGCATGGAATTCACTCATTCCCGTGGTCCCCAGTCTTCATGGAGTATCTCTTATTGCTAGTCATTGTATGCGGGTCCAGCGACCTAAAAGACAAGTAAGCAGGATTATCACTTCTCTCAGGAGGTCACTTCTGCGGGAGAAGACTGACCGTAACAACAGAATGACGCATCCCGGTGAGCCCCGCTGCGGGTGTAAGCGACGCACACACTTGTGCACTTAATCTCACAGCCGGGCGGGTAAATGTTACTGTCGCCCCTTCTGTTTGATGATGGAGCTGAGTCCCGGAGATGCTCCCGCTCGTACGAGGTCACACAGTAGTGAGTGGCGCAGCCGTTCCCCAAACCCAGACCTGATGCCCTTCACCGCTGCCAGGTTATTCCGGAAGAAAGCTGGAAAAGGGGGGTTGAGAATCCCTAGGAACGGGTTAGCATTGTTTCTACTCCTTTGTTTTATTCCTGTGTCCCACGTATAACTGCAGTTAAGAGTCTGGCGCGCTCCCTCCCATCTTTTTATGCAGCTGGTTTTGGCGCATTTTTTTTCAGATACAGGTGACTGTGTGGTAGATGCTTGAGAAGTTGTTCTGAGGTCTGGAGGCCCTGAATGTTATTAAGCAATGACAGGGGAAGCCCTTGAGAATCATTGTTTAAGGGCTTTCATGGCCCAAGAGATACTATTTTTAAGACTATATTTTAAAAACATAATTCACCGGGAGAGTAGTCATTACCCAGAGGAGCTGTATCTTATGATAATAAGCAGGTTATCTTTAAGAATCATCAAGAAGGGGCCTCCTGGGTGGCTCAGTGGGTTAAGCCTCTGCCTTCGGCTCAGGTCATGATCTCAGGGTCCTGGGAATGAGCCCCGCATCGGGTTCTCTGCTCAGCATGGAG
Source organism: Eira barbara (assembly GCA_020311275.1). Taxonomy (NCBI): domain Eukaryota; kingdom Metazoa; phylum Chordata; class Mammalia; order Carnivora; family Mustelidae; genus Eira; species Eira barbara. The sequence continues at coordinate 1,751,699 of JAHRIG010000018.1, forward strand.
CCTGCTTCCTCCTCTCTCTCTGCCTGCCTCTCTGCCTGCTTGTGATCTCTGTCTGTCAAATAAATAAATAAAATCTTTAAAAAAAAAAGAATAATCATGAAGGCCCGCCTGCATGTTGACATAACTAGCAGTCTCAGGTGTCAAATCGATATTTAAATACTTTTCCGTCCTCTTGTTATTTAACCGAAGCAAGTGGAATTGGTGCATCAGGCACAGAAGTTACAATTTTGGAAAGTTATGATTTTGGAAATTTCCAGAAATATTTGTCAAGAACTCAGTAAGAGTAATGCTTCTTTTATAGTGCTAAAAATTGAAGGTGGGGAAGGGATTTAAAAATCATATTACGGCCAGTCTTTCCATAAAGTACGTCTGCTTAAATTTTAATGATGGCATAAACAGGAGTACACGGCACGCCATAAATCCACGTCGATCAAGAAGGCACATGAAACTCTCTTTAGAAAAATAAGGAAGTGGTGGGGGAAGGGGAAGAACATTTGCTGCAGACTTTTAAACTGTAGCTACTGACTTTCACTTCAGAAGCTGACTCTCACCTTTGAAACCCCAACTGATCTCAGCAGATTTTTAGTTTGCCAGCGAGTGAGTTTGAAAACGAAGCCGTCCTGTCGGAGCTCGGTTTTCTTTCCACTTCAGTTGTTCTTTCGAATAAAATGCTGAAACGCCAAGGAAGCAACTTTCAGAAATGCACTGGTAGCTACGCCGCAGCTGCACACGGAGATCACGTGTAGGTGGGCTTCCCTGGTGTTACTTCAAGGCCCTGGAACATTCTAGTATTATCTAAAGGCAGAAAAGTCAATGCTCGAGGAAGGAAACTTCTTAGCTCGGGTAGACAAAAGCAGAATAAAATCGCATGGTCATGAAGTCATGGAAAAGACTCGCGTCTTTCACTTACAATTGCCAAGTTCATTGCAACCTCGCCCTGACATTGATTTGAGAGCAAATTTTTCAATATAAGACAAATTTGCTTAAATCTGATCCAAGATAAGCTATTAAACAGCGATCATATCAGAACCGAGCATTTTACTTAGATGGTTTCATTGGGTCCTCGTGTCCACCTCAGGAGATGGCTACATAATTTCTCTCCTTGTGCAGATAAGGAAATTGAGATTTTTAAGCAACACAGAGGTTTAAGCGACTCGCCCACGTTTGCAGTTAAGGAGTGGCGGGGGCTGGAATGTGAACACAGATAAGGCTTCCCAAAGCCTTATTTTTTTGCCACTTCCTTGTTCGAAATCTCCAATGGCAGCTAATAGCCGATCAATCCAATTGATAAGAGATTCGTGGGCCAGGGTGTGTCTGTGGAGAGCAGAGAATGAACGAAGGCACAGGGAAGCGACGGCATGGAATTTTTTAAAACCAGCTCTCACAACAGTTGCTGAGAGAGTGAATTTTAAAAGTTCTCCCTAGAAGAAAAGGAATTGTAGCTGACACACGGGACGGTTCGGGACGGTATTCACTAGGCTCATTGTAGTGACCGTTGTGCAACACACAACGTGCGACAGGCTGTTATGCTGCGCTTCTGAAATGGACACAGCGCTGTGTGTCGTTTGTGGGTCTGTTTGAAAACCCAGCTTTGCAGCTTCGGTTCACCCCATGGACGATGGGTTTGCCCCCATTCCTGGATCTGTTCTACAACCTTCTCGGCCCCGTTTTCACAGCCTCTGGCTTCTGGTGGGGCTTGGCCCGTGAGAGGCACTGGCAGGAACACGGAGGACTGGAGGAGAGAGAGGTCAAGGTTTGTCTCCCTCACGTCCTCCCTACTTCAGTGCTTGACTCCGGCAGTCACTGCGTCTCTTCTGTCAAACAGCGGCCGCCGCCCTGCGGGGGTGCTCTCGGCGGGAGACGTGCCCCGGGCCTCCGCGTAGTACGTTCCAGGGGCTTCCACAGTCCTTCTTTCTTCCCTTAACCGTACCTTTTTTTTTTTTTTTTTAGGATTTCATTTATTTTTTTATTTGGGAGGGAGGGCAAGCTGGGGGCCAAGGGGAGGGGCAGAGGGAGGCTCCCCGCCGAGTAGGGAGCCCGATGCAGGGCTCGACCCCAGGACTCCGGGATCGTGACCTGAGCCGAAGGCAGAGGCTTAACCAATTGAGCCACCCGGGGGCCCCAGACTTTGTCTTTCTGGTCTTCTTCCTCCCTCCTCCCGCTATAAATCCATTTACTCATTCATTCACTCAACAAATACTCGTGAGCGAGATGCTCCTCCAAGGGCTGATGGTGAGGGACAATGGTAAGACAGACAAACTCCTGCTTTCCTGCAGCTTAAAACAGCTCGTGCCTTCAGTCCCCTGCACTTTTGTCCATTATCAGCTCCTCACTCGTCTCCTGACAATTGTAATTTTTAGCCCCAGTTCCAATATTTCTTTAAATGTCAACATCTAGATTCCTGTTGAGCACTGTGAAGGGCTAGGTTCTACACTAGCAACAATTTGAAAACGAATTCTAGAAGTTTCACTGGCCACCTCAGCATTGCAGATCTTCTTTCCAAGAATTCCTGAATCTGAAAAACCCACAGGAGCGGATGGAATTTTCCCGAGTGGACTTGGTTCCCCCGGAAGATAACGAAATGTTTTATGAGTCAAGGATCATTTATAGGACTATTAAAGTGTTTTTCCCTAACCATTTCTAAACAGTTGGCAAGGGTTTTGTGCTCCTTTCGCCTTCGGATAGGGGTGGGTGGAGGAAAGAAGTTTTCCACAGACAACCTGCCTCTTTCTGGAGGCCTGGACTCGTGAGGAAATCGTGGTGAGGGGGAGGGGAGAGACAAAGGCAGATGGAGGCAGGAGACTGAGAAGGAGCTGTGGAAGCCCCAAGGAGCAGCAGAGGCCCCCGTGCCACCTTCCAGAGCGCTGTCCCCACCAAGTCTGACTTCCAGTCTCTCGGCCGGGCCGGAGACCCACGGAGACTAGGTGGGGGCCTTTCTGGGCGCCCTGCATCTGCTAGCCAAATAGTTTCTGCCTTTACGGTGCATGAGTAGAAGACGCAAGAACGCCAGTAATCGGCTCCGAAGTTTGGTTCAAATAAAGTAATGACACACCGTCGGATGCCGATGTTGCTTACTTTCCCAGCAGCGAGACGTGCTGTCTGCCACTGTGTTTTCCAGCATTGAGGTCCTGATGCTTAGTTGATATCAACTCAAACCTGTACCTACACTTGTATACGAATCCTAAATTGTATTTACAAACCCCCCAGATGCTTGTGAGAAATAAAATTATGGCTCTGTGGGTAAGTAGGAGTATTTCTTGCAGAAGGGCCTTTTGTTTTCCTGTCTGCTTGTTTATGAAAGTGGGGCCGTGGGAGAAAAAGTTGAAGAGGGAGAGAGAGGGAGAGAGAATTGGCCAGATTCAAGAGGTGTTTTATTGAATCATTATAATTTAGGGTAGAAGTCGGTAAACTCTGCCAACTTTGGTATGACCCACGAGCTAAGGGTTTTTACATTTTTTGATGGCTGAAAAAAAGCAAAAGGAGAGAAATACATTGAAACGCATGTAAATTGAAATTAAACATTAGTATCTATTAATGTTAAATATAAATTCAAATGTCAGTGTCCGTAATCAAGTTTGATTGGAGCGTAGCTACGCTTGCTTTTGTGGCTGCTTTTCTGCTACGATGCAGAGTCGAATAGTTGTGACAAAGACCCAAAAAGTCAAGAATATTAATTATCTGGTCCTTTACAGAAACTTGCCGACCCTTGACGCACAGTGAATGTGGTCATTCTTGTTCCCAGGCTTTAAACGTGGTTGTCCAAGAAAAGGGTCTAGTGATGCAATATCTAGATTTATTTTTATTTTTGTAAGGAGTAGACAAAGGTTATTACTCACTCAGGAGTAAGTTTGGCACCAAAATAGACTGAATCCAAAAATGGGATCATCTCTGTGAGTCAAACAGAAATCAATACATTTTGAATGAACTTAGGCTGGCACAGGAAGTTCTCTTAGAGACACTGTAGTAGCTGCCATTTATAGAACTCACCGTGTGCCGCATGCTGTGTCAACAACTCAACGTAATCCTGAAAACCACCCCGAAAGATGGTCTGTTAAGGGTGTTATTTAGGTGGAGCAATGAGCTGAAGTATAAAACCCAAAAGGTGTCTTCAATCCACATGAAACTCTAGAGGTCGAAGAGGGGAGAGAAAGTACTTGTAGGGACGCCTGGGGGCTCAGGGGTCCGGCGTCTGCCTCCGTTCAGGTCCCCACTCCTGGGGGCTGGAGCCCTATGTCGGGCTCCCTGCTTAGCCGGGAGTCTGCTTCTCCTTCTGCCTCTGCCTCTGCCTCAGCTTGTGCACGCTCGTGCTCTCTCTCGCTCACTCTCTCAAATAAATAAAATAATAAAACAAAAAAAAAAAAAAAAAGGAAAACACTTCTAAAGTACAATGCAAAGGGCTGGGGTTTCTGTGCATCTGGTGTGAGGTCTGGTCCTGTGGCAGATGGAAAGACCCACTTCACAGAGCTGTTTTAAGGAATTAGTGACCTAACTCTGGAGGAACACCTGTAGCGTCTGGCAAGTGGTGGCTGCCCAGTGAAGGTTGGTTTGTTTCCTTCCTCTTTTTTTCTCTAATTAAATTTCATACTACTAACATGTTTGCAGGCTACACATAAAGGATGATTGGATGAACACAACAGTAGTTAATAAACACGGCTGCCCGCAGGACTCCGCAGAGGGTCTGGGCTGGACGGGGATAGGAGTGGGAATGTAGCTTCTCTCCATATTACTTTTTATTGTTTTGATTTTGAAACATGTAAATATATCAGCTATCAAAACATTCAATTAAAAATCTGTAATGAGCTTAATTTGGGACCTATACATTTTAGAGCCTCTCTGGTAGAGGCCTACCCAGTTTTATGATAGTGGTTTTCCCCTTCCATTGGTTTTATTCCATTCTCCCCCTCCTTCTCCTCCCTCTCCTCCTCCTTCTTCTCCCCCTTCTCCCCCTGCCCCTCCTCCTTCCCAGGAAGCATTTGGGAAGCACAGACAACCTGGTGGCCCCGCACGCACAAGCACGAGCACACAGCTCACGCACGAGCACATAGCACACGCACGAGCACACGCACGAGCA
>JAHRIG010000018.1:1756779-1880512 GCA_020311275.1 Eira barbara
GCACGAGCACGCAGCACACGCACGAGCACGCCGCTGTAGCAGAGTTTCCGGGCAGAAAGCTGGTGTCCGGTCCCCCCGCACAGCAGTGGCCACGCCGGAGTCCGCGCTCGTGCGCCCGAAGACCTGAGGCTCAGACCCAGCGGGTTAGGGTGATCCGCAAGCCTCGTCGCCGTTTGATCCCAACTGCCTCTTTTTGAGCCGGTTCCCCCAGTGGGGCTCTCCGTGCCGGGTCCGTCAGTCTCCCGAGGACGTCTGCTCTGCTCATTCCTACCGCCTTCAATCTGGTAAATTTTTATTATGTCTTAAATCGTATTCTTCCCACCAAAAAAAGAAGCTCCCTGGGTTTTCTGCTTTTAAAGTAGTTTGTTTTGCCTGCGCCGATTAAAACTCTCTGCGCCACAACAGCCGCCCTAAAACCCATCCGTCCCCGGAAGCTCCCTTGGCGCCTGCTGGTCACACGCTGGTCCGCGCGGCCGACCGGCCTCCCGGTTGCGTTTCTTTCACGCGTCCCGTTTCCTCAGACAGAGGCGCGAGGGGGTTTCTACTTCATCATCTCTCAGCAGCGCCTGCCCCGGAGCCCGCGGAGTGAAGCTTCCAGAAAGCGGCTTCGAAGGGGGGAGGGACTGAGGAGCGTCAACACGGCGACGCCGCGGCTCAGCCTCGTCCCGTCGCGGCGGGAGCGGGGGCGTCCCGGACGCGCAGTGACGTGCGCGGCGTCTCGCGGGACCCGCGGCGGGGCTGGGCTCGACGTCCTCGCCGCCCGCTCGGCCGCGCCGCTCGCGGCCGGACAACCTGACGTTTTGCAGCTCGTCCCCAGGGCTAATTTGATGAACAAAATCAGTTTGGCTTCTAAAATGGCATTTTCATCTTTTTTGAAAAACCAGATTGAACTTGCGTGGGGACCAGCGTCTCTTTATCAAATGAAACGTGGACGCGAGGGAAGTAGAGGCAGCAGTTAAAGAGACGCGGTTTCGCTCCTTAGGGGACTTTGGAGAAAACCGCGAGGTCAGACGGGCTTGAGGCGTCTCAGTTTCCGCGAGAGCGACGGGGCCCTCAGGGTGTATTTTCTTCGGCCTGTGAGAGGGTCTTTCAGAGACTTTTCCTTCCTTTCTCTGTTTTTAACTTAAGACAAACTAACCCCGCAGCGCAAGTGTAACGTCGAGCACTTCCCGAAATGCCAAGAAGGCAAAAGGGCAGAAAAGGTCTCCGGAAATTCTTTCTGGAATCCCAGGGCCTCCTCCTACCCCGGACCGCCCGAGCCGCTCTCCCCTCCTCGGCCTCCCTCCTGCCCTGGACACAGAGTCTGTCTGTTTCACCGTCTCTTCTCGGTGGGGCTTTCGCTTTTTCACTGAATTTTTCTTTTCCACAAGTGAGTCCTGTGGTGAGCGTGCGGGTGTAGACTGACTGCTCTCCGGAAGCCGCTTGACGCAGGCCGGGCGGCTCGCGCGGACGAGGGGGGGACCCCGCGGTTCCTAGCGTGAGCCTTCTGGGCTCCCACAGGAAAACGCGCTTCGCCGCCATCTTCCCTCGCGTGAGCCCCGGACGCGCACAGGGTAAGTCGCAGCCCGTGTGTCGTCTCGGGACAGGTTCCGTTCCAGGCTGCGCAGCGACAGGAGGGGGAACGGGGCGGGGGAGGGAACCCTCGTCTCTTTATTCTAAGCTCGTTTTAATGCTGAGCGGCTGATCAGTTGCCACCGGCGCGCGTTGCCGAGGCCGCGGGGTACCTGCCGTCTTCTAACCCACGCCGGGGGGACGACGGTGTGTCTGTGTCGGGAGCCCTCAGCCTGAGAAGCCCCGGCGCGGGCCGCCCGTGGTCTGCCGAGGTCATCCGGGGGCCTTTCCAATTCGTACGAACGACCCGGATCCCGGGGCGGATCGCAACGGTCTCCCGCCCGGACACCAGCGTGAACACACGCTTTCTCGAAAACAAGAAACAAACCCCACGACCTCTAGGAGGAGACTCCACGAAGCCCGGTGTACCCATTTGTTTGGACAAGTGTCCGTTTGCTCTGTTTCTCATTCTCGGTGGGGCACCAGGGGACATGTTCCGGGAGCCCCAGAGAGAGGTGAGGTGACACGGCATGAGCTGTCGTTGCCGCTCCGCTACCGAGTATTTACGCGGAAGCAGGATACGTTGCTTCGTTTCAGTGAGAATGATTTGGTTTGACTTAATGAAGCGAGAATTAACTGTTCGTTGGAACACTCAGCCCACCGCTGGGATGTGTTTGTCTTAATAAGGAAACCTAATACGGTCTTGGCCGGTCACAGCAACACTTCCCATCTGAGGGAACGGCTAGGCGAGAAGACCGTTGGCTCTAATCGAAATGACAGCGGGAATTTGAGCAGCGCGTGCCAATGCCACCGCCGACCCCATCAAAGGTCGCGTTCCGTCTTCTGCCCAAGTGCCAACCCGCTCCGCCCTAACCTCGACCACCCCCTTGAGTCCCACTCCGGGAATGCCATCCCCACAGTGGCACGCGCTCTCCAAGGAAAGCACAACCGGGCATCGTTAAGTGCCAAACTTGGCGTGGCAACTTCTCTTGGCGTTCTGCCATTCAAGTCAACTGCAGTGTTGACCCAAGTGAGATTATGAAGTTATCGTGGGAACATCATAATCCTAGGGAACAGGGTTGCGAAAAGATTGGCTTCCGCTTGCTTGAATTTGACTTATCTTTTCCAAAAAGCCTTTCTCAAACTAAGGTGCATTTAATATTGTGATTAAAATATACTCGACATTCAAATGACATTTCCGTAGCAAAATATTTTTATTATTAGGTCATTGTAGTAGTAGAGATAAGGAGTCACGAGAAAAAGAGGGGGTGGGAGAAAAGAGGGGGAACCGAGGATTAGTTTTTCAAATAGAAATTCTGTTCGATGTGCTGTTTTACAACAGTGCCTGCCTCTCCAAGATCTCAGTATATTTTACCAAAAGAATCCTTTCATTATTGCTGTCTTAGGTTCTAAATTTTGTAACTTCAAAAATATGTGTTTTTTTCCCCAGTAATGAGAGAATCCTTTTATTTTTATAGCAGACCCGTGAAACATTATTTTGGTTGAATGAGTATGTTTGTCCCTTTCTGTGGATACTTGTTGCTGTTTCTAAACCTAATATTTCAAGAGAGAAAGAGACCCTGCACTGCCTGGAGTGGATAAGGAACGGGACCATCATCGGGCCACGTTCTTTTTATGGCATTTGTTTTCCATTCGGTGTTGGAAACATGGAAAAATAAGCAGAACAACACGGAATTCACTCATTGTTTTGCATTATCACCGCAGTTGCCAGTGTGTAAAGAGAATCAGTTGGACCTCAGAGGCCATCCTTGCCCAGTACTACTTGGATGGTTATGGACCGAGCGATTGTTGGGCACAGAACACATAGATGTCCGGAGAAGACGTCTGGGTAATTCGGCTTCTTGCAAATGCCTGGTTGTGTTGTTAAGGGGACTCAACACGTTCCTTGGAAATGCCCTACAGCTCCTCGGGTCCAAGGTTTCTCTCTTCTCGCTGTCACAGTCCCATACTACCTGAGGCTGTTCCATTGTAATGTGCCCGTTACCTACCAAAAGGGATGTCGTGGCGCAAACCCCCCCCCCCACCGCCACTTCTGTGGGTAAGCCCCGCCCATGTATCTGGATTGCTGCATACTCCAGAACCCAGCGGGGGTTCCCTGTAAATGCTAGTTTTAGGGTGTGTGGGGGGGAAATGGTCAATCAAACATGGACTTAACTTTTACTGTGCCTCTTGGTGCTGAAATACAGTTTCTTTTTTCTCTGCTCTAAGCTCAGAAGTGGAGAGGAACAAGTCAATAACACACTTTTCAGCCCCCGTTAAGCAGACAACCAGCACTTCTTTGCCCGTCAGGACCTCCCCTGGACACTTGCTTTTGTGAGGCTCGTCTGGGGCCAACGGAGAGACTCTTTAAAAAAAAAAAAATTTCTTCTAATCTCTTTCTGCCCTCTCTTTTAAGATGTGAAGGCAACAATTTCCTGGACTATTCATTAATAATTTAACCCCCCTATGATACCGGGGAAAGTATCAGGGAACATCACATTTTGTAAGGACATATCTAGAAAACAGCTTTATCAGCAGGCATCAGCTCTGTGTCCTGCCTATACCCTGTGACTGGACGTGCCCGCCAGCAATCTCTGAATCCTGAGGAATAAATAACAACAAAATCCTTCCTAGGTTTTTTAGGTTATTTTGGGCCCTTGATGTCCCAGATACAGAAATATGCAGGAAGAGATTTATTTGTACGTTGGACTCCTTGTTCTGTGTGGAATTATTCAAAGAATTATTTTAAAATGAAAATATTTTACTGTACAAGGAGCGAGAGTGCAATCATGGAATGTTCCTCTTCCAGAAGTTGCTCTCAGGCAATCCCTGCTAAATGCAGGCCACGGCTAGCCTGAAAACATGCTTTTTGTGGTCTCTGTGTTGTGTTGTATTTTGGTTTTTTTAATTAATTGATGTAGGAGCCATATTATGTGAACCAGAAATTTCACATAGTAATGGATTTAGGGATTAAAAAAAATCTGTCAGTAGCAGGTCTGCACTACCCTTGGGTAGGAGCTAAGTAGCAACTGCCCCCTTCAAATGGGGCTCAGGCCCTCAGTAGCTGAGGGGTGCACTCCCTCATATCAGGCATACATCTTTTAGTTGGCCCTTTAGGGCAGCACAGGCTGCTTTTTTGCCACAGTTCTCCTCTGTGAATTACAAATCAAATCCCGCTGTAGGTCTGCCAAAGACATTTGCTTTTGTGATCACTCTCTTGACAAAGACCTTTTTGATGTCATAATCTTTATTAGAAATCATAAAGAGAAAGTATGGTAATGTTTTCTGAGCTCCTTAGGGACCTTCCTTTCCAGAAAGATGAACAATCATTCATTAAACACCCATCACATGCCAGGCACCTTTCCTCCCCTATCTCACGGGATCATTGCAACTCTCTCAAGTGGGTTATTTTACAGACAAGGGAAGTGGAACTCAGAGAGACTGAGTAATTTGCCCAAGATCGCATAGCTCCCGGCCGGCAGAACGAAGTTGCATTTCTAGGCCTGCCCAGTTCCAAAGCCCAGACTCGTCTACTAAACCTCCCAGAGACTTCAGAGGACTCCATGAAAGTCTCATACCTCTTACCACATCCCTGTCGAGGATAAGGAATTGAATCAGAGAGACGGAAGAGGGAAAGGGAAATTTTGAAGCTTTTTTTATTTCTCAATGGCTATGCCATCATTCCCTTATTAGGATGGCAATAAAATCACCTATTTGGGTTTCTGTAATTCCTCAGGAGCTGTGAAACTTAAACTTACGTGTGGCTCCTGCAGGCAGCTGGAAGGCTGGCATCCACACTTCTGCTTTTCCCCTGGCTGTGCAGACCCACTGCTCAGTTGCTCAGCGGTATGGAGCTCAAATTGGAATAAAAGTGGTTTAGTGCAAACCATACAGACATAATGGTCTTTGATTTCCCCCTAGGCTTTGAAAATCTCTCTTAATTATCTGCCCGTACGCTTGGAATTTCTTTGCCAAGTTCGTCTTCATTTACTGAAGTGTCTCCAGAGCGCCACTTTTAGAGGAATTTCTTCAGAAGTGGAAACTGGCCCGGAGCCCTCATGTCGGGGAAGGTCAATGCAAGCGATAAAGTTGACTCGAAAACGTGCTCCAGCGAGGCAGTCACGTAGGGAGAGGGAGTCCGGGCCCGCTCAGTAAGAAATGCCGTAGAAATAGGAGTAAGGGAGGAGAAGAAAAAACAGGCCAAACTGGGGGAAATAACACTTCAGTTGTCGATTCTCTGGTAGAGGAGGAGGCCTTCCTTCTGCTTTGGGTAACTCCAAATTCCTGCCTGTCCCAACCCACTTACACCACCTTCCCAATAACCCCGTCCAGAGTCTTTCATCCATCACTTACCCATTCAGCCATCTCTGAGCATCTCTCCATTCCTCTCGGTCCTCCTGCCCACTCGCTCTCCCCTTTTCACACTGATCACGGAACGTTACAATATATATTCAATTGTTTTATATATTATTTGTCTCTCTCACCTTCATGTAAGCTGTTTGAGCTCAAGAACCTGGTCTGTTTGGCTTACCACTATACCCTTAGCATTTTGTCTGTGCAGGACACATAGTAGGAATTCAAGTTATTGAATTTTCAGTATGTTCTTTGTATATGAAAGTCAATAAGATGTGGTTTCCGCGTTCAGGCATTCATGGATCTTTTTTTTTAACTCAAGGGTCTTTTTAAGAGAGACAGATATAAACATAAATGCAACTCATACTCTACCTTGACTTGTGTTCATGACTTTAGCAGAAGTACTTTAACTGATTACCATTGGATTCCATGGGTGTGATGGTTAATTCTAGGTGTCAACTTGACAGGCTCACAGTGTATACAGATTTTGGTCAAACATTACTCTGGGTGTGCCTATGAGGGTGTTCCTGGGTGAGATTAACATCTGAATCTGTAGACAGAGCAAACTGTCTTCACTAATGTGGGTGGGCCTCATCCAATCAGTTGAAGGCCCGAATAGAACAAAAAGACTGATATTGTGGCCATCACACTAATCCTCATTCCATAAAGAGTAAGAGGGGACCCCTCCTGCCTGGCTGCTTTGACATTGGTCTGTTCGGTTCTTCACACTCAGATTGAAACATCAGCTCTTCTTGGGTCCCAAGCCTGCCAGCTTTCAGACTAGAACTTACACCATTATCTCTGAGGCCTTCAGATTCTGACTAGGACTATGCATCGGCTCTCCTGCGTCTCCAGCTTGCCCACTGTAGATCTTGGGACTTCTCAGACTCTGTAATCACATGAGCCAATTCCTTATAATATGGGTAGGTCCATGACAGATGATACACAGATGGATGGAAGACAGACAGATAATAAATTTCTAGTGGTTCTGTTCTCTGGAGAGCCCTAATACAATGGGCCAGATGTGCTAACTTTGAAAGTGTCGTGCCCTGCTTCTCTTAGAAGCAGGTGCCAAAAGGAAGGCATCGTGCGGGAGGTTTAGTGAGGAAAGTGCCTAGGAAGGATAAGGGTTAAAGTGGGGAGGGGAAGGAGCAAGCAGGGGGAGTCTTTGGCATATGGTGCAGGTCTGAGATCTAGGAAAGGGAAGAGGGAAGGAAGGGTTGAGTAGGAAGAGTTTCAGACCACGGCAGAATTCTGAGAAAGTTTTGACCATCCTTCTGGAAAGTCCCCAACCCAAAAGTGCCCATATGAGGAATCCCCCCTTGAGCCAGGAATGGCCCAGTTCTAATTCCCCAGTGGGCTCAGTTTTCATCTGGAGCAACCCTAGGGGAAGTGTGGCCTCTCAGTGAATGCTCAGGAAATCCAAAATATGGCAGCTGGAGGCAACGCTCCAACACAAGTTCCCTCCGAGGGGGCGTCTCAGCAGGGCTCCCTCATGCCCTTTCTTCCAGAATGGCTTTCTGAGGCTGAGGGAGGACTCGTGCATGTTTCAGTAAATATAGAATCTCTGGGAGGAGGACAGCATATTTTCAAGGGGGGGGGTGCTTTCAGGGACTTCTCTTGGAGCATATGATCTTAGACTATATAATTACCACATCCAGTCTCAGGGTTGTCTCTGCCCACAGCCAAGAATAGGGTGTGGTGGTGGGGATCTAAGGAGAGCGGGGTGTGGAAAGTGGACTGTCAGTCCTGCCAAGGCCAGGGGCATGGGGAGAGCACGTACCTGCCATCCCAAGTGATGGGAGGAGGACCTGGTGTTGGAAACCAGTCAGGGCCTGGACAGCTTTGGTGCCCACACCCGACTTGACAGACCTCTGGCTGAGACTTTGAGGATCTGGATACCTTTCAACAGAGCTAGGAGGAATATGGCAGCCATCAGCTTCCCTAAGTTGGAGCAGAAAATCTCCTGCGAGTGGGCAGGAAAAGATTCTAGGCCACCTGTTCTTCTGGCAAACAAACTAGTGCTTGTTTGTGTTAAATGATTAAAAATCAAGTTCTTTCTTTTATTTCTCCTTTAAGATCAAAATTTATTAGCAACTCAGAAGATTTGTGTGGGCTGGGCTTTCCCTGTAAACATTTCCCTCCATTAATGTACTTCCCCAACTCTACAAATTAAGAGAACTGCCACCTGAAACTTGCAAAAAAAAAAAAAAAAAAAGAAACATTTGTCAATTAATTTTGATGGAATTATAGTGACAAAACATTAGCACTGGACAGGGATTCAGAGATCCTTTACTGCTACACGTAGGGAAGTTGGAGCCCAGAGTAATGAGTGGTGTCCCAAGATCACGGGGCTGGTAATGGCGGGAAGAAGGCTGGAACCCAAAGTTTTCATTTTTAGGCCAGACCTTTGCCCACCTTGGCAGCCTTATTTTCTTCTGTGATCGTACCTTGCTCTTTATTTTAATTCCTTCAAGTTGAGCACAACCTTGGTGAGCCAAAGAGTTTTTTGTTTTCTAGGAAATCACTTTTTTCTCTGAGAGTTTAGTGACTTAATCTGAGAAAGAAAACAAAACATAGTGCTGTGCTCCAGGAGCTCACGCAGACTCCATCGCCTTGACCCCTGACAACGGTGAAAGCTAACGTCAGTCCCTCGAGGGGAAGGACGCAGAAGCTGAGGGCGTGAACTCCCCGCGCGGTAAGCGGACGAGCCAACCTTCGTTTATGGGATGGATGCAGGACCCTGGCGGCGGCTTGGCCGCGGCCTCTGAAATTTCTTCCGAAGCAACCTTGACAGTTATCTAGGAGGAAACAGAGCCCTAGAAGAAGCAAGTCGGGACTGGAACGCATACCCCTCCCGGCTCTCAGCCCGATGATTGTCCACAGCAAAATACTTTGAAGAGTCCAAGGAGGAGGCTTTTAATTGAAGGCGCGCGAGCGCGAGTTAGGAAGTCGTGTCGGTCGGGGCTCATGGGCCGTGTAATGACCAGGGAGCCCTCACGTGTTCTGGGCGCCGCTCCAAGCGCTTTCCGCGGACGGGTTGTCCTTCCGCCAGGCGATGCCTCAGCTTCGCCGCGGTAGTCCCAGCGACAGGTCCCCAATCCCGGGGGCCTGCGCCAGCGGAGGCTTGTTTCGCACGTGTCGGGGATGGGCTGGGATGGCCGAGGTCCTGCCCCACATGACTGCTTCCAAGCAGGGTCCAGCAGGAAGGAGATGACCCTACTGAGATGTGTCAGTTTCGTGGCAGAGGCAAAAGGGCACAGTGGCCCCGAAATCTCTGTTCGGTCACAGCACATGTCACTTCTACTTAAAATCCACAGGTCAAAGCAGGTCACATGAGCAAGCCTGATGCCAGTGACAGGACCACAGCCAAGTCCTGTGACAGTGAGCAGCGATGTGAGGCCATGCACAGAGATGTTCTATACCCACACGTATGACACATATGGCACAGATCTATCCTATTTCACACATATTATCCACTAAAAGTTTTTCAACATGGAAGGCAGAAAAACATCTGAAGCAGTCCTGCAATCTGCCACAGGGGAATCACCGCCTCCCGCGTGTTAGCTTTTTTAGTCTTCAATCACAAAATGTACGAAACAGGTAAAAACACCATTTGACACCCCACGTTCATGCAGTGGCGTGACAGAGGTGGTATTTGAAGGCAAGCAGCCGGCGCGGTGGCCCACACTTCAGTCACTGGGCCATGTCACTCCTCACACACGCTGCCTTTGGTCCACAGCCCCGTGACGTGGCCCTCTCTGCCCGCGCCCTCTGCCAGCGGGTGCGGCCTGGCCCGAGGCCTCGCGCCGAGCCTCAGCCACCTGCTCTTCCTACCTGCGGCCACGCTCACTTACTCATTCCAAAACTGCGCGCTGAGCACCTGTGAGCGCGACACGACAGGAGACAGTGGGTGGAGAGCGGTTAGACAGGTCGTTCGGAAACGGGGGACGGGCCTTTCTCACAAGCCCGGTCGGGACAGCCACCGCTCAAGCCCGCGGACTGAAGTCATAATCGTAACGTGTCTGACCCCACGTGAAACTGCCGCGGGGAAGTGATAAGAGATTTCGTCCTGGGGGAGGCATAGAGAAGGGTGAAGGAAGGGTGTTTAGTTGAGCCTCTGAAGGAGAAGGTGGGTGTGAAACGGGGCGGGGGAGGGGATGGAGGGGACACGGGAAGGAAGGCGTGAAGCAAGGTAGCACACATGTTGTGAGTTCAAGGCCCCCACTCGGCGGGGGCATCAGAAGCCCTTATGTCTTGTCTCGGCAACACATACGGTGGCAAAAGCAAAGATGACCTTTGTCACTTGATTTTAAACTGCTGTTTCCATACCAGGTCACATCCCCTGCCGTGACTAATAATGACTATTTCTAGAACTCCCGTAATTATCCTTGCATAACACAATTACATTGCATTGTGTTTAATAAGCACCGAAGCATGACTTTGATAAACACTATTTTCTACAATATATCAAATATTTACAAATCCTGTGTTGGCTTTTCTTCATCCTTAAAAACGATGGCAGCTGCCTTCAAGAAGGAAAGCAGACTTCCTGTCTTTAAATGACCAGTAGCTCTGCGGTAAAGCACGGTGGAAAGTATCATCATTTTAGCGGGGAAAATTGTTTTCATTCATTCATTCATTCACTCAACCAGCAAATATTTAGTGAGCACGTAGTGTAAACAAGCAATTACTCTAGGTATCAGGGAGGCAGCAATAGACAAGAGGCACAGATTTCTGGCCCCGTGCATTGTGCCTTTTGCTGAGTATGCAAAGCGATATAATGAGAACCAAAAAGCTAAACTGCACATTTATGGAGGAGGCAGACCTTGATTTTCAAGCTGACTAGTATTGTTTTTCTTCTGCAGAATGTGGGTCGTCACTGAGTACCTTCTGCAGGGAAGCTGACATGACAGCCAGGCTCTGGGGGGTTAAGCAGGCGGCACTGTGCGTTGTGTGTTGGGGGAGTGAATTAGAAAGGGACTTGAAACGGAGAAGGGACATCCAGAAAATATCTGACATCAAGGAAACAGGAAAGCGGTCCTGAACCGGGGTGGTCAGAGTGAACGCGAAGCCCGGACAGGACCTGAAACATTGCCGGGAGGCGCAGGAGCAGGACAGGAACCCCTAGCAGTGTCCACGGGAGACCGAGGCGGACAAAAGAATCGAAGTTCCCTGGTTCACAGCTTCATCTCGGGAGGGGTGAGTTGGTTCAGCTGTAGAGTGGGTACTGGTACCAGACCCCCCCAGCATCGAAGGTCGGCCCAAGACCTAACAGCTGTGAAGCTCTGGGTAGGTTACTTAACCTCTCTGAGCTCTGTCTGCCCAACCTGTAAAAGCGAAATGTAGCCCCTGACCTGCAGGACTGAGCACGTCAGTAATGTCCGGAGCACAGACTGTGCTCTCGATGACCACATTATCATGGAGATAGGCAGGTGCCCTGGCTTGGGGCATGCATCTAAAGTAAGCGGGAGATGTCCAGAGACAAGAGTGAGGCAGACAAGCAAAAGGCGGGAGCCTTGGGGGAGCCCCATTATCAGCTGAAACAGCACTTTCACGACAGGACGTCCACAGGGGGATGGCAAGTCGGGAATCAGAGACACAGGAGGCTCCCATGAGTCCCCATATTAATTAATAATCACAACATATTAACGTTTATTTTTGGGCGTTACTGTGCTAAACATCTGACAGGCTTAGTTCCATTAGCCTTCACAGCAAGCCGAGAAGGAAGATAGGGTTGTCTTCACTGTCTTATAAATGAAAAAACTGAGATTCAGTTGGCCAAACTGAGCCAGCTAATAGGGGGCAGAACTCGAATTCAGGTCCCATTGACTCCTAAGCCCATACCCTTCACATCCAAGGTCTGGAGTGGAAAACTGGGGGTCGCCCGGGATTTGGTTTGAGAACTCGAACTCCCCTGCCCAAGCAGACACACCTAGGCCACCATGTTGGCTGTCCCTGCTGTGCTCATGAAGAAATGAGGTCAGTCTGAAGGGAACCACCCTTCCCACCTGGGCACCCCCCTTTTGTGGATTGGAGCCAATTCTGTGGGTTCCTCTCAGATCCCAGTCAGTCAGCTTCCTCGTGACCACAGACGGCTCTTGGGCTCTTTGGGTTCTAGAAAGGTAGTCACAGTCCTTCCAGGTGGACTCTCTCCTTTCTCTGGGAATTTTGACCAAGCCCCCGGGGCTGGGAGCCAATGCCTCGGAAGTACTCCAGCCCAGGAGACAGGACCCAGGGTCACTCTGGGCCTCCACCATTTACTACCTGCGATTTGGGGCAAGGCCCTATCCTTCTGGGGCCTCTTTTTGTTCCTCTCTTGCAAAGCAGAGATAATGACCCAGGCTCGGGTCAAACAACTGGAAATGAAGGTGTCTGCTGTTCTCTGTGGCATCGCCAGGTCGTGACAGTGGCCAGCTGGGGGGAGTGAGAAAAATCTGGGCTCTTTGCCCTCGGAAGATGTCAGAGTCTTGAGCCCCAAAATGCTTCCAAGGGGAACATCGCACGCGACCCTGTCATCAGACTACCTTGAACTTCGGTAAAACCTATTTTAACTCCTCTTTTGTTTCCCAAGTGCAGCCATAGTGAGTCATTTCCCTCGGGAACAAGTGTCACCTTCGGAGTTCTGCCCCTTCTATTTTGATGTTAATTTTAGCATCACCTGTGTGGATTGCTGGGTTTTGATCCAAAACAAGCCCTGCCCGGAATAGAACAGAGACAGCTCTGACTCACTTCGCAGTTTAAGACTCCAGCATGTTAATAGCTTTGCCATTTCTCAGGGAAGATTCCGGCAACAAAGCCTACTGTGGTGTTCTGGCCTCATAATTTTCCGGCAGGAGGATCTGACAAAAAGTCCATGGCACAAAGATGGCACCAGCCAGCTAGTGTTTGGGAAGAATTTGAAATTATCAGAAGAAAGCTCCGTGCAGACTGGCCTATGTGGTCCGGGGAGCTTGACTTTGCTTTTTCTGTTAAGCCAAACCCTTTAAAATATTAACTCATCCCAGTGAGCAAAGACCTGCCTTTTTCCTGAACCTTCCGCTTCTCCCTTACAGGGTCTCACAAGCAGGCATTTTCTTGTTTTTCTTTTTCTTTTCTTTTAATGTATGATCTGGCCTGTCGAAGGAGACACCAAAATGCCAGGGCAGTCGAGCGAATAATCGGCATTTACTCGGGGCCCTGCCGCGTTTTCGAACCAGAAGGACAGAGCCGAGGGAGTGGGGGTCTCTGCATGTGGCTTTGTGCAGCAGGCCTGCCAAGCATTACTATTCCAGCCCTCAAACCTGTGCCAGACTGTTAATATCTTAATGCTTATTCAAGTGTCAGGGAGTGCTGGCAGATGTCAGGGAGAATGGGAGGCTGTCAATAAGGAAATTACTTACATTCACAGGGTGACGGCGGCAGTCTGTCAGGTGCGTTTGAAAAGAAGGGGGCAGAGGGAAAAAAGAAGGTGGCAGCAAACAGCGCTGGGGGAGGGTCCTTTTTCGATGTATAAATTGTTTAAGACATCTCATTTTCCCTCCGTTTCTAGAGCTAAACCCCAGATACAGCAGTCGCAGGTCAATCAGGAAACCAGAAGTTGTTGTCTTTTTCTGGGGGGGTTTCAGCAAGAGCCGGGAAACTGGGGCCCTTTGTGTGTGACCCACGACAAGTAACTCAGGTTCTTTCCCAAGCAGCGGGGGTGCGTTCTCTGGTCGCTGGGGGACACGCACGGTTTTCCAGACTTCACCGATTCACTGAACAGCTACTGACCCCCGGCTCTGCGCTCGCTGTGGTGAATGACCCAACGGCTGAATGCACACGGGACATTTATTTTGAAACACATTCTTTACGTTCGAGAGAGGAAAAGGCGTCCTCTTTGCTGCGCCTTTTTAAGATCGAGAATCTGAACTCGGTAGAATTCCGCCCATGGGGCCCTGACGGAGCCCGCCGTGGGCTTGCCTGTGCGACAGAGGGGGATGCGGACTGGAGCTTCTGGAGAGAGGCTTGTGGGCGATCCTGCCTCAGAAAGCTTCTCTTAGTTCTGGATTTGCCACGGTGATTCTATTTATTGCCTCCTTATGCCTGTAAAGCTCTTTTCCCGTCTGTTTCTTTACTGGTCTTTACACCCACCCCCGTTCCTGCATGTATCTGTGTGTGCTGGGGGGGGGGGGGCAGGTCAGTTCTCAGATACCCGGGAAGAAGTCCACATGCAGCTACAAAAACTTGCCTTTGAAGTGAAAGGTCAGGACCCCCTGAATCACCCTGGAAACATGAGATACCTCCAGTGCTTGTCCCTGATGATGAGAAAAACACGGCTGCGGGGCAATGCCGTTCGCGGGCCGTGGCGGCCACGGGGCTGCCTGTGCTGGGGTCCCACGTCTCTGCTTTGACAGCCCCTCTACGGTTTTAGAATCTCTCCCAGAAGCAGGAGGAGAGAGGAAGTCAGCACCGTGTGTGAGCTGCTTCTAGACTCCCCAAGGAAAAGCAGATGTTGTACTGATGGAAAGTCCAGGCCTAAAGGAGCCCGGGAGTGCAGGAATGGAGGCCGGGGACTTTCCCCGAGTGCCTGAGTCACCTGAACTCCTGAAATAGACCTGCCGTGGGGACCAGCCTTGGGAGAACCAAACCAGTGGCTTGAAGGGCGGGGCAGTGATGCTCTAGACCTCCCTTGGCCGGGGAGGTGGCCCTCGTCGATCCCTCTGGGCCCCACTCCCCACCCTCCTTCCTGGCCAGCTCCTGCCCTGCCCCAGATGAAGTGGTGCGGGGTTGGGATTTGGGGTAAGAGCGCGCTCCTGCCACGTCGGCACAGCCCCCACAAGCACGCCGCCTCCGTGCTGGTCCGGCCGTGGACTCACGGACTGCCCGGTACACACCTCCAGCCGTGGTGCACGAGGCTCCCGGCCCTTTGCCGTGTCCCTGACCCTTTGAAGTGCTCTCCTCAAGGGGGCAGAGGCAGACTGCTGTCTGAGAAATGCGGGATCACTGAACTCATCCCCCGGGGGTCTTCCAGGGACACCTCGCATGGAAGGAAGGAGTCTGTGAGTTTCCATCAACTGACCTCACAGCGTCCCTGCTTTTCCTTGTGAAACTGAAGCAGAGTCATCGGGCCGGAAGCGCTCTGTGGCCCTCACAATGGCTTTACAACATCTCTCCTTGGGAGAGTGGAGCTTCTCCACCCCATCCTCACCTGCCTTGTCCTAACCCACCCCCGTGAGGTCAGTCCAGGCCTTTCTCCCACATGCTACAGCAGTAAGCTCTGGGGAAAGAGCGTGAACGTCAGTCCATCCATCCAGTGACTCGGGCTGGGAGAAATACTTAAAGCCACAGAGAATATGCTACCAGCAGGACAGAAGCAACGTCATGACAGAATCCTGAGGCATCAGAAAAAACATGAGCAAAGCATCGGGTTTCCTGTATGCGTCTAGTTTCCCATTTGGTTTCTTCCCATGTACTGCTCATTTTACTGAAGCACTCTACTGTCAAAAATTAAAATCCATAGCATTTTCAAATCATTTTCTTTTTCTTCCCACTCCTTTCCATGTTTATGATTGTTAAATATATAAGTCTAAATCTTTATGTTTCCTATATCCTAATCTCTAAGTGGATATGGGTCACAGAGTAATGGGAAAATTAAAAATAACAAGGCTATAACTATCACTAATTAAGTAGTTACTAAGTGCTGGGATAATGTCCTGAACCATTGCCCCTGTGTTATAGGTGAGGATTAGGGTTTAGAAATGTTAAACAACTCAAGGTCTCTTGTTTGTAATCCCAGCTCAAAGGCCAAAGTCCCTCGGCCTGTCTGGGACTAGGACAGATGCCAATTTAAATGTTCATATAATCTTGGAACATCTCATATATTTCCTTCATGCTTCTTATGAAAGTTTGTAATTTTACATTTTTTGTGTTATTATTTGATAAGTATTTCTCCCCCCTAGACTCTCAGTTGGCAGATAGCAGAAACCACATCTATTTTTGCTACCGCTGAGCCTGATATACGGTAAGATTATAAGACATATTGAATGAATATTGGAATGACTGACTTAATGAATAAATGAGTTCTTATCTGTCCAACCCCCGAAATCCAAGGTTTTAGTGTAGGCAGCAAGATTGCTATTTTAATGACATTCTAGGAGACAGAATATGCAAAGTGCCATGTAATAGGCCACATTAAGTCCTGCGAGCTGAACGGCCTCGGTTTAAGTCCCAGCTCAATGATGGCTTTTCCGGCTGTTTGATCTTGGACACATTACCTGACCTCCCTGTGTCTCAGTTTCCTCATTTGGAAAATGGAGATAGTAATAGAACTCCCCTCAAACGGTTATGAGCATTAAATGAATGCATAGCCTCTCAGAAGAGTGCACCGTACTTAGAAAGTTCTGTGTATGTGTTAGATATTATCACCACTCAGGAATTTACTTAGCACGAAAAAAAAATACCCCAGGCTAATTTCACTCAAAGAGTCCTGTGATGGTATTTACTCACAGATTCAAAGCCCCTGTTCTGCTCCTTCTTCTGCTTCAAAGATTTTATTTATTTATTGGACAGACAGATCACAAGTAGGCAGAGAGGCAGGCAGAGAGAGAGAGGAAGCAGGCTCCCCACTGAGCAGAGAGCCCGATGCAGGGCTCAATCCCAGGACCCTGGGATCATGACCTGAGCCGAAGGCAGAGGCTTCAACCCACTGAGCCACCCAGGCGCCCTGCTCTGGTCCTTCTTAAGGAGGATCCTAACAATGTTCCTTTAAAAGAAGTGGCCCCAGGTTTTTCACGCTCAAGCAGAAAATACCCAACGTGAGTCCATCTGGAGATTTCTACTAATCTTTTACCCCAAAAGTTCAGAAAGGAAATATTTAGCAAAGATCAGTTCTTTTAAAATTTTGAGCAGGATGTGTGACTTGGCAGCATCACAGAGACCCTGGAGCCCAGACGTATTTTACTGGGGCCTGTCAGGCTTTTCTGCTCCACACGCTGCATGTGTGGCATGGGGCAAAACGCTAGCGACACAGCAACAGTCCCACAGGTTTTTGTAATAGAACACGCACGCGCGCGCGCGCACACACACACACACACACAACTGAGAACTGAAAGTCACAGATGGAAGGACCTATTGAATAAACCACAATTTCCTTTCATCTTGTTGTCTGTGAAAACAGAATCCCCTTGTCCTGGATGGAATTCCCCCGCCGTTGTAGGACAGAACCCCACCTCTCGCGCATTCCACGGAGGGCCCCGTGAGAGAAGAGATTCATTTTACGTTGACATCATTACTTCATCCTCATGCAAGCACCAGCCTTGGGACGGATGTCTCTCAACCCTGGTCTGTCTGGACTTCAAGTAGTGCGTGTTTTAACGTATCCTAAAGTGTTGACCTTCTGTAGAGCAACATAAATCAAAATTGGAAATTATCAGTTTTCTTCTGAATCCGTGGTTTAGGTCTGGGTGTATGAGAAGTACACAGAGTTTCAGTTTCGTTTTTAGTGACATGAGACATAACAGGGTTTACTCTGAAACTGCACAATTTGAATAAGAACTGTAAGATTATCTGGGTTATTTTCTGTTGTTTTTAAACTACATTTTCTAGAACTTGCAAAGGAATAGTCAGGTTCGTGAATATGTCCTGCACTCACACAGTTAAATATGATAGAGTGCGACGAGGTGCCTGTCGTGTGAGGCGTTTCCTTCCTGCCTGTCCCTCTTGCTGTGCCCATCGACTAGTTCCCGTCTCCTCCCCGAATCGTTGACCACCTACCAGTTCCTTGTTTATCTGCCCACAGATTCTTCTCACGTGAGAAATACTACAATACAGATATATATGCTTTCTTGTTTTATCCTTTTATATACATTATAGCACACACTATACAACAACCGGACCTCCTCGCACTACGTAGCACATGTACATTATGTATCTGTGCACAGTTTCCTTATTATTCTCTATTATGCTTGCAAACTGTCTGACTCTGTGACTGTGTCGGAACTCACTTATCCAGTTCTCTAATGACGGACGCTTGGTTACTTCTGATCTTTTACTCAAAGAAGCTTTGTTCATGTGTTACTTTGTGTAGCAAGCGGACTATATCTTTAGGATGATTTTCCTTATCCGCTATTGATGGGTTCCAAGATCCGTGCATTTGTAACCTTCCACAACAGTGGATTTTTATTAACCTGATGAGCTAAAGAAAAAGATATCTCGGCGTAGTTTTAATTTACATTTTTGTTAATATGAGTCAGATTGATCATTTTTCCTTGGGGTAAAAGCCTTTTCAGAAACAAACTCGTGTGTTCAGTCCTTTGCTGGGATTCTCTCGGTTGGTGCTGATGTTCACTTAGTGCCAGGACAATAAATACGTGTATATTTACCATTTCCTAGTTTGCTATGGAATAGGCTTTTCTTTTAGGAGAAAGTGACCATCCTTATCTCCTTTGCATTGAAAGTTACAGGTGGTTCATTTTGGAAAACCCTAACAAGTCATGCATCTTTTTTATTCTGTGTCTAAGATCTGGCCAAAGTTGAATTCGAACGAAGAGACATACGACGGCGCCCGAAGTCCTCCTCTTTCCACCGCATCCCTGCATATGTTTGAAATTTGCTCGTTATTTTGAAAGACAGAATTACAACCAGGACAAACTCCCATTCTTTCCTCCTCCGTAAGGAATTTTAGAATCGTTCCACCAGTCCCTCCAAGGAGAACTGGAAGAACTGGTAAGGTGAAAAGAAAAAAAGCGGAATTGTCTGCCACAGAATCAGTCTAACAGTATAGCTAGATGACTGTCCCTTTTTCCTCTCTTAGATGTGTGAAAATGATTCTTTACCTGTTGATATATTGTTTTCAGAAATTTGAAAAGTAGTGGCTTGTTCTGATGTGGCTGCCCAGGCTATAAAGTTAACCTTTTGACTTCCTAATGCACTAGTTAGAAGAAGAGGAAAAGCTAGAGTATGAGAGGGGGATGAGGTACCTTATGCACTGAATATTAATGAGCTGATGGATGTCACCTGTATTACTGAGCAGCTGTGATGGGCCGGACGTTCTACTGGACACAGAGAGTGGGTATTAGTAAGTAAGAAGGGCGCGCCCCTTCCTATCTCGGAGCTGGAATTGTAAACCAGTCCCTCTACCCTGATTCCAGTGAGACTCACGTGGGGAAGCTTCGCAACCATTCAGGGCATGGGCCTGCAACGAGAAACTCTAAGGATGCAAGTTGGGAACAAATATTTTTTAAAATTCCCCAGATGGGGGCACCTGGGTGGCTCAGTGGGTTAAAGCCTCTGCCTTCGGCTCAGGTCATGATCTCGGGGTCCTGGGATCGAGCCCCGCATTGTGCTCTCTGCTCAGCAGGGAGCCTGCTTCCTCCTCTCTCTCTGACTGTCTCTTGCCTACTTGTGATCTCTATCTGATAAATAAAATCTTTAAAAAAAAATAATAAAATAAAATTCCCCAGATGACTCTAAACGAAGCTAGAGTGGAAAACCACTGGTGTAGCCATACCCCGGAGATGCCTACAAAACCACGAGGTATTTTGAAGAGGAAGTGGTCATGGAAACTTTGATATGATGTAATATGGACTACCTAGTATCGACTTTGAGGCATTTTTGGCACAATGTTTAGCTTAAAAAGCAATAAAGCCTTAAGCCAGCGTTCCAATGTCAAGATAAGTTGGAAGATAGAAGAGCAGGTGAGATGGCACCTCCAGGAAAAACATTGGACATATCCAGACTGTGGCACTTTCTCCAAGATGGAGGGCCTGGTGTCTTCCAAAAAGCCAATGTCAAGAAAAGCAGAGAGGGCTGGGAGGGAGGTGGAGACGGATATAGATTAACAGAAAACAAAGAAACAACCCAACAAAACACCTTGATTATATCCTTGTTCAAAAAGAAATCTCTGGGAATAATTTTTTTGGACAATTTAGGAAACTTAATATTTAAATATATACTAAAATCAGATGATATTAATATGGTTGATTTTCCTAGGTGTTAGGTATATCGTTATCTAGGTACAAGAATGTAAGGAGACACGTGCTGAGTGTGTAGTGCTGTCAGCAACTTTCAAGTGGTTTTTCAACAACAGAAAATGAAAGTCACATGTAGAGATAAGCAAATACGGTCCCACTTTTCTAAGGAGTCTGAAAGAGGCTGAGTTATTAAAGATGAGAGAGGCCGCTGCATAGTAATGATAATTATATTTAATTAACAACCATTTATTGAGTTTTATGTGCCAGGTACCGTACTAATGACTTTATATTCCGGGTATTAGTTCCTTTTTAAAACAAGCATCATTAGTATTTTAATTTTAAAATGAGAAAACTGAAGCTTGTAGTCAATAAACAGCTTCGGCTCACACGGAGCCAGAATCCAAACCAAGTCCTTCCTGTTTCCACTGCGGGAGACCTCCATCGCCAGGCGGCCTCGCCCCGCCTCCGGATGGTGCTGCAGCCACACGTGTGGTCATGGAAAGCACGCGCTGTGGACTTCCTTCCATCGCAAGAGTCATCACACAGCAAATCCGTCCGATGTTCATATGTCTGCTTCACAGACTGGGTCCTCCTTGCCATATAGAGACCAGAGCTAGGCCGACCTCAGTCTAAATCTTGGATCTGTCATTTATTAGACGTTTGTTCTCAGGCAGCTTTTTTAAAAACCTTCCATCAGTTTCAGTTCCTCTTCTAGAAACGGACTCCTCTTTATGGGGTTGTTATGCTGATTCAATAGATGTATAGAGAAAGCGCTTAGCACAGCTAAGTAATAGTAAATAGTAAATAAAAATAGTAAACGCTGAGTAAACGTCAGTCACCCATCCCCCAGCTTTTTAAAAATTAGATTTGAATGGCCACAAATGACGGAAAAACATCTGATGCTCAAAGTGATTGCCAGTGCTGGACCCTACAGTCACTAAGTATGGACTTGGCATCAGGGATCATGGCTTTGAATACCTACACCCACAGCAGGAAAACTCAGCTAGTGCGCACAAACTTGTGTTTGTTGTCAATACGATAGTCATTACGATCCGTGTATTAAGGCTGTGAGTTTATTAGAACTCTGCCTTCTTTTAATTAATAACACCGCAACCCACTGATAGAGACAGGTCATCCTAAAGCAGACGACTTAAAACTACAAGCCATAGTTGTCCTCGACTTAGGTGGCTGAGTACCTAACATCTCCTGAGCTAAAACATGGACACAGAGCAAAGGGAAGTGCTTCAGAACTGTGTCTCGGAGCCAGCAGGCACACACTGGTTCAGAAGAGCCCTAGCCTGAAACTCACAGGTGTTCCACAGCCCGTAGGATCGGCAACTCCGTCAGCTTTATGAACAGGCTGGTTGAGCAAAGGGGAATATTTCAGGGCAAGTGAGTTTGGGGAACTATATAGTAGATCAAGAGGTAGCAATATTCTCATTTATTCTCATTATTCAATCGATATCAAACACCCACTGTACACCAAGTATCACTGTGGCGTTTGACGTGATAGATATGGTCTTTGTTCACTTGTATTTTTTATTCTAATTGCTCTATTAAAACATTTATCCCAAATTTAAAGTAGTAACTACATAAATGGATAAAAAAGGTGATTTTAGGGAGTGCTAATATGATCTGAAGGGTTCCTTGAAGGACCTCTTCATTCTTGGAAATGACCTAGAGCTAAGCCACACTGGCTATGTTTGTGACTGACTCCTTGTCTTACAGGGTCGCTTCCAGAGAAGACTTTTTTGATGCCCTCTGAGAAGGGCGCCCCAGTTGTTATCCGTCCCAGTAATGGCCACCGTCTGTGACGATTGGTTGTTTGTCTATTTCCTTGTGTTAAGTCCATCTTGCCCACCTGGAGGGACGTCCCGTGACAGTGGGAACCTTGTCTGTTTTGTTCTCATTGGGTTCCCAAGGCCTTTTCCAGGGCCTGGCCCATGGAATTTCTCTCTCCGGTAAATACCAGTGGAGCTAGGGCAGCCGACCCTCCCAATGCACCTGGAACAGAAGATCTGCCCACGACATGTGGTTTTCGGTGCTGAAACCAGCACAGTCCCAAGTGAATTGTCCCAGACCTCCCATGACTGAAGCTGAATCTCAGATCTCATTATGCCAGACCCAGAGCAGAAGTGTCACTATGCCGTGATATACTTACTGGTAGTCACGGCCTCTAGCATAGCCCAAGCCTCAGCGACCAGGGAAAGCAGGTGCCCAGGGACTCTTCCAAACATCACAATCACTCTAAGAATGCAGACATTGAACTCCGGGAAAGGATATGCCCACAGTCATAAGGTGAGTGGGGTTAGGTCAAGTCTATCACTTCTGGGACTCTTCGAGCCTCTTGCCTGGCTGCTGAGTTATCCAGATGGAACTAGTCTAAAAACTAACAAAAACTTAATATGAGTGGCATTTGACAGTGAAAAAAACACCTCTGAAATTGTGTCATCCAATCTCCTCATTTTACAGTTGAGGAAACTCAGAATCTGAGTGTTAATTTCCTTAGTGGAGAGCCTAGTTTTATAGGATCTTCTTTATTTGTTCCCACACAGACCAGGGTCCCTTTGAAATAGTGGTCACTGCTCTTGGTTTCTAGGTGAGAAAATGTGTCCCTTCCATTGTTTGCTCTTAACCAGCTGTCCTGTTTTGCATTTCTTTCCTCATTTGCTCTGGAACAAGTTCTGCTAGCCTTTTTTGCAAATGACTTATTTCAATATGCTGGTTGTTTCTCCTCAGAAGAATTCCTGTTTAACAGGTTTAGATATTCCCTCATGCCCTCAAAACTTCTGTAAAAATTTCTAGGGCCTAATAGACATCTTACTTGTCAGGTGAGAGTTTCCTGGAGTTTATGTCATTGAGATACACTTTCAAGGACTGGTTTCAGCATTATATGTGGGGTTTTTCCTTACCAAAGGAAAGACACAGATCAAAATTCACATTCATTTTTATTTTGTTTGTGTTGTGAATCAAAAAATGAGACTATGTCTGTCACGAGCCTTCGTGGGCTAGTGGGGGCAGGGCTAACCCAAATCACATCTATTTAGAGATATTTTCAAAACAGTATGTCCTAGTTCAACTATTTTGGGGAAAAAAATACAACTTCTTGTTAGTATTTTGGAAGTTAGAAAGTTTGGATTCACAATGGCCTTTTGTAATAATCTGGTGTTTAACTTTTAACTTAGAAAGAGGATTTCAAAAAGAGTTTATGGGTTCTAAAGAAAACACAATAAAACAGACCAGGGTTTTATTTGTCTGGGAGACCTATGCGAACGAGGCATCGTATTCGAGCCTCCATTACAAATTTCTTGCTGTAAGAGGTACGGAGTTGATACCTCCACAAAGAAGGCCTTCGTCTTTCTCAGGCTTATTTCCTAACAAGCTCTCTCTTAGGAGATAATCTCTTTGAGTCATTGAGCAATAGTCTGGGCCGGAGAATTCCTCTTTTCTTCCAATCTCCCCAAGCTCCCCCTCTCCAGGCAACAGCTATGTCCTTCCCCGCTCACTGACTCAGCGAACACGTCTCCGAACATGTACTGTGGCTCTCCCAACAGACCGGACGTGAATGGAGCATTCCGTGAAGAGGGAGACCTGTCCGTATGTCCAACCTCCATTCTCCTTTAGTTCTTGGCCACTCTTCAGAGACAGCTAACTGGAGACAATTGTGTGAATAATTGTAGATTCTAAAATTATCACTCGTGAATTCCAGGCCCTGGAAGCGTTAATCATATGCTAGTGGTGTTAGTCTGAGGGAGAGTTGACTGGAAAGCAGGTCTCCGTCAAGAATCAAAGCTCTTTTGGGTTATACTCACAATTTGCATCCCTGTCTGAGAGGGGATACATGCGATCAGATCAAGAAGCAAGAGGAGGGAGCGCCTGGGGGGCTCAGCAGGTTAAGCGTCTGCCTTCGGCTCAGGTCATGATCTCAGGGTCCTGGGATTGAGCCCCGCGGGGCTCTCTGCTCAGCAAGGGGCCTGCTTCCCCCTCGCCCTCTGCCTGCTTCTCTGCCTACTTGTGATCTCTTTCTTTCCAGGAAAAAAAAAAAAAAAGCGAGAGGAAGCTAATTTTGATAAACTTTGGGAGATGTATAACATTCTTTAACAAACTTTTCACACATTATACCTTTGTATGGCAAGACCAGACCAAACTCTGCACTTCTGGTTGACAGTCATACTTTATAAGTGTGACCGATCAGGGAGCAGAGCAAGGTAAGACAGTCACATGGCCAGTGCGGATTGCCTTAAAACGTAGGCTTTAAATGCAGAACTTTAAGGTTATGCAGTATAGCTACATGAAAATATCCAGCCGTAATTATAAAAATTTAGGGGATTTTGGGGGAGAAATCCACAAAATTTTAAAAAAGTATAAAGAGTTGGGCACCCACTTGTGTCTCAGACGAATAATAAACATTGCTTTCCAATGAAAACACCCACAAATGATGATCATGGATACGTTGTCATATCTGCTTTTTGTCTTTCTTTATGAAAGAAATCAAACACAACACAAAAATTTGGAGCCCCCTTTGCCTTCATCCTAGTCCCACCTTTACCCCTTCCCAGAGACAACTGTTCTTTCCAATTAGCTAGGGAAATACAGTTAAACTATGTGATCCGCTCCATTTGTTTTTGTGCAGAAAATATATTTAGCATTATGTTTTCCATAGCAATATCTAAACATATGTACAGAAATTCTGGTTTTCCAATGGAAATAATATTATTTGAGTGTCAATATAAATATTTGGATATTTTAGCAAATTAAACTTGACAAAATTATCTGGAAATCACAACAATGCTATAGTATTTTTTAAAAATGATATAGTCTTATTTAAATCAATTCTTTTAGTAGAGGAAAGAGAAAATATATTAGGCATATGCTTTCATGATGATAACAGTAAATTCTTACTAGAGAAACTTTTGGATCAACATCATTTCTTGAATATACTTTATGACGTCTGATGAATAGTTTACGCTATGGTTTCTTTAATGATAAAGCAACCAAGAGTTTACTATTTTACTATCTTGAATATTAAATAAGATAGGTGGTATTGGCAATATTTAGAGAATTCTAATGAAAAGTGTTAGCAACATTAGAATTCTTCATCATTTCATCAAGAAATATTTGATATCTTGAGAATATTTGAAAACAAATTGTACCTTCTACTGTGTCAAAGTAGCTCCATAGATGTCACCCCTGCAGAAATAATTAGGAAATAAAATCATGTAGTTTTTGAAGTTTTGGGCTTATCACCTAGGCTTTTTGACTTGCATAACTTGGCTATTATCTTGCTGGAGGGCCTTGGAAAGATCATTTAATCTCTCTAGAATTTAATTTCCTTTCAGAAATGCCTTGGTTGGTGGCATGGGGGTGGGGAAAGATTAAAAGAGATGGTTATTAATATTTCTACCAGTTCTAAAATTTTATTATTCTATTATTCATTTTCTCCCTTCTCCCTTCCCACTCAATGTTCTAGGACACAGATTGGTAATTAGTCAAAACTAAGGAGATCGTCTAGCAAAGTAATCAGACTTAACATTAAAGGCTGTAAGAATTTGAAACAGAAAACCTTATTGTAATTCATTTTAAAATCAGTTTACTCACAAGAAAGCTGACAAAAACTAGAAAGCTAGAGAAAATAGAAATAGAGAAATATATTTGTATTTATTATTCACTATAAAGAGTTTATAGGATGAATACTTATCTAAACAAACTCATGGTAAACAAATTTGAATTTATACTCAGAACAGCATTACATCTTGTCAAAATGATGCTCGTTTAAGGTTATGAAATATTTCTTTGTGCAGAAAAAAATAAGTCACCGTGCATTATATAACCAATGAAGATGATGAGATTGTTTCATCACCTCATGATCAGGCCAAGTTATATTATTTCTCAACATCAATACCCTCCTGAGGATATTACAAATAATTACTTTGTATTAGTAAATAAGAGTGGGCGACTGAGTGAAGCAGTAACGCAGATAAAGGAAAAATAATAACTTTGCCTTTCAGCAGTTCTCATCTAGCATAAATGAAGATCCATTAATTTTTTTACATCTCCCTAGGGGATTTTGAAAATCCACTATATCTGTTGTGGAATTTCCCATGGGGTCATTACATTCTTTTGTGCAACTTAAGGTCTGAGAGATAAAAAGTGACAGTGATAGATAATCACGTGGGTCTGTGGGAGAGACTTTCCCGGAGTTCTCTTTTTTAGTCAGTTCCTTTGTCTTCAGGAGTATCTTCTCAGCAAGTTTAACGAATAACAATCTGTAATATTTTTAGTGACCCCAGGAAAGGGAAATATACGCCTCCGTAATGACCACTGTCAGAATCAAATGACCCTCACCGACCCAATGTTCTCCCTAAAGGAGATAGCGGATGTGAAAAAACATTGTGAACAGTAATAAATGTTGTGAATTACTATTGAGATGATCATTCCAAGACTGGTCCAAGCACATGTTTCATCACAAAAATTCCTTCTAAATGGCGGGGTATGAAGGGGTTCGCGCAGTTGGGCAGGGACTCGGGATCTTCAATATCTAAATCTTAATGTCCTACCTTCATCATCATTCTCTCAGGTTCCAGGGAAATGCAGGCACACAGGTCAATGCCAAACACATACACGGTTTCCATTACTATGAAATTCCAGTGTGGTCCACCAGTGAGCTAGGTTGGCCCACAGAGAGAATTCCTTTCCTTCAGGATAGAAGCAGGAAGACGGCAGGGCACCAAATCCTACCAAGAAGCCTAAAGCCTTTCACTCTAGGCTCCCTGGTGATGAGGAAAGGAAAGCCCAGGAGAAGGCCACTGAACAGCCAAGAGAAGATGAGGGGTTTTCTCTAAGGTCTGGATCTGGGCTGATCTAATTGGCCTGTCCAACATCTTGCTCAGTATCTCCCCTTAACCATTGCTGCCCTGTAGGAGAGAGTCCAAAGAGAGGGGATCCCAAAAAAGGAGTCCTATAGCTCCAGAATATTTCTATCATGACTTAGCCGTGCCACAATAGTATTTCCTCATCCTGTGTGAAAGCAGTGGGTGCAGGAGTGGAATATCTCTGCTTCATATGAACAGAACTTGCTTAGGTCATATTGACACACCTTGATTAGGAACTGTTAACTGATTTTTTCAAAATTGCATTTGATCATTCTTTGTGTTCTTGCTTTATAAAATTCTCATGAATCTTTGGTTAAAAGACAAGACAGGCAATGCACATCATACTTAGTTGGTTTGTCCTCCTTGGCTTTGAAAGTGAGAAGGCCATGGTTGTGGTCTAGATTGATTGTTGATAAAAGTAGGGTGATCAGTGCCTTTGTTTCTTACCCGTATAAGCTCAGACTAAAATGCCTTATGCTTAAACTGTTCTCCGTACTCCAGAGTGACACGGAGAAAATAAATGACAGAGAAAACGTCCAAGTGTTTTGGAGAGTGACTGGGCCATTTCACAAGGCCTTCTAAGACTCAGAGGGAGGGAATTCAGTGCTGGGAAAAGCTGCTGTTCACCTTGGATATCTTTAAAGTTCTAACACTGAAGCTGTTCCCTTATTCTTTTCTCTCCTTAGTCCTGTTTTGTGCTCTGGAGCCTCATTCGTCTTTCACGGAGCAAGTTTTACATATTTGAAGGTAGTTACATTTTGTGAAATTTTCACTTAATGTTCAAGTGTTTTAAGAAAATCATAAACCAGGGCACCTGGAAGGCTCATTCAACCAAGCTTACAAATCTTGATTGTGGCTCAGGTCATGAACTCAGGATCCTGGGATTGAGCCCCCATCGGGGTCCATGTTCAGTGCAGAGTCTACTTGAGTTTTTCACCCTCTCCTCCTCCCCCGCTCGCTCTCTCTCGCAAATAAATAAATAAATCCTTAAAAAAAAAAGAAAATCATAAACCACAATTAATATTGAACTTGTGTCTCAGACAAATAATAAACATTGCTTTCCAATGAAAACTCCTCTAGCTTAAATGCATATATCTACTAGTTTTAACAGCAATATCTTAGACATGTAAAATGAGTCAAACTGATGTCATTATTTTTAGACATTATTTCACAAATCTTACGGTCAGTAATTAAATCCATTTTATAGAGTAGGAAGAATAGAGCGCTGGCACCAGAGAGAGACACCGGTTTAACTTACGGCCTCTTCAGGTATATGGCCATGGCAAGTTACTTACTTTCCTAGGCATCATTCCTTCATCTCAGAAGTGCAGAAAATAGTACGTATCTCTCTGAGTTTTGCCAAGGATCAAAGATAACGTGAGTAAAAAACGCAACACAAATATGGTGAGACACTCAACAGAAGGTGAAAGGGGTAAACAACGTCAATGTCTGTCAACACGGAGAGATGAGAGAAATTGAAAGTTGGAAGGAACACAGTGAAAACCAGAACAAGACGGATTGTACAGTAATATTTAGGTACATGGACTCATGTGGAACTCACATAAAGCAACACCATCATTGGTCATGAAAGGCGGACTGAAACACACACTGCCTACATGGCGGAAGTTACATGCCTTTGGATTGGTGGAAACTAGGACTTCACATGGGAAATGAAAGAGACTAATATAAACTAAATATATTAAAATAATAAAATTTATTTTTATTTTGTTAATTTTTTTTTTTCAGCGTTCCAAGATTCATTGTTTAATGCACCACACCCAGTGCTCCATGCAATCTGTGCCCTCCTTAATACCCACCACCGGGCTTTTCCAACCCCCACCCCAAAACCCTCCGTTCCTTTCTCGGAGTCACAGTCTCTTAATACCTCCTTAATACCCACAGTCCTCCTTAATACCCACCACCAGCCTCCCCCAACCCCTCCCCTCCAAAACCCTTCTTTTGTTTCTCAGAGTCCACAGTCCTCATGGTTTGTCTCCCCCCCACCCCCCGCCGATTTAAGAGTATTAGACATGGATTAGTCATGCTGATTGCTCTAATTTTGTGCACTCGAGGGCCAAGAGAAAAAGAAGAGAAAAATACTGTTTAGCACAGGGCCTGCCATGCACCTGAAGCTCCGTACAAGCTGTTATTTTATTATCTGAGTATCCTGTTCCGCGGGGCTTTATTTGCATCAGTGTGACCGGTACTACTGAGCTCACCAACGTTACCCGGATAAGAATTGAGCCAATGGAGTCAAAAGACCAGAAAGAAACTATGGGAAGTAGAAAATGAAAAAAATATATATCTTTTCATGATAGAGAATGATTGATACATAATCATCACAGCTATTATTTATGGAGTAGTTACCATTTACTAGGCATTAATGAAGTCAACTAATACATACTTATTGAGTGCTTATTGTGTTAGACAGTGTTCTAGACATTCGAAATACAGCAGGAAATCAACAACTACAATGACAACAACAAACCTCATGTTTTGGAGCTTATATTCTAACTAGAGAGAAAGGCAGTGAGTAAAACATAACGATATGTTAAATGGTGGTAAGTCCTATAGAAGGAACAACAAATGGAGGCAAGGACCCTGTGGAGGGGGTCAGGGAAGGATTCACTCAGGGACGTTGTTCCAAACCCACTTCATGTATTAACTCTTTTCATGAATCTTCCTGTTTTGTTTTGTTTTGTTTTTAAGATTTTATTTATTTATTTGCGAGAGAGAGAGACAGGGAGAGAGAACACAAACAAGAGGGTGGGAGAGGGAGAAACAGGTTCCCTACTGAGTAGGGAGCTGATGTGGGGCTCGATCCCAACCCCAGGATCACGACCTGAGTGGAAGGTAGGCGCTTAACCGACTGAGTCAGGCAGGTGTCCCTTTAATGAATCTTCTTAACATGCCGTGAAGAAGTTACTTTTGTAAACTATGACTGCTGTTTTCATATGATCAAACTGGAGCCCAGGGTTCCTCAGTATGGGGTTTTGTAAGGTTTGATAACGCAAAGCCATAGGACAGGATCCGAATTTAGGCTACCCAGCTCTGGAGCTGTCCCCGTCCGTATGTATCGCCTCTCACACAGGGAGCTAGAAGGGGCCATGGGGGATCCATCAGAATGGGGAGTGGGAACGTGGTTTAGTAAAACATTAAATCAATACTATCACAGCGTCCATTTTATACTTTGAGAATATTCTCAAAAATAGGCATTTTTGTTTTGGTGAGAAACACTTAAGAAAGTGAAACAGGACAAAATCTTTCAGGGTGGTGGGTGGGTGTAACCAGAGGTTAAAAAGGATGTGTCAGATATTTCCACTAAGAAATCCTGGTTTACTCTCACCCTTCTAATTAATTGCTACGGACACGGGAACCTCAGTATTGCACGTGGCTTGCACAACCTCAATGGCTTGTTTGTTACAGAACCAGGATGGAGAACTGAGCTTGAAAGACAAAACAACCAGTACAACCTCAGTGACTAGGCTGGGCAAGCAGAGCCCCTATACCTCCCTGAGTGGCCCACTCCCACCAAGCCTGCTGGCTGCATGGCTTCTCCTTTACACTGCAGAGAGGCTCAGAGTGAATTACTGAGTCGGGGAGACCCATTTGCAGGAGTAAAGGAGAGAGTATAATTAGAGGAAGAGACGTGAAAGGGGGCACAAATGAAGAGAATGAGGGGAGGAATCAGCCAAGAATAGGCAAGGTGAACTTGAAAATGACCGTTTCCAGGCCAGGAAGGAGGAGGGACAGGAGGAGGGTGGAGTGGGGACAAAAAGGGTTCCTCGAGCTCAGCAACCCTAGTTATAGTCCTGTAGCGCAGGTGTGAATCGTGTTGTTTTTTATACGTGGGAAACCGAAGCCCAGAAAAGACACTTTACTTACTCAAGGTCATGCAGCAGAGTCTCCGGATGCTTCAATTTTTGTCTTTCTTCCCTTGTTTCCATCGTTTCTTCCCTCCAATGTCTTTTATTTGTACAAGGTGAACTATTGAGGTTTTTACCCTTTTTCTAAAATAGTTATCAAGTATCCAATGATGGAGTATGTGGTTACCATGACAACACAGCCTTCACCGAGCACTGGCCTCCCCCTCGCCTCCAGAATCCTATTTCACAGCACAGATTCCCTTCCCTTGTGGAACCTGTAAGAGCCGCAGTTTTAGACTTTGTGACCATCTGCTTCACGTGCGTCCCCGCGAGGCCGCCGTGAGCTTCAGCACCGCGGGGCCTGCCTGCTTTTGCCGGGAGCCTGCCCCCGCGCTTTGCACGACGACTCGCACTCGGGCCCTGCGGAAAGACCGGCCCGGCAGCCGTGCTGCGGGCTGTCCCGGCGTCCTGCGCAGGTGCGCGGGCGGCGACCTGGGCTCCCGAAGGCGTGAACGGATACAGTGTAACGAGTCGGGCCGATGTCTCCAGGGAGCACGCGGGCAAACGAACACACACACACACACATGACCTCACAAACAGCCCCGGGCGGGCGGACTCAGAAAGGGACGCGCGCCACCCGAGCGGCCGAACCCACGCGGGCAAACACCGCCGAGCCAGGCCCGGCTGGTCTACGCAGCGGGGGCGGGCACCCGGCGGCCGCGGTGGGCGGGAGTCCCGGGCGCCCCGCGGCGCGTGGGCGGGTCCCGGGCTCCGGAGGCGGTGGCGGCGTGGGCGGTGAACCGCGCCGCGATTGGTCCGGGGAGGGGTGGGGCGGGGCCGGCGGCGGGAGGCGGGGCGGGGAGGGGCGGTGAGTCGCGCCGCGATTGGTCCGGCGCGGGGCGGGGCGGGGCCGCGGCGGGAGGCGGGCCCTCGGGGCGAGGGGGTGTGCGCGGCGGCTGAGGCCGCGGTTTCAGTATAAACAAGGCGCCCGGCTGGTCGGGCGGGTTTTTCTCTCCGTCTTCGCGCGCTGCGGCCGCCTGTTCTCGGGTCGCGCTGGTGGCGCGCGGCAAAGCGCCGGGGAGCCGAAGACCCGGGGTCCGTCCGCAGGTGGGTGGCTCCCGGCCAGGCATCTCCCCGCGGGGCCCCGAGCCCGGCCCGGGAGTGTGCGGCGTCGCTGCGCTCTGCGCTCGGGGACCGCGCTCGGGGGAACCGCGCTCAGGGACCGAGCTCCGGGGACCGCGCCCAGGCTGCCGGCGGCTCCTGGAGGGGCGGGAGCGTCGCGGCGAGCAGGTGCTCCCCGCACAAAGCGCCTGGCCGGTGCTGGACGCGGGGGCTCCCCTGCGCGGCCGCCGAGGGCTCCGGGGGCTGTCTGGGAGCCGACCGGGGCCAACAGGTGCGGGGTCGGGCCGCCGGCAGGGACCGGCTCGGGCTTGGCTGTGCTTCTCTCGCCGCGATCGCGCCCCCAGGCCGCGGGTTGGAGGTCGTGGTAGGTCGAGGGTCGGCCCGAGTTCTGGCCGCGCGCGTCGGTCCCTGTCTGCGGTCCGCGGCGCTGCGGGCCGTTCCCTCCTGCTGCTCTGCTCGTTTCCGCGTGTGGGGGCGGGGGCGCTGTTCGCGGTCGGTGGGGCGTCCTGTGACACCCGATTCTTGGGAAAGGACGGGAAGCCGGAGTCGTGCGCTTGTCACGACCAGGTGGTGTCCAGCCACCCGTTCACCTGGCGAATTTGGGGCGCACCGGTGTCCTGACTGTTGCCCGAGCTCAGGTGAGGCTTTGGAGACACCTGGCTGGGCTGCG
Source organism: Eira barbara (assembly GCA_020311275.1). Lineage (NCBI taxonomy): Eukaryota > Metazoa > Chordata > Mammalia > Carnivora > Mustelidae > Eira > Eira barbara. The sequence continues at coordinate 1,789,145 of JAHRIG010000018.1, forward strand.
GTGACGTGAGCCCGAGGGCCTGGGAGCCCCGCGGCCGCCGGGGCGAGGGCCGGGCTGTCTAGGGCCTCCACTGCGGCGCCGGCCAGGAGCGAGGGAGGAGGGCGCGGGGCGGGGGCTGCTGTGTCCACGCCTGTGCGCGGGTCGGGGGCTGCTGTGTCCACACCTGTGCGCGCGTGTGGACGTCCGCTTCCGCGTGAGCACTGCCCGAGCGCTGCTGTTCTGCACCTGACCCGGATCGACGACGCAGCTCCGGCTAAAGCGAGGGAGTCCGGCCTCTGACGGCGCACAGGGTGGTCCAGGTGATGCGAAGAGCCGAGGAGATCTCCAGGCAGCGACTTTCTCCTCCGGATGTGGAGGTGCCCACTTCGCTGATGAACTCGGTGTGTGTAGGTGAACATGCACACACATTTGTGTATGTGTGTTTGGGCGCAGCGTGTCTCCAAGGAGCCCGCGGTCAGCAGCACCGTGTGACAGCGGTCGGAACCGCTGGTGCGCCGGGATCTATATTTAGCCCTGGATGAGCTCCAGAGGCCAAGGGAGGGTCTCTGAACTGGGTGCATAAAGGGGAAGAGCCTAAGGAGCAGGATGTTGCGCTCTTGAATAATGTCTGGTACAGTCAGACTCAGATGGGGTGAATAATTACTCTTTCCTCCTGAGAACAGCAGCCAGAGCTTGGCATGTGATAGCCGCGTCTCAATTTGAAACATAGTTGCACTACTGTGATAAAACCTGTGCTAACACCCAAGGAGGCTACAGTTCACCACAATGATGCCTCATTGCAGATTAGGGAGGAACATAACTGATCAGATGAGGTTTGGGGAAAACACAGAATTGATTTTCAAAAAGCCATACAAATAAAAATTTTTGGCGGTTGTGATATTCCTAACAGAATAAAAGAATGGCAGCTTGTTAGAGCCTGTCATTAGTGCTTATTTTTATTTGGGGGGGGCAGTGTTGGGCCACTTTTGACAGAAATCAGGGTTCACAAGCATTGCTTTATTATTCCTTTCAAGCAGATTTTCTGGCCAAGATGAAAAGATCAGCTACTGATTAGCAAATTTCTTGTTGGCATCATTCCACTACATGTCGGTCAATCCTTTGTTTTGCTGGAGGTGGCAACATTTCTGGCTCCTAAGCATACTGGCCTTGTACTTTCCAGCTGTCTAATGGAGTGTTAAATTCTTAGAATTTATGTCTCCCATGGCTCATTTTCTCTGACCCTACCACACCTGATACCTGAGATAACACTGTCTTTTGGAATACAAAATCACCAGGAAGCATTTACAATTATTGTCTTTTTTACCCCAGCTTAGCATCTAATCTAATATATTCTTAGGTATATATTACTTAATGTTTCTAAAAATGTATTATTTATCATAATACATATTTCTTGTATTATTAGTAACATTACATTCTGATAATCTAAAATTAACCACCAGCTAATAAAGTACAATAGACCTTTTCAAAAAAATGACAACTGAATAACTCCTATCTAGGAAAAAGAAATGAAGGGGAGAAGCTTGGTGAGAATCTAGACGAGGTATAAGATACCTACTAATGGCATAGGAAGTGAGGGAACCAACATTATCAATCTCCAAAGGCTACTTGGAAGAAGTGGACTTTGGAGAAGCAGTTTGGATGGCTCTAGCCAGTCTCCTCGTGAGACAAGGGATGGGGAAAAGAAGGTATTCTCCTTTACCTGGAGAAGAACTTGGAATTCCCGAAGCAGGGATCGAGAATCTTGATTCTGATTCCACAAATAATAAGTGGAAAAGACGTTATAACATATCGTGAAGCCTGAAAGAGACAAATTATACTGTTGAAAATACCACTTAAGATTTATGGCATTTTTGTTGTTAGTGGTTCAATTTAGGTGTTACCTCCCTACCCCCTTCACTTTTCTAGAACTACAGTTGTCCTATTTTGGTTCTCCAGTTAAACCTACTAAAAAAAAAAATAGATATATACCACCCTCGATTATCCTAAAATAACAGATATTGTAGCCTCGTGCTCTGGACAGATTTCTGCCCTGGGATTAGGGAGATGGGTTTTGGAGCCCTAAGAAGTCATTTGTTCTCTCCCTCTATCTGCAATGTCTGTAAAGTTGATGGGCTGTTGAACTAGGTGATTTATGAATCTCTTTTTATTCTGTGACAACTGACTTATTTTTGTGAACTATCACTTTGTGCACTTGTGGCCTAAATGGGATGGAAGATGAAGGATGAATGTGTGCAGTTAGATGTTCAGCTACTTTCTGGGTGTAGGGAAATGAAGAGAAGAGAGTTAAGTTTCTTTGTATTGATAAAAACTATGTAGAAATTCAATATTTTCTTGGCTTCTTTTTTGCTTTTGTTTTTCTTTCATAAGTGTGTTAAAAAATACTATCAAGAAAGTTGAGTTGGAAATGTTTTTGACTTAATTCAGTGTTGCTATTTATGAAATTTTAAAAAAGATTTTATTTGTTTGAGAGCAAGAGCCCAAGTGCAAGGGGCAGAGGGAGAGGGAGAGAGTCTCAGGCAGACTCCCCACTGAGCATGGAGTCTGACGCGGGGCTCGATCTCCTGACCTGAGTGGAATCCAGGAGTCAGATGCTTAACTGACTGAGCCACTCGGGCGTCCCACCATTTATGAAATTTTTAACCAGTCTTTGAGCTATCATTTTTTCTAAGGTTTATATATTTACTATTCCATTTCAAGGTATGTCTTTATCTAGAAGTCATTCGTTTGATTCAGATTTTATTAGGAAGCCCTGGTACGAAAATCAGTTTCACACAGGGAAAATAAAAAATAGCCATGTAGGGAAGGAAAACCCTTTGCAGACCACCAGGATCGTTCTATTTATCGAAAAGGGAAGGACAGAGAGGGAGGGATAAGCTTAGCTTTTCAAGAACATGCAGCCAAAAAATAAGATTATCCCAGGAACCATATTACATAATAAATGTAAATAGAAAATTTTGCTTGTTTACTACGTGTCCTCACTAAGTATAGGTCATTTTCCTGCTGAAATGAATTGGGTTTAGAAACATAAACCCTTTTCGAAATGATATGATGTTCTGTAATTTGGCCTGAGAGCTACTGTACAGATGATTCCACACCTTCTATCTGTGCCGTCCAGTGTGGTCGCCACTAGCCACATGGGGACATGTAAACTTAAGTTTGATTAAATTAGACAAAATTAAGAATTGAGTTTCTTAGCTGCGCCTGCCACCTTTTAAGCCCTTAATAACTACTAGGCAGCTAATGGCGACTGTCCTGGACAGTGTAGAAGGGGACCATTTCCAATATCCCAGAAAGTTCCTTTTGACAGCACATAATTAGATCAGGATGATTTTGATTAGCCAGAAGATCACTTTTGTCCCCCTGGGAAAAAGAAATAATTAATTCTCATTGTATTTGGGCACCTAAGTCCTACAAAATAAGACCGACTGACTTTATCAGCCAGTGTTTGTTTTCAGCTGTACAGCATGAACAGTGCCACTTTCCGAAGCTCAATAATATGCCAGGATCACAAACACCAATTTCTGAGGCTTTTTCGCCCAGAACTCCAGTTGTCCTTTCACTTTTCCAAACCAGCATCCACTGTTTTAGCTGGAAAGCACCAGTGTTTGCACAGACCAGGAAGGTGGAGCCATCTACGGTTCAGCTCAGGAACTACATGGAAGCCGTAGATGGAAAACAAGGCTTAAAGAATATCGACGTGTTCTGTTCCCAGGCAGTCAAGAGTAATCTTGTAGAACAGTTCCAAATGACTCTCCAGGCCCATGTAGAGTTGTCATGTAGCGAAATTTTGTTTTGTGTTTTAATAAACTGCTAACAAGATATCTCCAAGACAAAAGATGACACATTTTTTAGCTTTAATTTTCTTCCAGGGAAACCAAAGATAGTAATTATCTGAGTCACAATTAGTAAATTAGTGAAGATTTAGTAAAGGTGTTTCTTAGGTAGCATCCAGGGTAAATCAAACAAAATGCAAATTCTTTTTTTTTTTTTTTTTTTTTTTTTATGAAAGCTTGTAACATTGGTAAGTAATACCACCAAGTTCATCATTATGGAGAGAAATAAGACCTTCAATAAGAAATATTCATTTTTCCCTCCTTGATTATGAGACTTACTAAGCATTTGGGGCTCAGTTCCAAAGAATGTATCCATCTGGGAGTGAGTTACCTTTTGTTCCCGCGCCAACGTGAGTTGTTTCAGAGCTGTCTCCTCTGCATTGTTTGTGCTCTCAGGAACTGTACCTCTCTTCTCAAGGAGGTCACCAGAAGTGTAGCATTTCTGCAGTTTCCAGAGCTGTTGCTAGAAATCTCTGCCTTTAGGACTTCCCCTGGCTCGGGAAAGATGTGAGAAGATAATCTTCTAGACCTTTCCAAGCTCCAAAGAAGCCATGTTTTAGGTAGCGTCAGAAACGTGACTCCTACTTTCACCCCGAGTCAGTCCATAGTTCTCTACACACAGCCCGTCCTCATATTCTAAGATCCAGTGGTGCCAAAAGCAGGCTAGAAATACTTGAGAAAACCAGGGAGAGTAAAGCCGAAACATGTGAACTTCTCATTCAGCTTCCTGGGACCTCAAATGAGCAAAGGAGGAAGGTGCATCCCACCAAAGTGCAAAGTCCTTTTGGAATCGAGATGGGAATTGGGAAACTGGTAATTCCAGGATATTAAATTAAGCCTCTCCTCACTAAACAAATATAGTTTCAAAGTTCAGCTATGATAGGGAGGCCTTCCTCTACTTCAGTGGGTTTGTTTTTTCTGATTGGGCCTCACGCCCGGCACTTGAACAGAAACAGAAAGGTAGTGATGAGTATAAAGGCACGGGATTTGTTAAATATTTCACCAAAGTATTCTGTGCTGAGAAATGGATCGATAGCTCCCTGTCCCTTGTTTCTTTTTGTTTTTTTTTGTTTTGTTTTGTTTTGTTTTTTTCCAGTCCTACTTTTCTAACTCATTCTCTTAAGTGTAAAGGACATGCTGACTTGACGTTCTGGTAGAGATTTACAAAGCACCTACAGCAGATGTCGAAGGATAGCTTTTGACTTAGTTCCCACACCCATCTTTTCCTCAGCCTTTTTTCCAATTTGATTGTCACCTGAAACCACCTTATCCTGGTGCACCTGCCTCTTCATAAATAACGTTGTGCAGAAGCAATCACTAATTCAAACAGTCTGCTGTTTAGAAAAAGGCAGCTTTTCATCTGGTGCTTTCGCTGCTTTGAAACCATTAGGCATGCCTTTCAAATCCATTCATCCCTTAAATCACCCAGAGCTTCCTTCCTTGCTTCTGGATCAATGTCAGGCTGAACTTTTCAGAGTCCTTGGAAGAGCATGATATATCTTCGTGACTGAATTAGCTTCCCTTGCAACATATCTAGTCTGTCAACCAACTTTTCAGCTTACCGAGTCAATTTTAAGAAAGAACATTTATCTTGTACACCTGAGTTGGGTAGATCTTTTACTTCCCATTGGGAAGTTTCCAATAGAACCTGTGATTTGTATGCTAATTTCATAGCTCTAAGCTTTTGTTTAGCCTAGTTCATGATTTTAAAAAACAAAATCTGCTTCCCATTGTCTCATCGCATCTTTCCCCACCCCAAAGTGCCATCTCAATTTAGGGGATAAAATACCTGTTTAAATATCTCTACCCAAACCAGAAGAAGTATCATGTTAAAATTCTCTAACTCCATTTGATTGGCACTATCTGAAAATACTAGTATTTGATTTCTAAGGAGCCAGGCTTGAATGTGTTAGACCAAGTTTCCCTTCAGAACCGCCATGTTCTTCTTTGATTTGATAAATCACATCTAGGCTCTGTACAGGTCTCCACCTGTTTCCTGAACTGGGGTCTGAACTCCCTGAGGGTGTAAGCAGACTTGTTGGTACATTTCCCTCAGGGCAGTGGGGGGAGAGGTTTGTGAACTCCCCAGAAAGTTAAGAGCCACTGGCCACATTGAATATATTGTTTCACAGGAAAGGATTTACAAATGAAACTTTTTGTAAGGTGAGAATTGTTTGCGAGGTTAACCTGTCCTCTGCCTTATCCCATTGATAGTGATTTGAATAAAGTCAGCAGTTTTTTCAAGTATCTCATATGAATCTTTTTTTTTCTAAAGGAATTAACCACGTTGAAGTTTGACTTAATAGTAAATTAATGCCAGCGTTTACCCTAATGCTGTAACATATTCTAATTTTGGAAAAGTCGGGTTCTCCTGAACAAGATTTTTGGTTAGCAGAGAGGTCTATTGGATTGGGCAGAATCTGTGCTGAGAGAGGGTGGTAGACAGCGGAGAAGTTGGTTTTGAGATTGTACTGGAAAAGGCAGAGGGGAAAATTGAGAGCTTAAAGGACCGTAGAGATAGAGAGTGTTAATTGTGAGAGCTGTATGGAGGTTTGCTACAGATAAGAACTCAGAACTACACTGAGAGGAAAACAGACAATGAGTGGGATCTCTGGGGTCCGAGCAGCACGGCCCTTTGCTCTTCTTCCCCTACAGAAATCGTTAGCGAGTGATTCCTGGCATTAACAGTGCCTGGGGGTAAATGCTTTTCTGCATTCTCATGTCCAGTACTTGGATATTTTCTCTGTTTTGTTTTGTTTTTTAAACAAGAACCAAGTTAATATTTAATCTTCTGAGCCTCGTTTTCAGCTCCAGAACTGAAGCAAGTAGAATTCAAATCTTGGATGAGAAATCTGAGTATCACTGAACAAGCAGTAGTTCTTGATGTGGGTGATACCAGGGAAAATACTTGAAAGAAAGGAACTACTGTGTGTTGTCTTCTTGGGTATGTAAGGTTCGCTTCACGGACAGTGCTTCCTGGACCGTCCTGCTGGCCTCCCCTTGTTTGTCAAATGCATTTCCTACACAAGGCAGTTTCTCTTTCTAGAAAATGGCTAGACTGGCCACTTGTTAGAGATTGTCCAGAAACAGGTGATGAATACTGTGATCCATGATCTTTATTTTTATCATTTGTCTCAGTAAGATTGTTTTTTAGAGATCTATGAAGTAAACACAAGCATTACTCTCTTTAATTGAATCTGAGATGACATCCATTGTAAGACACTCTTTAATTTCATATTGCTAAAAAAATATACTGTCACACATGCCTTATTATCACTATGTGCATTCCGATTACAAAGACACTAAATGTTAACATAGCGTATGTTAAAATCCAAAATCTCTGCCTAAATGGGATTGTGTCTTGATTGCGAAGGTCAGTAATGTAAATAGTTCTGCTGTCATGATAGTATTGCTTCTTCTTTTTTTTTTTAAGATTTTATTTATTTATTTGACAGAGAGAGAGAGATCACAAGTAGGCAAAGAGGCAGGCAGAGAGAGAGAGAGGAGGAAGCAGGCTCCCTGCCGAGCAGAGAACCCGATGCGGGGCTCGATCCCAGGACCCTGAGATCATGACCTGAGCCGAAGGCAGAAGCTAAACCCACGGAGCCCCTCAGGCACCTGATAGTATTGCTTCTTAATAAGAATAATTAGTGGCATTAATACATCTTGACAGCAATGACTTACATGGACCATGTGAAGCACAGGAATTGTTCTTATAGCCTACAATTTGGGGTAGACTGGCAGATTTTTCATTTTATGGTTAAATATTACAGGTTCAAGGACGTCCAGTTGTAGCACAACACGATGTAGTAAAATAAATTTGGAACCTGAGGGTCTAGGTTTGTAACCCAGTCCTCTATCTGTCCCTTATCTGCTATGTAACCCCAGTCAGTGATGACAGGTTTTCTGAACCGTAGCTTCTCGTGCAGTCGAAACAATGGGAGCATGTCTGCCGAGAAGGGTAGCTCTAAGAATCCCAAAAGGCATTTGTAGGCAGTAAACCTTACACAGACCAGAGTTGCTGACCTTCTCAGAGCCTTCTGCACTGTGCGTCTGGGCATTTCCAGGTGAGCGGCTTTGAAGGGGAATCAGAGCAGTTAGGGAAGGTGGTACGTGGAGACCTTTCCCTTGCACCGAGGATCCCGTAGTAGCAGAATGGGAGGGAGGGAGAGGGCCGAAGGCAAGGGAAAGAAGCTATCTCGAGTATAAGGCCACGCAGAAAAATAGGACCAACGTGCATGAATGAGGGCCTGGAGTCTCTCGGAGCCACTCGGGTCTGAGTGGTTGGTTGTTGCGATGTGCACGTTCAACAATCATGACGCTTCGTGGGAGAATGAGCTCAGCTGATTAGCAGTAGAACTTGGGGGTGATTAGAAGGCAGAAGGTGACCTGTGACTTAACGTCTTCTTGAAACTGATTCGTAGTTGTCATAAGCTGTACCCCAATTCATCCACCCCAGGCAGGTTTCCTTGCAGTATTTTCCTTGGTGTTTGGTTGGGGGAGGGAGGTTGTCTAAGTGTGGATATTTTGTGCCTCATCAAAGAAATCCCATGAGTGACACATTCCCAAGGAACGATACAGAAGCCTCGTGCTATCACTCTAATAATGCTCTAAGAAGAACTTTGCTATAAGAGAATTTCATAGCTTTGTTACCATTTAGGATTCGGGAAGGAGTGAACAAAATTGAGAACCATTTTCTAAATAAAAAACACACGTTGGGGGAGACGGTGGTGGTGTGTCACCTTCTGCAGTTCTCACCGCTGTGAGGCACCCGATCAGGGCTTCGTTAAATCGGAGTCTTTGGTCAGATCCAAGTCCTTGTCTGTTTTGTGGGAGTAAGTAATTGAGAAGTACAAATACCTGTGGCTTTGGTGCTGATTTCTTGAAAGGGAGCTGGGTGACCCTTGACTATCAAGGGCTAGTGGTTACTGTTAATAAGCGGAAGGCAGCAGGGGGGCAAGATTCACGGGGCGGGGGGTCCACTGCAGCCACAGCTCTGTGACATCTTCGCCTGGTCACTTCGTTCCACCTTCCAGGGTTTGCACATGAATAAAAATAGGCGATCGGAGCAGATTGTGACGGTACCTGGGCTCTGGCCTCTTCCGTGACCCGTTTTGCGGTCAGTGCTAATCGCTCAGGACACACGTTCTCCCACCTCGTTACGGCCTTTGAGTTCTCCTCACTCCCCCTCAGGCCGCTAGGCACCCACTTCTAACTGATGGCAGTTGGTCAGTGAGGTGAAGTCTATTTTTCATCCCAGACGAGATGATTTCTATGATCCTTTTGAACTTTCAGCATTTTCTGATTTTTCTGAAATTCCCAAGTCTTTGGCCAACCATCTCCCCGAATCACTTTATTAGGATGGTTTCAGTAGTGATGAACACATGGAGAAATCGAAGAAAATTCATGGTTCTTGGCAGAAAAAATAAGAAAAGCCCAACTCCCAGGGCACGATGGAATCCCACCTGTGATCCTGCTCACGCAGGACACTGTGTGGTGTTTGACCATCTACAGCTTTTGGAAGCCAGAAGTGGGTAACCAAATCCGGATGGATGGTTCCCGGCAGGCTCTCAGACCGAACTTTGAGAACTACTCATCTTCTCATGTTGGGTCCCAGAGTCTCTGTTTATGGACATTTCAAGTTTCTCAGGGAAAGGGTAGATGAAAAAAAGGCGCCTTTTTTTTTTTTTTTTGTCCACTGTCTTATAAAATGTTGACATTGAGTTCTTTATTTAACAATGACTTCAACTAAGCTTGGAACATTTGTGTTAATGCTTACATCCTGTAGCTCCTGGTCCTTTGGCTGTTAGGACCATGTCCTCAGTGAGAGACATGGCAATGATGACACATGTAGTGACAGATCTCCCAGAGCGATTCTCAGTAATCAATTTCTTCCCATTGGTGGCTGTTTTTTTCCCTCCAGCATTCTCCCTTGGCATTGGTTTGTGGTTGGGATAGAGTACAAAAGGCTGAAGCTTTTCTTCTGTTTCTTTTTCTTGATGCTTCCTTCCCTAAATGCTGTTTTCATCTGCCAGGTTGTCCTAATAGTAGATTTTTTCCCAAACACTCCACCCCTTGGCCACCCTTGCCATGGCACGTGTACACGTTACGATGCCATGGTCCCCATTGGCTGGAGCTGGAGCAGATGCCCTTGGAGTGAAGGATGTTCCTTCCCAGACAGGGCTCCACACCCCTCTCCCATTCAGATGTAAATATCCTTGGCATCTTGAAAAGAAGGATTAGCCCAGGTTGTGTCCTCCTGCAGCCTTCACACACCCTGTCCCCCTGGGTCCAAAGCTAGGGGTCGGCTTCCCGCATTGGTTGCCTTCTGAAACCCTCAGTCTGTCGGCTCCTGAATGCTTCCATTGTCCAGACATGCTGCCCAAAACTGACAGTCTATTCTCGGGTCCCGAGCTCTGTCCCTAGGAATCCGAGTCACAAATTAATAGCCTCTGGCCTCTACTGAGCCCCTCTAACAAGGGCTTTGTGAGTTGCAAAGCATATGAATGGAGAAGACTGGCACCGGGCTTCCTGTCCCCCAAATCAGGAGCCTCTTGGCCCACGTGTTTGCTGAAAATGGAGGCTTTATAGAGCCCCCACCCCAAAAGAATTTGACACAAATGGGTGAAAATCTGCAGTGTCAGACCTCCCAGTGGAAGCTGGAGGGTCAGCATTGAATGTCTGGATTTACACACATGCATCCGTAAACACACACGCATCTGTAAACACACATGCACCTGCGCGCACGCACACACAAAGTAGTTGAATTCTAGTCTAACACGCAGTGTCAGTCTGGCGTTTCTTGTACGGGATGTCAAGTCTCCCCAACAGCTTCGAAGGCTCGCACGTTCTCCCTCAGCAGGCGCTCGGCTCCGTGAGATAAAGCAGTGTGAAGCCCAGTTCCCTCCCCCATGTGAAGGAGTGATCTCTGCATGCGGCAGCCGGAGACTTGAACTCAGATCCAAGCTGGATCCTCTGATCTAAACATGTCCTGGCATTCGTCTGAAAGAGATTGTGCTCAGTCGGATGCGTGCGTGTTATTCTAAGAGCGATTTGCATTTTCCATGGTGCTGCTGTTATATCCGAACCTGACCTGTTTTTAAAGTTACCTATTCCCTCATCGCTATGAAAGCTCAATTTTCTTCTGGACGGCATATTACTGATGCTACGTTTTCTTCCTTTAAATCCATTGTAGGGAAGCATGCCTCAGACGCCTCCCTTCTCGGCCATGTTCGACAGCAGCGGTTACAACCGGAACCTGTACCAGGCGGCGGACGCCGGCTGCGCGGGCCTGTGTTACCATGACAACAACCTCCTGTCCGGGTCTCTGGAAGCGCTCATCCAGCACTTAGTGCCCAACGTGGATTACTATCCGGACGTAGGTGCCCCCGTCCCTCGGAAGCACATCCCTGCTGGTCTTTAGAAGAAATTACAACATAGGGGGCAGGGACCCCAGATACTACTGAATTGTATCTGGGCTGCTAAGAATTTTTCAAATCAGAAAATACCTATTGATTATTGAGTGTTTTGAGATCCAGTGGAGCCCGCGTGTGATTCACATTTTGGTTATTGTCTGCGTCTGTTTCTTCTCGGGGCTGGTACCACACTGTAGATGGCCGGATGCTATCCAAGTGAGGTATCTGTAGGTTTAATTCATGCATATACCTCGCCCTTGCATAGAAACGCCAGAGGACAGTGTATACTCCTAGGATGTTTAAATGCTTGTTTTCTTTCCAAGACCGTCGCTATGCTGAGGAAAGTGAAGTCGGACAGACTTCCTAGAAAGGGGAACAACAGGCATATTCAAGATGTGGCTCTTATGTTTTACTTTGAGAGCCGACCTTTACATGGGTAATACTTTCTAGTCTAGAGAAGTCATTTACATTTTCTCACTCTCCACGGCAATTCCAAGAGGCCAGAGAGGAGAGCACTGAAATTCAGAATGCTGAGTGAGCCGCGCACGGTCTCAGCCCAGCATCAGCCATCAAACCTAGGTTTCTCTGTTTCTGGGCAAATGGTGTTTTTCTCCCCCTTTTCACTGGTACCAGAGCTGCCTCTTTTTCCTGAACAGCAGCTGGTTGTTGATAAGGAGTTCATGAAACCATCTAGACACAGAGTCACATGTTTTTATAAATATAATGATGACCTTGGTGCGCAAAGGATAGTTCGTGCTTGCCACCGTAGCGCACCATAGTGTTTCTCCCTGAGTTATCTCTCTGTGCGATTTGTAACATAGCGTTTCGAAATATGTTGCCACACAGGGAAAACTTGTGATCAGAAGTGAAAGGAATCCCTTGTTCAGCCCTGTAAGTGTTTATGAGCTAGTAAAGGCTCCTAAGGGGGGAAGCGGGGGTAAAAAAACAAAAAACAAAACAAAATGAGAAACAACCCTGGATTTTTCTTTTCACTGGGAGTCTGAAACTCTTACAGCAAATAAGCCCTACTTCGTTACTGGCTTCTTGGGAGACAATGTAGTTAAAGAAAAGTATCCAGTGTGATATTGTGTTTTATCAAGTTGCTTAGCCTCCGAGCGAGTAAGCAGATTACTTGAAAGCCGGCCTTTGAATGTTCTAGCACAAGCAGACAGACTCTGCTGGGTGCCCACCAGACACACTGGAGAATCCTTGAGCTGCTGTGGGCTGGGTGTTCTTTTGGTTTCCATTGAGTTACCATAATATCTGGACCCAGAACAAGATTCTGTAGGGGTGGTCTGTTTAAGTCAGATCTGTGTCTCTGGGCTGAATTTCATTCTCCTTAGCGAGAGTGAGTTATGAGTCCTGGTGTCCAGGCGCCCAGAGGGAGGGACGCGAAAGTGTGCTTTGAATAATTTCAGTAGATAAACTTATCTTGTACTTCTGTTACTTTTAGTGTGGTTGAAGGGAAGAGGTACATCAGAAGGCAAAGGAAAAATCCATCTTAAGGTGTTTTACTACGAAGCATTATTTTTTGAAACTGCAGTGTGTTAACTTTGATCAAGAGAACTTAATGAAATAAGAAGTGTAAACTATGGGAGAGATATTAGTCTCAGCGAGAATGTAACCACGATGATTTGTTTTCTCTCACTGCAGAGAACGTACATATTCACCTTCCTACTCAGTTCTCGGCTGTTCATGCATCCGTACGAGTTAATGGCCAAAGTTTGCCACTTATGTGTCGAGCACCAGAGACTAAGTGATCCCAACAGTGATAAGGTAATGATATGCCTTGAACTTTACTATTCTCCGCTAGGCTTGGTAACTCTGTCGCTTAGATTTTGTGAAGCTGGCTCCCTTCCCCCGGACTGAAGGGCATAAATGGTGTCGCGGCTGTACAAAGGTGACGAGGAATGGCATAAAGAACACAGTGGAGGCTCCGACACCAGAATTAGTGTTCCTTTTCATCTAAGATCTTTATTTCTCTAACATTCTTGGTCCTATTGAATCACTTCAGTATATAAAAATACTGCAACGTCACTACCCAAGAGCAAAGCCTACATAGTGTGTGTGCCGGCCATTATGATCAGTATGGTAGAATTTTTAAAAAATAAACCAACATGTCCTTCATGCCAAACAAACCAGCCCCCGCAGTGTAAGTTCAAGGCCATGGAAGATCCCCAGATCCTGCCTGAAGTTGGTGCCATTTGGCATTGACTTGGGGGAGGAAGACTAGACTTCTTCAAGCCCAAAGACTTTACAGGAGACGTTTACCAGTGACTCTGTTCAGTTACAGATGTGATGCCGTCCGTGGTGATAGAGATCACTGAACGAGATGTGCTCTTTCTTCCAGAACCAGATAAGAAAAATGGCACCCAAAATCCTTCAGCTCCTGACGGAATGGACGGAAACGTTTCCTTATGATTTTCGGGATGAAAGAATGATGAGAAACTTGAAGGATCTGGCTCACCGGATAGCCAGCGGCGAAGAGGTTGGTATCCTGAGTTTTAGCAAAAGCACTTGAATTTCCAGGCCGAGCCTTGGTGGGAACTGGTGCTGAATTATGTGTCACGATCTCCACGTCTTCCTTCCTGTGTTGCCTTTGGGCAAGTCTTCGACGTAGCATCATGGCCCATTTGGTGTGTGAAATGGGGAGGATTACACAATCCCACTTCGAAGGGTTATCATCTGGAATTTTATGTGATTAATCTGGGGGTATGTTCATGTCCATTCACGCGTAGGGTTCACGTTGCAAGGGTGTTTTAATTTTACTTGTACTTTTCTTCCTTCTAAAAAGATTTGATACAGCAAGTTACATAGCATGTACGATAATGCATATCGTATTAATAGATCTAAACACAAATAGATACAACATAAATAACATAGTAACATATTAACGGATGACAAGTTGTATGTTGATACATCAGAAATAGACACTTTGTAACCACGGAAGGGAGAAAACACAGGGTCTGGAAGCAAAATAGCAGGACAGGACGGCTGCGGTTTCGGCGTCAACTTTGGGTAAAAGAGAAATACAGTTGGTTATGGGATTCTCACCATCAGGAAAGAGAGCCTACTAGTTCTTCAGGGCATTAAATTAAATGAAATTTTAAGAACTTTCTTATGGAGGACTTTATCCAGGGGGCACAGAATGAGATCAGGGAGACTGCTCCGTGTAGGTTTTTTTTTGTTTGTTTGTTTGTTTTCTTTCTTTTTTTTTTTTTTTAAAGATTTTATTTGTTTATTTGACAGACAGAGATCACAAGTAGGCAGAGAGGCAGGCAGAGAGAGAGGAGGAAGCAGGCTCCCCGCTGAGCAGAGAGCCCGATGCGGGGCTCGATCCCAGGACCCTGGAATCATGACCTGAGCCGAAGGCAGAGGCTTTAACCCACTGAGCCACCCAGGCGCCCCCTCCGTGTAGGTTTTATAACAAATGCTCCTTGATAAAAAACCGAGGCTGTACGATTCCTGTGTCATTAGCAGAGGTCATTCTTCTGGAGAGGAGAAGACAAAGAGGAAAAGACCCAAGTCTTCTGGTGGCCGGAAGTTGGTTCAAGGCTAGAACCTAGGGTAGGTGGAGAAGAGAAATGAGTCTCTTGGATACTATGTCATAAATACCACTTCCCGGCACCAAGCCTTTGACAAGAGCTAACTAGCTGTTAAATTCAAGTAGGGTGATCCTCTCTGAAGGAGGCCGGGAGGCCTGGTATTTTGTGCTGAGGCTTGTTGGGCAAGGGTGTCTTTGTAGCTCCTGTGTAGCCAGTGAGCTCCTGGGGGCAGAGCCCTTGGGCGCAGATATAGCCCTTCCACGCAGGGAAAGACGGACAGAGCGTTTTGCCGCTGGAGAGGTGTCTTGTTTCGTTCTCTTAAAATGCATTTTCCCTTTGGAGTGACCTTCCTCGAGAACGCACTCCCTCAGTGCTGCGCTGCAAAGATGGGTAACAAGATTCCCTCTCTGTCGTGTCTGCTTCTGGTGAATCTATTTTAAGACCATTCCCCCCACCTTAAAAAATTATTTCAGATTTGCAGTTGACAAACCTCACTCGCCTGCAGTTATGTCCTCATAAGAGTGGATTTAACCCTTCTGCTGCTCCCATGTGACATTGTACTGAACCCTGGTGATCAAGACGGCTGTGATTTACCTGTAAGGCTGAGTGTGAGTGGCTTCCTGAGTCATTTTGCAAGTTATGACTGTTAAAATTATTTTGCCAGTTTTACTGTGATGGGTTCCAGCCAGGTATGAATTGGTGGGTCCGCCATGCACAAAGGCAGAAGTTCAGTGCCACAGGGCTGTTTTCTAGTTGATCTTACATTAGAGGGCCTGTATCTTACATTACAGGGCCTGTTGGGTTGCTTGGCAGCGTCAGTCCTGGTTCAGTGAACTCAGGACAAGATGCTCAAAAGATGAGTGGCATCGTAAGGACTTTTTCTTGTTGAAGTCCGAGTCTGGAGTCAGCCGGTACCACATTTAGTTAAGTTGTACTTTAGCTACCTAACTTGATAGGTCAGTCAACTGACCTTCCCTCATTGCCTTTTTTAAAAGGTAGGAATGGTCACTTGATATTTTCCAAAGGAACACCTGAAAAATCTTTTACAGATAAAAAGTTAGCGTTCTGAAAGTGTCTGATGGGTGGCCTTTTGTTTGTCGTGTGGTGGTGGTCAATGAGGGAGATCACTTCTATCTGTGTCAGTCCGATTGGATCCTGTCTGGTTTTTTGGGTCAGGCTTAAGCGCCTCGAGTGTTGGGAGGAAATCAGAGGGCCCCAGGGCCTTCAAACCGGCTTCTCGTGAGCACTCCTCTGTTAATAGCAAATCCTTGATAAACCTTGAGATTGTCAGATGGTTTTGAGTGAGAGGAGAGGAAACGAGAAGGTAAGCCAGGTCGAACCAAGGAATAGATCAACCCAGGGCGTGAGCAGCCACGCGTCCCCTGCCTTGATCAGGGGTTTGATAGGGAGAGGCCGTTCCTCTGGCTCCTTCAGTCCTGTTTTCGGAATCGGCCACTGTTGGCATCTGGTCGATCTGAGTGGGCTTCGGTAGGTTCCCCAGATACCTTGTGTCTTCTCTGTTCCTGCAAATCGAGGAGGCAACTGTGCTGTGTTAACGCCCACGTGAGCTCTAAGATTGTGTGGTGGATGCTTTCCTCAGAGAGACGCCTCCCCTCACCACCCCAACCACAGTCCCCCTGCAACACCCTCATTGTTGGCTTTCACCACCGTTTTCGTCAGAGCACCCTGTGGCTAGGAACTACTTGCTTTTTTTTTTTTTTTTTTTCCCCCCCCCCCCCCCCCCCCCCCCCGCCAAGTCCTGGTGCCCTCTCTGTTCATCGTAGCGTCCCTAACTCCTAGCTCAGTGCCCGGCATCGCGTAGGTACTCGGTAGCCTGTGCATGAATGAAGGAGCGAACTATGCGTTACTGGAAGAGGAAAACACATACTTCCCTCCGCAGGAAGGAGCGTGGGCTTGGCTAGAGACTTGTTGCTTCTCGCCTGAGACTTTAGGGAATTTTTGGCAGTCAGTGACTCCAGGTGCGCCCTGTGTATGATTTTGTCGGGTTCTGCTGAATCTGCTGGGACAGTTCTGCATAATTTGGCTTAATATGTTCTCCCCCTGGGGATTTGCCCCAAATGAAGTGGTTTATTAGGACTTGCCCACAAGAAAAGTGAAATGGAGCTAATGACCAAATTACGTGACAAGTGACTGCAGTGGGGAGAGTACAGTTTTCTCTTCCTTAAGGGGCTGGTCTTTTTCTGTCTTTATTTGCCAGGTAATTACCGTCACTGGCATTGGAAGTTATAAAAAAGAATAAGTGCATATTTAGCAATTCATGACTCAGTAAGGAAGCATGCCTGACAACACAAAGCTTGGAATGGACTCAAGTGTCAGCAGGAAACTTAAAAGAGGTCATACATGCATACGCTCTTTCTCTGTGTGTCTCTTTGTCTGTCTCTCACACACACACGCACACACACACACACACTAGTTCTTCATTATTTGAATAGCTTTACCCTACACCCTCTTGTATACATCTTCCCCTTATAGCTTGTTGCTTTTTGCTCACTAGCTGAATCTTTGACTGTACATCCCTCAACCACTTCCCTTAAAAAAGTATACTTTAAAGTGTAGAATAAGAGACTGTGGACTCTCAGAAACAAACAGGGTTTTGGAGGGGAGGGGGGTGGAGGGTTGGGTGAGCCTGGTGGTGGGTATTAAGGAGGCATGTATTGCATGGAGCACTCGGTGTGGTGCATAAACAATGAATCTTGGAACACTGAAAAGAAATTAAGTTAAATAAATAAAAATAAAACTAGTTAATAATCTAAAAAAAAAAGAAAAAAAGAATCTTTCACCAGATATGCCAGTAGAGCATAGATCCTGATACTTTGCTACATACCACAATCACCCGGGAATGTTAGGCATGACATTTGGGACAGGGGACTGAAGAAACCATTTTAAGTTCACAGATTTTTAATGTAACTCAAAATGATGAAAGCAGAAGAGCGAGGGAGATAGGGACAAAGGATTTATTTTATTTTGTTTTATTTTTATTTACTGTTGTTACTGAGGTGTAATTAGCATGTAACAGTGTATTAGTTTCAGGTGTACAACTTAATGATTTGATATTTGCATATATTGTGAGGCGATCACAGTAAGTCTTACTAACATCCATCACTACACAGTTGCAGAATTTTTTCCCTTGTGATGAGAACTTTAAGATCCATTCTCTTAGCAAGTTTCAAAGATGCAATACAGTATTATTAACTATAGTCCCTGAAATTACGTCCCCAGGACTTAATTATTTTATAATTAGAAGTTTGTACCTTTTGACCAGCTTCACCTGTTTTGCGCATCCCCTGTCCCCGGCTTCACCCCACCATGAGGGATTTAATTAGCCCTTAATTCAGTCTCGAGCTCCTTCAATTTCCAAAGAAAAAGACATTTTCCTTTGAGGGACAAGCATATTACCAAATAGATGGCATCTTCTAAATTGATAACGTTAATGCTGGGTGGAAGATAGGTTTTTTGAAGGCTCAACTTTTTAAGCACTTAGGTATTTCATTAGTGACTTAGGGTGGTCTGTGAATAACAGAGGGAAAAAAGAGGTGATGTAATGGGCCAGTTTGAGAACTAAGTAGAATATACTCCAGACAAGTAGAGACGAAGAAAAGGAAGGCTGGGGAGCCGCTTTTTCCTTGACTAAGTAAGAATCGGTCATTTCCAGATGCACTTGGGATTTTCCTTAAGTGTTCAGATATCTGTCCATTTGAGTTTCTGTAATTTGCTCCGGTACACCGGGTTGCCTCTGTAACGTGATAGGGCTCTTGTACTTGTAGGTAAGATGCCATTCAGTTTCCAAACAATTAATCTCAGAAAGTAATAGTGGGTAACACCTTTTAAAAAGGGTCTGACTAAGCAGAGGAGCGTAACCATAGGCCTTTCCACGTCTCAGTTCCCTGGGACGGCCCCCCTGGGAGGTGTTGACCTAAGGGCCCGGTTAGCGTGGGGGCCTTTCTCAGCTCACTTACCTACAGGGGTGGGTGGTCGTTTGCTTGGCCGTCTGGGGCGAGACGAGGCAGAAGAAGAGAACGCTGTAGCTTCTGTCGTGATAACATGCCCCTGGGGATGGATTGATTGTGAAGTTATTTCTTTGACTTAACAAGTGCTTTAAAAAGTCAAGAGACTGACATTTGTCTCAAATACGTGAGTTGCTTTGGAAACCGATTGGTCTTAAGGGTTGCGGCTGTCGCGCAGCGCAGCAGCTGAGAGAGCATCCCAGGGAGGACCGACACGTGGGGGAGCCTGGCTGGTCACGAACGTTCGCACTGACTCACGGGTGCAAGAGAAATGGACGTGAGTCACGTGGAGGTCAGGTGCCCCCAATGAACATCCGCTGCCTCCTGGCGCCAGCCGCGTCCTCTGTGCAAGTCCAGAGGGGGGTGCGGGCGGGGGCGGGGGGAAGTGGTGATGGTGGTATTTTCTGTCTGGCTGGCATCGCTTATAGACGACCGAGACCGGGTACGAGAGGCGCAGGGAGATCAAGAAGGTGGCCCAGCGGGAAAGCCTTAGGAAGAGGCTGCTCCGAGCGGAGATCAGTGTGCTTTAGCCTGCACGGGGGGAAGCGGGGCATTCCTGTGCCGGCCCAGGGAGCACTTAGTTCTGTGCAGTAACTCATCAAAGTGTCGCCGTGGGGTTTTCCTGGCTCAGCCTGAATTGTCCTCTCAGAGCAGCCTGAGCAAAGAGCTCACTTTCCAGGCCCGAAAAGGCCCCTTCTGTGCGACATGTCCCTCTCGGACCCTAGGAGCTGGGCTTGGTGGTTCTCTAACTGCCCACGGATTCTCCAGTGCCCAGGAACACAGGCCTGAGTCTGCCTGCGGGGGGAGGTGCACACGCAGAGTGAGCGTAATCCTGCGCTTATCCCCGGCAGACATACAGGAAGAATGTCCAGCAGATGATTCAGAGTCTGATCCGCAAACTGGCCACGCTCAGCCAGTATGAGGAAGTCCTGGCGAAAATCAGCTCCACGTCCACGGATCGGCTCACGGTTCTCAAGACCAAGCCACAGTCCATTCAGAGGGACATCATTACCGTCTGCAGTGACCCTTACACTCTGGCTCAGCAGCTGACTCACATCGAGCTGGTAAGGTCCTTGTCACCGTTCGCTGTGGCAGTCGCACACGTTGTCAGCAGTCACGTCCCGGGAGACTCTGTTAGCATGACCCAAATGGGCAGTGCTATGGGTGGTAGCTGGGATAGGTTTTGCTTAGACCTTGAACATGAATGTTTTTGACATTCTGGGAATTCACTTTTTTTTTTTTTTTTTAAGATTTATTTATTATTTGAGAGTGAGAGCACAGAGGGAGAGGGAGAAGCAGGCTCCCCGCTGAGCAGGGAGCCTGACATGGGGCTCGATCCCGGGACGCTGGGATCAGGACCCGAGCTAAAGGCAGACGCTTAACCGACTGAGCCGCCCAGGCACCAGCCAGACTGAAGGGCAGATCGACTGACCTCCCTCATCTTCACCCTCCACTTTCCATGACTTGCCTTTCACTGTGTCGTGTGGCACTGACTTCGGCAGAAAGTTGCCTCTGCTCAGATCTCGAAGATGATGACAGTATTTAGAGTTGAAGGCTCATTTTAGAAGCTGCATAAAGAGCAGAGGCCGTGTCAGAAGTCAACAGAAGGAGTTAACAGTCCATTTCTTCTCGTTTTCTTTACTAACGTTGATCTGCTGGCTTGGTGTTTCAGGAAAGGCTCAATTATATTGGGCCAGAAGAATTTGTTCAGGCATTTGTACAGAAGGACCCTTTGGACAATGACAAGGTAATCGGTCTACCTGGAGGTCAGCTCTGAAGCTGGAAATGGGACTTCTTAGTCTGTGATAATAGATGCAAGAGACAGAAATTGGAATTACTTTGTCTTAGGGTTTACAGTCAGAGGGTTTTTTTTTTCATTAGACACATCTGATTCGTTGCATTTTTCTTAATCCTGGTCTTCAAGCACCGTCACCGTATTCTTACCCTATCACAAGCCCTAGCCTCTTCTTCCTCCTTACTGGGAAATTTAATAAGCAAGTAGACACAGGATTTGCGGTAATGAAGGTCAGAGATAAAGGCGTAATGGTTTTAGCAGATTAAGTCAGAAAACATACCAGAGAATGCTCTGCTCGTGACTCAGCAATCACAGGGGCGGGAAAGACAGGACACACATGCGGTGTGCCGAGTAAGGGTCTCCACCACGTTGCTGCTGGTTTTAAGGTCAATCTTTCGTGACAGGCTCGTTGCCCAAGTGAGCCACGTGTAAAGCGAGTAACACGCATGGATGTAAGATCAGTGAACACACATAATAAATGTTTCCCCAGTGGCCCCCAGAAGCATCTCGAGGCAAAGACTGGATCATCCACTAGTGAAAACCCCCTTTGGAACTTAGGGGTAACAGCTGTTTTCCGGCCTTAGAATAGCTTCCCTCAGTACAGGAAGCAAGGATTAGGCTTTGCAGTAGGAGGCTAGTGGACTTTTTTTTGTTTGTTAGATTGTTTTGGAAGGAAGGAAAGAGGGGTGTGTAATTACCCTGTTCAGGCTTGGCCTTGAGCGCCAAGATGAGCTGAACTCCTTTCGCTTTTGAATAATGTGCCGTTTACCCTCCTAAGGACCGCGACGGCCCAGACTCCCATTTACCTAGCTTGGAAGATGTTTAGTTCCTTGCTACATGATGCTCCGAAATTTTGTCCTAGACTGCATTTAAGAGAAAATATCCTAGTCCCCTGCTCTCAGCCTCTCCTCGCCATGTCGCTAGCAGCTGGCATTCCCACGCCACTCGTCAGTCCAGGTTGCTTTGGAACGCAGCCAAAATGCTTTTGAATTGTGCTTTGGAAGACAGTTCCCACCGAGAGTGACTTAGTCTCTGGAGAGGGAAGGGCCCCATTTTGAACACTTCAGAGTACCTCTCTGGCTAGATCTTATGGGTTTCCCTGGACCGTAGGAAGAGACTGTGGTATTTCTGTGAAGGGTCCAGAATGTTGGTGATTTTCTCTCCCTCCTTCCCTATCCCCTTGTCCTGGAAGGCTGCTTGCTCCATAAACTGGAATAAAGGCCCATGTCTGACAGAAACGAGGGCCCAGTCCACTCTTTTTTCTTGGTCTCCAACTCATCTGCTTGCTTTGCTCTCTCTAGAGCTGCTACAGTGAACGGAAGAAAACCCGAAACTTGGAGGCGTATGTGGAATGGTTCAACCGGCTCAGCTACCTGGTTGCCACCGAGATCTGCATGGTGAGGAAACGAGTTTTCCCTTTCTCCTCACTCTCCCTATTATTCTTCTCATATTTATTTTACATCTGTTGGGTCCATGTGTTGGATCACTGCCCTCCTTTTCTCCCCCGTCTCTGTACAGCCTGTAAAGAAGAAGCACCGGGCAAGGATGATCGAGTATTTCATTGACGTAGCTCGGGAGTGTTTCAACATCGGCAACTTCAATTCCCTGATGGCCATAATCTGTGAGTGTTTTCTGGAAGACACGGTCCTTCCCTTGTGAGGTCCTGGGAAGTGTGTCCACTAAAATGCACACATAGTACAGTTTCATTCATGAAAACTCTACTTTTGAATCCTGAGTTGTTCTAGAATGTTCTGAATGCTTTGAATATCAGCATCGTACAAGTGCGCACACTCTGTTTGACGTGTGTGACTTCACGGAGTACAGTCAGCTTGTCCTCACCCAAATATTTACCGATAGAAGCTCGTGAGGGAGAGATTCATCTGAATGGAGGATTTAGAAAGTGTTCAGGTAGCTTGTGTGTCAAGCATGATAAAATGTATGATCTGAGACTGCGCGGTACGACGTTAGCAGCATGGACTGGAGGGTGGTCTGAGAAACGGGATCTTGTGACTGTCCACGCTCCTAGGACACGCCATCCGCAACCCTGTGTTACTCTGGTGGACGAACTTTGCACCTTCTTTGTAACATGGGGATCTTAACACCAGTGACCGTGTTTCTTTTCATTCATCCTGTAAACATAGTGCCCGGGTCATGCCACAATTATTGATAGTGACTCTTTCATTTGAAAATACCCTATTTATAGGATAAATCATATGTTTATCCTATGCATTTTAGGTAGTCAATAAATAGTTGAATATCTACCGGACCCTCTGGAGTCAGAGTCAATTTGAAGTTGGAGAATCTACCAGATGTGATTCACTGCTTTTGATCCCGATAACTGCCCCCTCACCAGTTCTGTTTTCCATTTTCTTTTCAACATGATTTTCCTTGTTTTCTCGCTATAAATACCACGTTTTGGCTTTTTATCTGGTTTACTTCTTGAAAATAGTGAACAGAAAGACCGTGTAAATCAGGGACCCGAAAGTCCACAGTCTGGGCAGTAGAAGTTCACTATTTTTCCCCTTATACCACTAAGAAAATGTCAAGACACACACACCGTGTCGTGGGAGAAAGTATCTGTGATACATGACAGCTGAAAAACTTGCATCCAGACTTTATAAAGGACGCTGTGAATCAACAGGGACACAAATAACCCAGTGAAAAACAGGGCAGATACTTAGATATGTCACAAAAGTTTGCTTTTGTGTACTTATTGTTATATTATAGATAATAGTATATAAAAATGTGCTCCATATTATTAGTCATCAGAGAAATACAAATTAAAATCACAGTGGAAAACCATTTCACACTTTGAAATGACTGAAATTAAAAGGACTGGGTGAGGGGCACCTGGGTGGCTCAGTGGGTTAAGCCTCTGCCTTCAGCTCAGGTCATGGTCTCAGGGTCCTGGGATCGAGCCCCACATCGGGCTCTCTGCTCGGTGGGGACCCTGCTTCCCCCTCTCTCTCTGCCTGCCTCTCTGCCTACTTGTGATCTCTCTCTCTGTGTCAAATAAATAAATAAAATCTTTAAAAAACAAAAAAAAGGACTGGGTGAACCAGATATTGGTGAAGATGAGGAGGAAGAGGGGGTCTCAGGTCGTACTGGTGGGGTATGAAACGGCATTTCTACTGTGGAAAACTGGCAGGTGTTTTTTTTATCAAATTAACTTGCACTTAGTAAGGAACACTTTTTTGGAGCATAATTTCGAATGACTTCTCTTACTTGTCTGTTTCAACTTTGTCTCCCGTCTCCGCTCCATTTCGAATGGGAAGCCGGCATGAACATGAGCCCGGTGTCTCGACTGAAAAAAACGTGGGCTAAAGTGAAGACTGCGAAGTTTGATGTTCTTGAGGTACGTGGAGTTGGAGCCTTGCCGTTAACATTTTACAGCCAGAAAGTGAGATTCTTCTGTGTGAGCTTTGCCCTTGTTCAGGGCGTCCTGCAGGGAAGAAAGCCCGTCTCTCCTTACAGGTGCAGGGAAGGGAAGGGGGTCTAGAACTGGCAGAGAGGAGGAGAGATCGGGTTGTAGCCCGGCCCTTTCATAGACAGAGAGTCCACCTTGGGGCGAACCGGCTGAAGAAATAGCGACCTGTCAGTTACATCCTGTTGTTTACCAGGATGGAGTCTGGATCCTGAGCCACTGGGAGTTCTGCCTCGGGGCCGGCTGATGTCCTGTATTTGCGGTGTCCCAGGGGAAGAGTTCCCATCCCTCTAGAAATACTCACTCGCCATCTTTCAGCACATTTAGCTAACCTGTGCAAAGGCCCTGCAGGATGATAGGAGGATAGTAAGAGTTGTCCATAAAGGCATTTGTGTTTGGATCATACTAATGTCGTTATCACCTTGGCATGTTGGTGCTTTGAATCAGTGGTCTTTGGAGATAAAAAAATGTCCTTTCCTAAGTTTTCTCCAAATTGGGAAGTAGCACTGATGTATCACATTATGCCTTTATTCATACTGTCTAATGTCTTCTCCTTCTGATAAGACAGTACGCTTCGGTTACCTGTGAGCGATTTGTTACCACATGCAAAGAACAAGTTCACAGCAAAGGGTTGTGTCCCTCTGCACGGCCAACTGCAGCTGGTCCGTTAACATTCGAGTGAAACCTGGAAATGGTTTCCTATGCTGGCTTCTGATTCTCTGTTATCAGTTTTAAGTCTAATCTCCAAGGGGAACCTGGAAAGAATTTGGTCTAGGTTTGACCTTGTGGAAGCCAACATCAGCTTATGTAAATGAATCAAACCTCAGCAAAGAAAACATTTGTGTTCTGATGGGTTTTACGCCTGCGTGTGTATGAGGGGGTCATTCCTATCCTTAATGAGTTGTCTCACCTACTGCAATTTTTTTTAAAGATCTATTTATTTATTTTAGAAAGAGAGAGATAATAGGGGTGGGGAGGAGGGAGAGAGAAATGCAAGCAGATTCCATGCGGAGCTTGGAGCCCTGAGCAGGCTCGATCTCATGACTCTGAGGTCAGGGCCTGAGCTGGAACCAAGCGTGGGCACTTCACCCACGACGCTCCCCGGGTCCCCCTCGCCTACTGCAATTTGTTATGTAGGGTTGAAAGTATGGTCTTGCCAACTTTGTGCTGGTGGGAAGTAAAGGATTAATACTCTTCTCTCTTTTGTGGACAGCATCAGATGGACCCTTCCAGTAATTTCTACAATTACCGAACAGCTCTTCGTGGGGCAGCGCAAAGGTCTTTAACGGCTCACAGCAGCCGAGAGAAGGTACGTGCCTAAAGGAGTTGTATTCATGTTAGTTATCACGTGAGGCATTAAAATGCACCATGAACTCCTGCCTTGAGCTTCAGATCCAGGAGAGAAGGGTTTGCGCCTTGCCACGTACGTAGAGAAGGGGAATGCCAGAGGAAGGTACCGTGTTAGTATCCGTTATAAATGGACAGTACTGTGTTGTTACTGCATTATTTAAATAATTGTTGTATGTCTTAGTTGTTTTTCAAGCAGTAAATGAGGTCATGTGTTAAGATGACTGCTAACATTAGAGTAATTTGATTTAATGGAAAACAGACATTTCAGCTTGGCACAAGGTAGCTGATTGAGTATAACCTTTCTTCTTACAAGAATTAACTTACCTCCCATGGCTAAGTTATTTATTTTCAGGAAGGACGTTGGTTGCTGTAGCATTAGGCCTGCTGTTACTAGGTGGGTGTGTGGGTGGCAGAGGAAGTGCGGGGATGATGTCTGAGAGACTAATGGTCCGCACTCTGTCTACTCGCCCCTTAAACAGTTTCACACAGTCCTGGCTCTGTCATACGCTCGGCTCTGCGGGTCCTTTCTCGGCCCATGTTCGCATCCTATTTCTTAGGTGAAAAGGAACAGCCATTTTGACACTTGGAGATTATGTCATTTGTGAAGTCAGTACCTGCTTACGGTAAACGGGCTGACGAGGTTGTTAGATGAAAGTATGTTTCGCTTAGATTCTGTCCATCTTTTAAGTTTAACTGTATCGTCAACAAATTTTTAGAAATAGGGTGAAAAACATTGCAGGGTGTCTCAGTCCCTTCTGCAGAAAAGCTCCAGCCTCAGTAATCTAGAACAAAAATAAATCACACGAGGAAACACCTTTTTTTTTTAAAATTTATTTATTGGACAGACAGAGATCACAAGTAGGCAAAGAGGCAGGCAGAGAGAGAGGAGGAAGCAGGCTCCCTGCGGAGCAGAGAGCCCGATGCGGGGCTCAATCCCAGGACCCTGGGATCATGACCTGAGCCAGAGGCAGAGGCTTTAACCCACTGAGCCACCCAGGTGCCCCGAGGAAACGCCTTTTGAAAAGGTTGAACTGCTTCTCCACAAAGTCTAGAGTATCAGTCTTGATAACATTTGACAGATGCTGGGAACCCAATAATTAAGTTTTTTGAAGAGACATGGTCAGAGAGGACATGAAGCAGGGAAAACGGTCTCAATCTAGGAGTGTACCCGTTTTACTTGCTCAAGTCTCAGGAGTCCTGTGACAAGACCGAGAAAAAGTCTAACCAGAAGTCGCTTCGGCTTTAGGAAATCAGCACATGGGGGCTGTATCCTCTCATGCCCCGCAGTGGGGTGTGAGGCTGTCTCTGTGGGACCCTCCAGGAGAGCCAGGAGGCCAACGATCCCTACCTCCAGCAGGGCGCCCTGGCCAAAGTCACTCTGAAGTCCAGCCCCCAGAAAGACTAGACTTCTGGGACTCCAACAGCTTTTTCCAGAGAACAGTCCAAAGTATTTACTCTTTAATCATTTAATAAACTCTGTCCGCTGTAGTTTTGCTGTCCTTTTAAACCAGTTCTGTGTGGGAGTATGAATTGTACTCTCTCGTTCGTAAAACAAACGAAATCACCACCATAAAAAAAAAAAAAAAGCCATTGCTTTTTCACAATTGGTCTCAAAGGCTATGAATGAGAACATTTCTGGGTAAAGCACATCTTTTATTCAGAAGGGTTGGGGTTTATTTTTCCTTTTTTGAAGTGAGGAGAAACTCTCTTTATTCCCAAGTAATTTGTAAATCTTCCTAGCAACACGGTTCAGGTAATAGCATCTTTAATATTCTTTCGGATTGTAAGTTTATGTGACCAAGGTGGCACATCTCTAGGCACCATATCCTAGAGCAAATCAATTCTGTCTTCTGTACGGAGGCCCTTAAATGATCTTTAAATAGCTACTTTTCCTATGGGTACTCCTGCCTCCAGGTTTTTAGCCATTTCTCATGCGATTACATGGTTTTAAATCCTTTTACCATTCCATTCATGTTTGTGGGAACTAGTTCCCGCTCAACAGCATGCATTTCTAGGCATGAAACCGATCGTGTCTCTAAAGCATATTTGCTAAGTCTTTGAATTAAGAATATTTTGAAAGAGGGTGCCTGGCTGGTTCAGTTGGTGAAGCATGCATAGGGCTCTCGATCTCGGGGTCGTGGGTTTGCACCCCACATTGTGGGCAGAGATTACTTAAACAAATAAAATCTAAAAAAAAGAAAAAAAAAGAATGTTTTGAATGCAAATTAGAAAACATTATTACTTGAGAAGTTCTCCCACTAAAGGAATCCTTGGCAGGACCTCCAAAAGCCTCCCAGAAACCAGAGCTTTCGCTCCCTCCTCTTGGTAACCCATACATCTCCCTTAGCGCCTGGGGAGCCAAAGCCCTTATAATCTCCTGATTTTTATTATGTTAGGTTTGTTGTAGGGTCTGCAGATACGAAGAGTATTGTCCGTGAGTAAATTAGAAGCTGGAGGCATGTGGGTGTAAGGAACAGAGCAGTGAAGGGAGGTAACTTACATTTCTGTGTTCTTGGAAAAGTGATGCAAGCCATTAGTTAGGGCTCAACCCAGCAGTTCCACTTTTGACATTTATCCTAAGAAAACAAGAAGATCTCCGTACCCCTGTGTCTACTGCAGCATGATTTACAATAGCCAAGATACGAAAACAACCTGAGGATCCATCGGTGGGTGAATGGGTAAAGAGGTTGTGATCGCCGCACATGATGGAATAGTACTCAGCCACGAAAAAGGATGAAATCTGGCCATTTCTGACAACATAGATGAGCCTCGAGGACATTATGCTGAGTTAAATAAGTCAGACAAATACGATATGCTCTCTCTTATACATGAAGTCTGTCTCTCTCTCTCTAGGATCATCTTGGAGACACCATGAGTGTGAATAGTCCATAAGGTGTAGCCCTGTGCCTCGGCTAGAGGCACATGACATGGGGTTATGAGAAGTTTACAATATCCGTGTGAGACAGAACGCCCAATGCCGCGTGACTCTCACAGCCCAGCGCTGAGAATAAGTTCTTGCTTAAAGTTCTTGCTTAAAAGCTCTTATACTAAGCAAGTGCCGCATCTTGATTATGACCTAGTCTTCATTCCCCTTGTGTTGGTGCATCCTTGTTAACATAAAGGTGTGTCAGTCACATTTTCCCCTTTCTCCCCACTGGCTTTCAGGAGAGTTTACCTGAGGTCGGATCTGTGTTATTTAATCTCACAAGTCAGTGAGGTGGTTACTGTTGTTCCCATTTTAAGGTGAGGAAACTAGGTTTCGTAGTATGTTAAGCTTGCATCAAGGGTCGGCAGACTTTTCGCATCCAGGGCCAGGTCACCAGTATTTTGGGCTCTGTGGGCTATGCGGCTACTCTGCTGTGATGCGCAGGCGTAGATGCGGACACAGATGACACGTAGATACGTGAGTGAGTGTGGCTCTTTTCCGGTAAGGCTGTCGGGCCACTGCAAGTTGAATTTCCTGTCATTTTCATGCTCATGAAATACTGTTTTGTTATTTTTCCAGCCACTTAAAAATGTTAAATGCATGGACCCTGGCAACACAGGGGGTGGGCCTGGGGGTGCTGCAGGCCACCGTGTGTAGACTCCCGGCTCGCGCTGCCCATAAACCGTGGGGCCACGGGAAGCTGAGGTCCCGCGGGGTCCGAAACCCAGGCTTCCCCGTCAGACGTGCCCTTTCAACGAAGCGAGGTCTGGGGTGTGTACCTTTTCATTGTTACGACGGCCGTTTAGTCCTCAAATAACAGAGGATTAACCGGTGATCTTGGAAGGGGAAGGTGATGAGGGCATCTGGACTGAGAGGCTTCTACAGACCATCGCAATGATTACAAGTGACTCAAAGACACTGTCAAAACCACAGATTCACTTTGGCTGTTCCAGTGACCAATGAAATAAAAAAATAACCAAGGCTCATTTTTTAAAAATGACTTTGGGGGACACCTGAATTTACTTCTAGAAGTGAAAAGCGATACCTCATATATTTGTGTGTGAGCCCGAATGCGTGTTTTCCGGGGCTCCCGCTCGTCTGGGGTGCATGTGCCCCGTGAGTCGCAGGCTTTGGAAACTTCAAACACCTGCTCCTTGGTGAGCAACAGGCCCGCGGCTCGTGTATGGAGTGTCACGCGCGCTGTAGCACACTTAGAATCTGCAAAAACTTGTTGGCATTTAAGAAAAGGTGGAAGTTACCGTATCTGAGCTTTGTTCTTTGTTCACTATGGGCTTCGTAGGATTTAAGATAGTTTCTTAGAGATGATTATTTTAGGTTAATTAAATTCCGCCTCATCAAATCAAAGACCCGAGGCAGGAACGTCTTACTGGAGGTTTACTGCTTTTCAAACAGCCATTAATTCTAACAGACACATTTATATTCCTCCGCGCTTGGACACATCTCACAACATGTTGTGCAAGGTTCTGCCCAGGTGATTTCCCACGAGAACAGGTGCCTGCTTGTTCTCTGCCGAAGGCCAGGTTTACCCAATAGCAAGTTTGCAGCAACCATGACCTAAAACCCTGTGCTCTCACGTTTTCTTGAGCAGTGTCTTCAAGAGTAGAGTGTTCATCTCAAAAGAGATTCGTCTAAGACGTGTAAGTCTAAAGGATACAGCAGTACGGATTTCTAGTAGGGCAGTGGGTCACACGTCTCAAAATCTGAAAATACCCGCAGTGACAGGTTCTGTTAGTATTTCGCTCGACCTAAGGGCTTGCTAAACGAAAAGCCAGAGTTCTTGTAGCTCTTCCCTTGATTCTAACTAGAACTTTTACATTTATGATACGCTGCTGCCGTGGGGAAGACCGTGAAAGCTCCCGAAGCCATCTACGTCCTAATGCCTGTTGTCTCTGTTGGGGTTTGGTTATTATTAGCATTTGCTTCTTTAGCAAATTATGCAAGGGAGGAAAGTGCCGTCCTGGGCGGCGAATGAAACGCTGTGTCATACTTCATCATTGCCTGTTACGCGAGTCCGCTCTCGTGGCCGTCGGGAATCCTCGTACTGTTGCATGAGAGACTGAATACCTCTTTGCCCGAGCAAACCCAAGTCTTTCCTTTTCTCTAGATCGTGATACCATTCTTCAGTCTTTTAATCAAAGATATTTACTTCCTCAACGAGGGCTGTGCCAACCGCCTTCCAAACGGCCACGTCAACTTCGAGGTAAGGGGAGGCCGCGGGATCCGAGCGCGGGGAGGGCCGGCCCCGGCACACTCCCTCCTGGCCAGGCCGCCTGAGCAGCTTCTGAAGTTCTAGAACCAAGTTTTCTCTCTGTCTGTTGTTTTGCAAGGAAATGCCGCTACTGAGTACTAAGTAGAATAAATTAGCTGCAGGGTTATTATTAATAATTATCCGGAGGGATGTACGTAGATGTTTACCCGTTCTGCACAGAGACCTAGAGCTAGTTTGTATGAGATTAAGAAAATCACATCGTTCAGTTGGTTCGAAGCCAGAGGGGGAAGAAACATCTGTGGAATGCTCAGATTTTTCGTGACCGCTTTCAACTCTCCTTTTTTCTTAGAAATTTTGGGAACTGGCCAAACGAGTGAGTGAGTTCATGACGTGGAAGCAGGTGGAGTGTCCGTTTGAGAGGGACCGGAAGATCCTGCAGTACCTGCTCACGGTGCCGGTCTTCAGTGAGGACGGTGAGCGGCCTGGTGGGAGGAGCCGCCCGTCCCCACATCCCCACAGCCTGCCGTCGGCGCGCGGGCGGGTGCAGCAGGCCTCGGTCTGGTCCGTCACTAACACGAGGCCTGACTTCTGAACTCATCTGTCTGAAGAGTTTTCTGTTGCGCAGGAAACCACGTGGTGTGTCCCTAAAGTATTGGTCAGGCACTCGCTCTTCACCCACAAACAGATTGTTTCTGTGTTTAAACATTGTCTGTAATCCTAGAGCTGCCGAGCTTTGGGGACACATGGGGACAGTCCTTTGAAGGACTTTTTTCCCCACCTTGTTTGAGACTTGCTTCACTGGAGAAAAAAGGTGTCTGTTCGTGGCACGTTGGTATTCAAAGTAATGTGAAAAACAAACAAAAACAGTCGCTACCTGCTGCTATTTGAAGAAGTAATGGGGAATCTTGACCTGTTGAGATGTTAAAGAATTTTAGGCAGAAACAGTGATTGTCTAGACTGAAAAAAAAATGATGAGAAGAGAGATAAAGTTTATAAAAGACTTAGGGATTTATTCTTTCGAACTTTTATATTCTAATATCTTGGAAATCAGTGGTGTTATTAATTTCTCGTAGCAGATTGGTGGTGTTTGTGATCGTGACTGAAGTGCATTTCGCACTAACGTTACCCATCCCAGAGGGGACTTGATTGTTCATAACCTCTGCACATGGGATTAATACCAAGCTTTTAAATCTTTGAGCGAGATTCTTTTTGATTTAAAACTAAAGAGAAAAATAGAAGAAAGAAAAAGTGGCCTGGAAAATCTGGCTTTTTAGCTAAGAAAGGCTTTTTTAAAAATCAAGGCTAGCAGGAGAGGATCCCCCCCTACATAAAGAACGTGAATGTGAGCGTGTGATAGCATTGTGTGGCTCGCGTTTGGAAGCTGTTTCCCCGCATAAACTTCAGTTAATTAAGTGCCTTTTTGGCCCAGAGGCCCCTTGGGTTTTTTTTTTTGTTTTTTTTTTTAAGATTTTATTTATTTATTTGAGAGAGATTTTATTTATTTGAGAGCATGAGGGGGGAGAGGTCAGTAGGAGAAGCAGACTCCCCACTGAGCAGGGAGCCCAATGTGGGACTCGATCCCGGGACTCCAGGATCATGACCCAAGCCGAAGGCAGTCGCTTCACCGACTGAGCCACCCAGGCGCCCCAGCCGCTTGGGTTTTGTTGAGATGGTCAGTCCGGCCAAGCGATGTTCTGTGTTCTCACGGAAACCAGGGTGCTGCCCAGTCGTAGATGACAGGCCGGAGTCTTGCTTCCGGGTTCAGCGGATGAACGGGGTGGTCGGCGGGGGGTACGCAGGAGGCCTCCGTGTTCACGCGCTCTTGCTTTGGTTGATCGTAGCACTCTACTTGGCCTCCTACGAGAGCGAAGGACCTGAAAATCACGTGGAGAAGGACAGATGGAAATCCTTAAGGTGAGTCTCCGCGCTCCGCGCTCCTCGTTGCCGTGCAGCTCAGCGGGCCGCACCGGACTTACTGGAGGAGAACCACGCGCTTTCTGCGGGACGTCCCCCCTGTGTGTTCCAGTCCTCTCTGCTCCTTTTCTTGTGTCACCCGAATCTTTGCGGCTGAAAACCCTCGTTGCCCTCATTCCGTTTTCTGGCCTTTCACTCGTTTATGCTGTCGCGTGTGCGGTGACTCTGCTCTCCTTCCTTTCTCGTTACTTACCCCACGGTGTGACTGGTAGAAAGAGAACCGACTCGGTCCCTTCATCTAAGAGATGACGAGTTCACACTGTTTCTGAAGAGTCCTGACACTAAGATTTTATTTGACCCGAGATTAAAGAGACGCAAGTACCGGTTGGTTCAGTCAGTCTGAGTGTGTCCCTCTCTTGGCGACCGCATTTTGGTCCCCATTTTGGTTTGAGAGAAGGAGGAAGTTAGGACTTTATCTTTTGAAGGTGCGCTGGTTTGAGCAGGTGGGGAGGGGTAGACGGAGAAGGAGAGAGAATCCCGAGCGGAGCGCGGAGCCTGATGCAGGGCTTGACCTCAGGACGCTGACATCATGACCTGAGCAGAAATCTGGTCGGGCACTCAACCGACTGAGCCTGCCAGGCACCCCAGAAATTGGGACTTTAAACATGAGCCAGTATCTATTCAAATTAAAGAATCGTGTTAATCTACTGGCATTTTCAAGTAAATGCATTTTCCAAAAAACCAGGATAGGTAATAGGTAAATGTATATTTTAACCATTTGAGATATTTTAATAAGTAAAGTAGCCCAGGATACAGTAATCTCATAGTCAAAATTGCTCTATTTGTATTTCTGCTAAGAGACTCTGGGAACATGTGCCTTGTTGTACCAGGCGGACAAGCACGTTTCTCTTCTTCCCAGAGTCGTTCGGGAGTCTTCATTACACTTGATACTGGGCCACATTTCATGAACCAAGGTATCCCAGTTATATTTGGTTTTGTGTGATTTCATTTGGACGCAAATGAGGAGGGATGAGGTCCAGAGACAGTGGAATCGTTATCCTTAGAGCACGTCAAGGTGATGGGTGAGCGACTGGTTTCTTGTATTCCAGACACAAGCGAGAAGAAGGTGTGGCTGACGCCTGGCATCAGGGGAGTGTAGCAGGCTTGCGGCGCTGGTGCACGGGTGCACTGTCATAAATTGTGGGCCTGCCCGTGACATACTTATATTAAAATTTCATATTACTCTGTTGGGTTCATGGACATTTGGGGCACTCCTCAAAGGAGTGCCCACTCAGGGCTGGGTTAGAGCTTTAGGAAGGACTGACTCCTTGTTCTTTGCCTTCCATGTTTCTTCTCTTTTTACTCCCCTTTCTATTTTTTTTTAAGAGCTTGAAGTTGATATGGCCCCTGAGTAGAGCTTAGCTCTTGTGACTTCTATAGATTTTTAAGAACTGGTAAGCCGGGAAATTGGCTGCACTTACATGATACCTGGCATCGGTATTCCCTGTGAGATCCAGACACGTTAAATAGTCCAAGCCTCCCACACGCGTCTTTTCCAGGCTTTTCTGATTGTTATTCTTTATGTCGTAATCCTCGTGGTTAGTGGTTAGTTGGAAGGGCTCCTAAAGTCAGAGCGTTGAGAGTAAAAACTAAAGACCGAGTTACACAACCTCTTCCCATATCTACATGTCCCGGACACACAATATACAGTAACAGTTAACGTTCGATTGGTTGAAATGTGACCAGAGAGGTTAGTGGATAGTTTAGAAATAGGAAGTGAAAAAGAGGGTGCCCTGTACTGGCTTAAATGCAGAGACAAATCCATGAGACCGCCCGCGGTTGTGCTCCGCTCAAACGTGCTCAGTAGCGACGCTTCTGCTAAGCGTTCTCCGAGGGGCCAGCCCCAGCCCAAAGAGAGAGAACGGTGTGTGGGGAAATATGTAGACAGACACAGGGAAGATGTGTTCTTCGTATGACACACTAGTTTCTACATGGAAATTGTTTTTAAGGAGCCTTGAAGAACAGACATTCACTGCGCCCTTTCCACATCCTGGGTCATCTCTGGCCCCACTGCACTGCCTCCCCTCTCTGATCCGTATCTCCTCAGATGGAGACAAGGCAGACGTCTTTCCCCCTTCCAAGCCAACGGGCAATTTTTAGTGCCCTGCTTCTTACCCCGGTGACAACGTAAGCCCCTCGAGGGCAAGCACGGCACCTTCCATGCCCGCCGCAGCGCTGGGCCCGCGCTTCTGCCACGCTGGGGAAGGACGTCGGGTTGCAGCAGGTGTTGGCCAAATTGTAGCAGCCACCAAGAGGATAAAGAAAATAGGCCATGATTGTTTGCGAAGCTACATGTTAAGTGGATACAAAGGCTAATTGTTCTAGGCTGATAGTACCTACCTGAAACTTGTATCACTCTAACGTGGAGGGCAATCAGGTGACTCCCCGTAGACGCTTTTCCTGCTGGCGCTGGCGCCATCACTGAGGCTCAGCCGTGGCAATGACAAACATCCTCCTGGGGGTAGACACCTGTCTTGTCCCTGGCTGTTTAAATGCCCTCTCTGGGCACTGGAATGTGCAGATGCT
Organism: Eira barbara; assembly: GCA_020311275.1. Taxonomy (NCBI): domain Eukaryota; kingdom Metazoa; phylum Chordata; class Mammalia; order Carnivora; family Mustelidae; genus Eira; species Eira barbara. The sequence goes on from JAHRIG010000018.1 coordinate 1,824,188, forward strand.
TCTCTTTACCGAGTAAGCCCACCTGTGATCAGACCAGTGCAGACGTGAATGTTTCTTCCTCTTTCTAACTCTGCGTAATCGATCTCAGCGCCTAGGAGAGGTGGAACCGGTACCGGGCGGGACGTTGTAACCCTGACCCAAATCCGCCGCCGCGTCCCGTCTCTCACTGTCATCTTTGTTCGTCAGGTCCAGCCTCTTAGGCAGAGTTTGAGGAGCGGGCGCTGACCGCGGCCGCCGCTGAGCCGCACGGACCGCCGAGGGCTGCGTCTCCCGCACCTAGTTCTGCAGAGTGTCCCGTAGTCCCCGCAAGCAGGCCGGCTCCGGGCAGACGGGGACGAACATCCCATGGCCGACGGATGGCTCGGACTCTGGGAGACGGAGATGTTCACGGAAGACGCTTGAGAAAGAACCCTCTACCGGCACAGCCGGTGATTCATCTTCTGGAATTTCCATGTGAATCACAGCTCTGCACCTGGACGGAGCTTTCTTTTGTGTGTGTTTGTGTTTTTTTTATTTGCTTGAACATTTGCTGCTAATGGGACTTGCCCAGCTGCGGGCTGGCTCTTAGGAAGCCCATGTTTCTTTACCTTAAGTGGAAAAGGGAGCGGAGGGAGGGAGAAAACCTTCCCTGTAGACCCGGACTCGAGCTCCACAGCGTTGCCCGGAGGGGCGAGACCGGCTCAGCGCGGACTCGGACTTGGGTTCCCCTTAGTGTGTGCCGCGCTTCGGATTCCTCTCCTCCCTCCTCCTGCAAGATTTCGAGTTGGCTGCTGGTTAGCAAACTCCTTTTTACCCATATAAGTTATTTAATATAATGAAGCTCCACACTGTGGTAGGAAAAAAGCAGCAGACTTTGTCGTTGAACTGCTTGCGTTCCAGAAGGACTGTTTCTGTGCCCTTCTGAGCTGTTTACAACTGACCACTGTGTTCTACAGATGTATTTTTCAGTAGTTGTTTTGTTACTTAGTTTTCCATCATGCCTATTTTTTCCCTCTTGTAAATCTAAATTATCTGACTTTAAGAGTCTTGGAAAAAACCCATGGCCTAATTACAACTTAATTTTTTTGAGCAGACTGTTATTTTTCATTATGTTTGGGAGTCTGTTGTGACTAAACATGTGACCCCGCGCCGCCCCTCCACTGCAGCATGAAGGAAAGCAAACGGAACACATCTCGCTGTTAACTCAAAGGTCGACCTAATTGTGAAGTAGTTCACCTTGTTAAATATCTCAATAAGCCTGTCGTTGCTCTGCAAACAGCCATCCTGTGTATTTACTCTAGGAGAAACTGTAGAGTAGTAAACCGCTAATGAAGAAAACAAAACATCATGTTCAAAAACAGAGACGTATTTGAGAACTTAATGACATAGTTTCCCAAAACAGAGCCTGTGTGTAGGCTGCACGCCTTCTCCGCAGACCGAAAATGTCGCCAAGTTGTCCCTTTACAACCATCAATATATTTTACACTCCCGGCCAGGAGCTGTGGCGTCTCTCTCTTCTTTTATGGATGGGGTCGTGGGGGGCCGGGGGAGGGGGCTGTCAGAGCAATTCAGTTCAGTGACCGGCGTGAGTGTGTCTGTCCTGAGGAAGAGGCCTGCTGGAGTAAGTGTGTAGACATTCATCTTCTAGAAAAGGGTCGGAGCAGGCATTTAATAACGAGCACTGGCCAGGCACCGCAAGTGCTTAGTGTGGATCGCCATCCGCACTTTTTAGGCGTGGAAATGGGCACATTAATAATAATAATAACAATAATTTGTCCAAGGCCACATGGCTATTAAGAGGCCCAGAGATTGGAAGGAGGCCTTCTGATTCCAGACGCCAGGCTTTAACCCACGCTGCCGAGCCTTCTCCAGAGTCGATAGGACCTTTTGGACTTGTCAGCCCAGGGATCTCGCTGGGGAGCAGTTTTGGGTTCTGTAGGTCTGGGGTAGGGCACAGAGGATGCTAACATGTTGGTCCTGGAATCTGCTGAGAGTAGGAAGGCGCCCAGCCATACTGGGGCTTTCCCTGGGGAACGCCCCTCCCCGAGCTCTGTGCCCCTTTCCTTGCTGCCGGGGCAGCGGTGGTGTTTCTCTCGACCGTCCCCACCCAGGGCAGCCCACTGCGGGCTGCTGGCCCAATCTGCTACGAGCTAACAACGGCTGGAAAAAATCAACAGAATAAAATTTTCTGATTTGTGAAAATCCTATGAAATTTACATTTCGGTGTCCTTAAAGTCGAACGCAGCCACGCTCCTCCGCTCACGCCCCGCCTTGTGGCCGCGCGGCTGCCGACGGCGTGGCCCGCCCAGCCCCACACGCCGCTGCCCCCCGGCCGGCCCCGCGCGGGACGTTTGCCCACCGGCCCCGGGTCCCACGTGGTGCTCCTGCCCGTCCCATCAGTGGGTTTGCAGAGACGGCGCGAGGTCTCTCGTGGGGCATGAGGTGCAAACATGTGGCTGCTGGAAATGTTTTACTGAAGGGGAATTGGCTTAAAACACGGGAGGCTGAGTTTCCACGGAAAGTTGCCATCGTCACACGCAGCCTCTTGTCTTAACATCTAGATAAACCAGGCTTCAAGCGTGTAGGTGACGGCTCTGTGGCGATCACCGGCTCTTCTCCCCTTCGTGCCATGGGCTCGGACCCCCAGCAGGCTCCAGCCTCACGGGTGTGGCGGATGGCGGCCTCCGGAAACTCGGCGTGGGCGGCCCGGCCCTGTCACTTGTAGATTCAGACTAGGGAGGTCGCCTGTCCAGACGCCACACATTCCGCAGCAGACTCTGCCCTGAGGCCTGGGGGAGCCTCGAGCAACCGGGGGCGGGATGGAGGGAAGAATGAACCTTTCTCCAAGGACGTGTCCCTGGTGTTTGCCCACGGGCTTGAGCTCCCCCGGAGTGGCTGCCTTTCACCGTGGGGACTGTCCCCTTCCCCTCACCGTGGGAGGTTTTCAGCTTCACCTGTCCCCCGGACTGGCTCCTGGCTCCGACACCCCCGCCCAGGGCCTCAGCCGTCTCCTGCTTTCCTGCTAGCAGCTTCTTTCTGTGCTTCCCTTTCTCTCACTGCCGCCCGCAGGCCTCCTGCCCTTAGAATCTCCAGAAACCGCAGCCTACCGTGGGGGCCCCCACAGCTAAACCCTACAGGAATGTCAACTTGTGGATTATTAACATCTTCTACCTCCTGCTGGGGGACATTCTGTTTTCCCTGTGACCGGTCTCAAAAGACAGTGCCTGCCTCTTTTCCAAAGGTGTCTGTCTTACCATCCTGACCGAGGGTGCACGCCGGCGGGTAATTTTCTTTTGGAGCTTAGGGTTCAAAGGAATTCCTAGATTCGTTGCCTGGGGGGAAATGTGAGTTACCTGGAAACTAGTAACTAAACATAAAAAACTCAAAGATATTCTGATAGCAGCTCGGTCAGCTTCTCCCTTGAGACATTTTTTCTTTTAAGATTTTATTTCTAAGTCATCTCTACACCCACAGCGCGGCTCGACTTTCAACCCCGAGATCAAGAGCTGCACACTCGACCCTGAAGACATTTGAAAAGGAAAGATGTTTGCCAGATTTGGACTTCGAGAGTTTTAGCAGAAAATTAAAACTTCCTGGAGAAGTCAAGCCACAGTTCTTTTCTGGATTTGAATGATCGGATCTTCCCCTCAATTGTCTGTTTCACGTAATCAAGACCACTGGCTCCCCTAAAAGCCCACAAAAGACATGTTCAGGTTTGAGGTTTATGCATCCGAACCCAACAGGTTTGGGTCCTAATGTCCGAAACTAGCAAATAAGGTTTGCTTCATGCAAAAAAGACACTGCCCTAATTCTATATGAAAACTCAACTCCTCCTAAAGGATGTATATATAGTTTTGTTTTGTTTTTTTTAACTGAATGTGTTAGCCAACATTTTTGGATTTCTAGGCACCGGTTTTGTAGGTCATAATTTAGGGAATTAAAGAGGGGGAAACGAAACGGTATTTCTTAGAATCAAGAAGAAAATGATGTACTTCCTGCAGGCCGCCAAACCATGAAACACCGTTTGCATTCTTTCCCTCTTTCCACCTGCGCTGCTTGGAGAAAATGAGAGTCAGCATGAAATCATCCTTCTCTAGACGGACTGCTGTGGGAAAGTACGGTCAGCACAGTATATTGTCAACTTGGCTGAAACATGAGTGGAAGGACCGCGGGCATTGTTACATTTTTTGCAGAGCAGTTATGAAATCTCACACGGGCAGGTGAGTGGTGGGACTTAAGGTGTGCCCAGAAGTGTGCTGAATGCATGAGCAAGCCAGTTACCACCCTGGTTATTGCAGACTCACAGGTTTTCGCTTTGTTTGGGTTGATTAAATCTCAACCGTACCTCTAAGACATTTGGATTTCGGAAATAAGTAGAAATTTAAGTAATTCCGTTCCGTGCTCATTGGTGCCCAGAGACCAACAAGGGAGATCCAAGGCACTGAGGTTGGTTTTCATTAGGATGATGCTTAGTTGGTCTGCTAACATCCCCCTCTGTTTATTAGTACCAATAATCATAACAAGAAACCCATCTTTAAAAATAATATTACAATCCATCATTTAAAAAACCCCCCAAACCGGGGAGTAGCTCAGGGTTCTGGAATAAGTCGGAAATATACTCTGTGAGAGTATTAGATGCGCATTACATGAGATCGAGCGCTGAACCTGACCGTGCGGAGATCTGTGGGACTTTGGGGACGTCTCCCCTCCTCTCTGAACCTCAGGGTTCTCCTCTGTAAGCGATGGGTCCGGACTCACTGCTGTGGAATGACCATTCCTGAGCGAAGGGTCTGTGGTTTGAGAAGCTTCCTCGGCTCGCCGGGCTGAAAGGCGAATTTTCAAGTAAACGCAGCGTCTCACATCCGGCCGCAGCCTTCGCGTCCCCCCACCGGCCTCTTCTGTGTGTGTGTCCTTGTGTCTGAGGACGGAAGGGATCAGAGGCTAATGGCTCCTCAGAGGAGACAAAGGAGTGATAGAAGTTCCAGTCACCCATCGGGTCATGTCCCACACACCGGGACAGAGCTCTCTACAGTGAAGAGTGGCCGTTACGCCAGAAACCAGAAAATACCCTCGTGCAAGGCCAGTGGAATGATTTCAGAGGTGCCAGAACAAGAAACACAGTTTCCGAAGGCGACACGAGCAGCTCTGTGGGGCGGACTAATCTTTGCCACAGCGGCTGTTGTAATCGTGCCTGATTATGTAGATAAAATCATACAGAAATTGCCTGTTCACACCTCGGCACTTAAACGTGAGTCACGCTTTGGCTCCAAAGACCCGGATTCACACCAGTGATGATCGGAGGCCGCTCCTGCGTTTCGTCTTGGGCCCTAGGGGCCCCCCTTGGTGGGAAGCGGCAGAGTCTGACTTACCCGTCAGGGCACGTCCCACGCTGAAGGACACCGGAAGGGCCACACGCCAGTCCCCTGAGAACGGACACCTTCTTTCCCGGAGCTGCCGATGCTGCAGGAATCCTAATCCGGGGAGACCCCGGCCGTGGAGGGAAAAACCAGAGGAAGATCGCAACAGGCACGACCTCAGAAGAGGGAGAGAAAAATATGGGGGGGGGGGGTCTGTACATCACAAAGCTTTTGGCAAGTTTAAGAAGACGTGGGATGCGGCAACGCCAGAGCCGCTGAGACGCTCGGAGCGCGCAGACGCTAACGGAACAGTGAGGCCAGGACTCAGCGGGGGAGCGACGACCTGCTCGCCACCGAAGTAGATATTCCATGCACGAGAACGGGGAAGCAGGAGGATTGCTTGTAAATACAGTCCTTACTGAGCTGCCTCCGTACCCTCTAGTGAGATTCTGGAAAATGGGCATCATCGGTCCCTCTCCTCCCTCTTATTCAAAAATGACCAAGCCCTGGGGCGCCTGGGCGGCTCGGTCGGCCAGACATCTGTCTTCAGCTCGGGTTGTGATCCTGGGGTCCTGGGATCGAGTCCCGCATCGGGCTCCCTGCTCAGTGGGGAGCCTGCTTCTCCCTCTGCCTCTGCCGCTCCCCCTGCTTGGGCTTTCTCTGTATCTCTCTCTCTCTCTCTGTGTCAAATAAATAAAATCTTGAAAAAAAATGACCAAGGCCTTTGTTGCAGGCCAAAGAGAAGCTGACTGGAGTGCTTGCCTCTCTGCCAATTTGGACCTAGGAAGTAAGGATAAGCCACGGGGTTCTTGGGTGCCCCCCAAAGGCTCGGGCATTGTGAAACACTTTCTTTCCTTCAGACCACTCTCTTGGCTCACACAGCAGTCCAACCCCGTGTGCCGTCAGGGGCAGTCGAATGAGTGGGATCCCTTAGCTCTCTGCCCTTACAGCTTGCAAGGCAGTGAGGATACAGGCTTATTACCAAAATATTCTTATACACGGAACTTCCGAGGTTCAGAGAGTTTAGGACATGGTACAAACAGGTCTTCGGTGTTTGTCCTCGAGTTACTTTTTGGGCCCACAGCTGTCAATCCTGAACAGGCCCGAAGGGAGTTTTAGTCCGCCCCATCCAGCCTTCTCCGGCCTTCACTTCCCAGACTCTGTCCTCCGTGCAACTCTGGGCTCCAGCAGAGACGGAAGGAACGAAGGGAAGCAGGTGTGTTGCTGCTAAGACCAGCCGCCTCTTTCAGCAAAACTCCCAGGTGCATCTGTCTATACCGAGCCTCTCTTTTCTTTGCCATAACAGAGAGTCCTATCAATGATCTCTACTTGGAATGCACTTGGGCCCCAGCAGGTTATGGTCATGTGGCTCAGCAGATCGGGGTGGACGGAGGAAACTCAGCCTTGCTGATGACGGGCGACACTGCTCCCAGTAGGGCTGGCAAATTCCCAGCTCCCATGCTACTTGCTTCTCCTGCTCTGTCCTGGAGCTTCCCTCATGCCTCGCTCCAGAGCAAGACATCACTTTCTTCAGCGCAAGCGGTCCGGGCGAGCGGCTGGAAGGTTTGAATTTGTTATTCTCGTTCGTTGTTACCTGATCGACTAAGAATCATTTTACGTTAGCTTTCTAACTGGAAGAATTTTAAGGCATCCAGTAGAGTGAAATTTAACAATCTATGCAACGAGGGGAGACATGAGGAAAAGGAAACTTGTAAAGCCCCAAAATATAAGAAAGTTTTCCCGAGCAGTTGATTAATGTAGCTCTCAGGCTGGCTGCTGAGTGGCCTGGGACCGAACCACAGTCTGGGACTGTTCTCTGCACTACACAGACTCCGTCTGAGGCGGCCAGCCTGCCTAGGACTCTGCCCAGGTGCCCGTCCTTAGCAATTGCTGTTTTCAGCTATCCTGGCACCTTTTTTTTTTTTTTTCAAAGGTTTTGTTTATTTGACATAGAGAGTGTGCACAAGCGGAGGGAGCTGCAGGCAGAGGGAGAGGCAGACTCCCGGCCAAGCCCCATGCAGGACTCGATCTCAGGATCCTGGGATCATGATCTGAGCCGAAGGCAGACGCTTAACCCACTGAGCCACCCAGGTGCCCTATCCCGGCACTTTGGAAGTTACAGATTCTCTGTCAAGAAAACAAAGGGAAGATCTCCCAGATTTGCTGAGTTCTTATGCCCACTGCACACAGTGCCAAGGGCCAGGGATACGGAGGTGTGAGTGAAACCCAGCACCTAGGCTGGGGGGCTCACCTCCCCCTGAGAAAATCACCCTCCGTAGTGCAACAGGTGTGGGGAGCGCTTCTCTTCTGGACGCTGCCCCTGAACGCTTTCTTCCTACTAAGTAGTCCGGGAGCTCAGAGCCCTTTCCAGGGCGGACGCAAACCTGAGGTCTTACGAATGTCTGCCCAGGGAGACTCCTCCTGCCTGCAGGTCTGGCCGCGTGTTTCCTCGAATTGCCCACGGGCAGAGGAGGATGGTCCCTGCTGAAACCCAACAAGCCCCCCGCCCCCCGTCCTCCCGCCCCACCAAGCTGTGCGGAGACGGAGACGGAGACGGAGCTCCTCCAGGAGGAGGCCGGGGCGCCTTGCTGGCACCCAGCCTCCCCGCGAGGCGCCCTTCCCTCCCGAGACTGGACGCGCTGCCAGCAGCCGTCCCCGCAGGAGGGCACAGATGACGTGCCCTTGTCGAAGAAGCCGCCTTTCTTCCTGCTGCCTTAGGGTTAAGCTGTGGCTGAGCGGGAGGTGGGAGCCGCTGGACGGAGGGCTTGGGCTCCGGCCTGAGACACTGCACTTTCCCTCCGGGTCTGTGTAGAGCCCCGGAAGGGTTTTCGGCCACGAGGTGAGGAGGTCAGAGGTGCGTCTCGGCCGGAGGACACTGGCTGCTCAGAGACGATGAGTTGGCCTGGGGAGGGGGGACCTGAGGGCGACTTAGGGGACGGAGCGGAAGATGCTTGTCTAGACCCGACGGCGATCAGGAGAGCCCGAGCCCGAAGAGGGAGGCCGGGCGGGAGGAGAGGGTTGGGAAGACGTTAGCCAGGCAGAGAAGAAGGCCTGGGGGAGGGTGGCCGAGGGGGTTGTCGTGTGTAGGTCTACGTTCGGGCCGAATGGTGTCCCCTACAAAGACAAGTCAGAGTCCAAGTACCTGGGACAGGGACCTGGGTCCCGGTCTGAGTCCCCGAGAATGCCCCCTTATGCGGAGGGAGGGTCTTTACAGAGATTAGTGGGGGCCCCAAAGCAATACCATTGCGTCTTCCTGGAGGGCGGGGAGCTGAAACAGAGCCAGACGTGGGGAGACCGCCGTGTGGGGACGCAGTCGCGTGGCTACACGTCAAGGAACTTCCAGACGTTCGGAAGCGGGTGCTCCCGAGTCTTCAGCGGGAGCCCGGCCCGGCCGACAGCGGCGTCTGTCTCTGCTGTTGGCGCCGCTGCGTTCCAGGCGCTTGTCATCACGGCAGCCCCAGAGAACCAACGGCGTCTCCCGTGACTCAGTTACTTGTTGGCTGAAGTCTGCCGTGCATTGAACTTCCTCTAAAGAAGAGGAGGTTTATAAAGGGACAGGGTAATACTTCCTGCAGGTGACTTTGAACTCCACGACCGCCATCATTCCGCTGTATTGCCAAACATCCTTTTAAGGTGCCATATTTCCTTTATTTATGACCTTCAATGTATCATATCTTAATCAATGTGAAATGAAGGGGGAACTTGAAACATTTACACAAAGCAATGAAATCTCCTGCTGATGGGATCCAGTCCCGGCCCGGCCCAGGGAGAGACCGAGTATCTGGGCGGAGTGGCAGAGTCAGGACGGACTCTGGGAACGCTGTGCTCTCGTCGCGTAGGGGCATAGGCTCAGGCCCCCTCGCTCATTCAGATCCAGACATACGCTCCTTTCTAGTCCAGACACACACTGAGCCTCGTCCTAACCATCCCCTTGGCACGGAGCCCGCTTCCCTGGTCAACATCATGGCTCACTTCTTCACCAGCTCTGCTCAGATGTCTCCGCAGTGAGGCCTTCTGGTTGATGCCCTCTTGTGACATTGTGAATTATAACAAGAAATATATATTTGGTTCTCTCCCCTTCCTGGTTTGGAGCTCCTAAACCCTTGGAATTTCCTAAGTGAGGAGAGCCGGGAAAGCGTCCTTTGTTATGTTAATGCGGTGCTTTTTGGAAAGCCCCTGAGGAAGAGAGCTGGTTGCCAGGAAAACCAACCTTGTGGTTAGAGGGTGGAACTTTCAGTCCTACCTCCCCGACCTTCCAGAACCTGGAAGTTGACTCAATCACCAATAGCCAAATGATCTGGTCAGTTATGCCTAAGTAATGAAGCCTCCATATAAGCTGAAAAGGAAGGCTCAGAGACCATGCAGGTTGGCAAGCACATGGGGAAGCAGAGAAAGTGGTGTTTTCTGAGAGGCTGTGGAGGCTCTGTGACCCCACGCCCCAGACCTTCCCTCTGCTTCTCTGGCTGTTCCTGAGTCATGTTCTTTTAGAACAAACCAGTGATCTACTAACTAAAATGTTTCTCTGAACCAAGAAGGAGGTGGTGGAAACCTCAAATCTATAGCCAGTTGGTCAGAAATTCAAGTTACAACCTGGACTTGCGATTGGCAACTGATTTGGGAGCAGTGGGCAATATTGTAAGACTTCGCCTATGGGGTCTGACTCAGAATTCACTGAATCATGGGACACCCAGCTGGTTTTGGAGAATGGCTTGCTGGTGTGCCCCTCACGTGCTGGAATTGGTGATCGGAATTATTTTTCCTAAATCAGCAGCCCCCTCCCTACGTGTTTCTAAGTTGGTAATAACACACAACAAGCTCACTGCTACATGCTGGGTTCTCTGCTAAACTCCTGATAGAAATAAACTAATTTACTTACAAATATCCTGCAACATGGAGACCATCCTTATTCTTATGTAAGGGGTGGAGAAACCATGGCACAGAAATGTTAGAAGGCTGTTCAACATCACAAAACTGGTAAATGACGCAGCTTAGATTATCCATGTCGACTAGAAGAGTCATGCTCTTAATTGCCACGTCGGTTTGCTTCTTAGATTAGAAAAATCCCAAAGACATAAGAAAACTTGATTTTGGCATTATCGGTGCACAATGTAGGCCACATCACAGCACACAGCACCAGAGAATTCGAGCTCACTGGGCAATGGCGCCCAGAGTGCGGGGTGACGTCAGCGTCCGCTCGCATGCAGTGGGACGTGGAACTCTGACTCTGGCCTCATTTTGCTCTCATTTCTGTCACTGACCAGCGTGATGCTTGAAAAGCTCACGATACCGATGGAATTTTCATTTCGCTGCGGTGACGAATTACACCAAACCAGCCAAGCTTGACAGACAGACGTTAGAGGAAACGCACTCTTGTAAATTCAGGTGGAAGAAGATGGGACTTAACAGAAGTTCGTGGAAAGGACGCTCGCGATTTTAGTTGGCGTGTGTCTTCATTGGACCCAAATAGGTATTTGCAGTAGCCATTTCTTACTGGGACAAATCCTGCATCCCGATGAAGGAAGACTAGAGGTGTGTCGTCAGGGGCTGCTAACCTACATCCGTTTAGGTCGTCCTCTTGTTTCGACATCCTATCATCTGTCTTGTCAACGATCTGGAAAGGAGGGCTGTCCAGCGAAGAGCTCGGCCGTGTGCTCAGAGGGGCAGAGGCGCGACACTCAGCACAGAGGGTGGACAGAACGTGGGGAGGGAAAACGCTCAGGAGGAGACTTTTGCGGTACCGAGGGAACCCCGGCGAGTTAGCTCAAGAATCACAAGGAATCTGGGGGGAAAACCCTGCAACACAGCCACCCTTGACGGAGGCTGATTCTGGAAGGCGACTGGGGATTCAGGATGCTCTGGGGACCTCGTATGCCGGAGTTCATATCCAGGGTCGAGAATCTTTCAGCCTAGATAAGCATCACTGACCTGTTCTGAGCAGAACTTTTCCGACCAGCACACTCCTCATCTGCTGTTCCGGGGGTTCCAGCCCCCGCCCCGCGGCTGTCACTGGGAGTAGGACGGGGCGACATACCATACGGCACGCTTCGAGGGGCTGAAAGCAGTGGTCCGTGGTATTGTTGTTGTGACCATCAATGACCAGAATAAAGACTCAGGAGCCGGGTCAAGGAGATCCTTGCGCCTGTCACCCATGGACTCAGAACAATTAAAAGGGCCAGGACTGGGGCCAGGTGAGAGAGGCCAGCACGATGTGTGGGGTACGAGACGGCGCTCCCGCTCGGTGTTGTGAAAATGTAAGTGCGAGCCTCCTTACGGTTTGCACTATGAGTGTCTCATTACTTTACCCTAGTTCCCATCTTCAGCCACCCCAACGCTTCGTGTTTTGACTTGTGAACCTCTGGGTCGGTAATCTGGAGTGAGCTGAGCCGGGCAGCTGTGGCGGTCCGGGCTAGGCTTGTTCACGCGTCCGTGGTCAGCCAGACTGGACCGGTTGGTGGTGGCCCTGGCTGGAAAATCTAGAACAACCAGACGCTCTCTCCAGGGGGTCTCTCATCTGCCAGGCCCCCGGCTTGAGCTCACTCACGGGGACTTCCACGGTCCCCAAGAAGAGCAAGCGACGGCACCCGGGCCGTGCACGTCTCCGCATGTAGCGACTTGGCTGCTGTTCCATCGCCCAAAGCCAGTCTCGCGCCCAAGCCCAGACTGATGGAGAAACGGAGTCCATCCCTCGACAGCAAGACCTGCGATGTCACTTTGCAAAACTGAGTCTGTACAGGGAAAGGAACAACCCGTGGCTGTTTTTCAGCTTACTACAGCCTCATGTGCGAAGGAGAGGAACTTGGTTTCTCATCAACTGTCAAGGGAGCCGCTGCAGACTTTCACGCCACAGAGTCCTGTGCTCAGACTGGGTGGTAAGAAATGTCACTCCCGGGGTGCCCGGGTGGCTCAGTTGGTTAAGCCACTGCCTTCGGCTCAGGTCATGATCTTGGAGTCCTGGGATCGAGTCCCACATCGGGCGCCCGGCTCCACAGGGAGTCTGCTTCTCCCTCTGACCTTCTCCCCTCTCATGCTCTCTCTCTCTCAAATAAATAAATAAAATCTTTAAAAGAAGGTAGAAAGAAAGAAAGAACTGTCACTCCAGCAGTGGCGAGAAAGACGGAAAGCTGGCAGAGAGAGATGGGAGGTGATGAAACCAATCAGGTACCGGTGAAAAGTGACAGCCACGTAGAGAGCAGCAGTGAGGAGAGGGCGGGATGAGCACATCTCACAGTTAGAATGATACAATCGTCTGGAAAAGAGAACTGTAGGGCTGTAGAGGAAAGCCATTCCCAGGTCAGGGCTCCCTGCTTCAGCCCAGCTCTCCATGCCTCCTTCTTTTGGGGTCCTTCCGGCCTTTGCTTTCAACACTCCTTCCATCCCCCAACCTGTTCACACTCCACTGCCAGTCGTGCCTCCTGATTCATCAAGAAAATTGAGGTCGATGGGAAAATCAACCCAATTTTCACCTCCCTCCACTGACCACCCACCCTCCTGACCTACTCGTCTGTGTTTGTACCCAGCGCAACTATCCACTAGGGCCCTCTGGGCACAGTCTCTTTGCCCAAGCTTCAGGACCCTTCCTGGGGTCTCCTCCCACCTTCTCCACTCACCTGGGATCCTGCTGCATCTCCTTTTATGAAAGGTCATTATCCCTGTTCTAAAGCTTTGGTATTTGGGGACAAAGGATTATGATGTATTATAGAGGCCTGCTTTCAAAATTTCCTTATGGGTACAGCCAGCAAATGGTCAAGCCCTTCAAAACCCGTTTGGAGATTTCGCCAAAATAAAGTGGCCAGTAATGAAGCTTCTTTGTTCCCGCTTCCAACTTCGAAACTGTACGAAAAGGGTTAACTCTCCCTCCGAGTCCACACAACCCTATTTTTCTTCTGGGTAGATCCGGTATTCACCTGAGACAATAAACTGTCCGTGAGGTGCTCTGGGGCCCAAAGGAGATGGAAATGCTGGAAGAAGATCAGAGACCGAGGACAGACGAGACCGAGGGAGTGGGCAGGATTCATTTATGTGGAGACATGAAAGCAGAGCTACCCAGGCAATGACTAACGACACGATAACTGTCGGCAAACACCCAGTGCGTGTGATGTGGATGCCAAGAAATCATTGCCTCACTCAGCACAAAGATACAATCTGGGCAGCTACACGGTAGACAGAAGAGGTAGGGCATCCTCGGTTAGAGTCACAGAACAATAAAGAATAGAGATCAGAATGATGTCCCGGAGACTGCTTCCTTCCCGTGGGGACACCCGCTCTTCATTCATTTCTGTCTTCAGTGAACTTCAGGTACTCGAGGAGCCGTGAGAAGCGTCTCTTCAGCCTTCCTGATCGCCACTTCCAAGGACCTGGACTCCGCAGCCTTCCCTTCATTTACGTCACAGCACGGCCATCCTGAATGATCTCCATCATTTCTTTCCAGCAGCGTTCAGCCAAGAAACTACCGCTAAGAGGGCCAAAGCAATAGCATCTTGATGTATAACTTAACTCATCTCAGAAACAAAACGACACAGGCTTGACATCACATGCCAGCCCACTGCTGACGCCGGAGGCGCCCCAGCCGAGGGGGAGGAGGGCGCAGTGCGGGCTCTCACGGCTCCTGAAGGTCGTGTCACCGACTCTGGGATCGGCTCCCCGAGCGCGGTATTCTCGCCTCACTCACGAATTCTGCCTTTCTTCTACGTGACATGGACTCACCCCTACCGTCAGCGTCTTCGTAGACCACCATGGCCAGTGGGAGGGTCACGTCGGAGCAGAAACACTGAAAATTTAGCGTCGGCATCACGGAAGCCAAGGAAACCACAGTTTCACAATTACGCATCCTGCAGACACGGCCCTGGGCTCTGTCCTGCAGCCTTAAGCTGGCCTCGTGACGAGTGCCCGAGACCAGGTCAGCTTCGGGGACCGGCCGAGAGCCGCTGCCGCGTTAGGTACGTGAGTTAGGATCCGCATCGCACAGCGCCCGTGTCTAAGGCCCTGGGTGCCACGGCAGGCAGGGGAGGACCGTGGCAGTTGCACGTGTGGACGGGCCGGGCCGAGCAGGGAGAAGCTGGTTGTTTCAGGAGCTATTTGAAGGAGAACCCAAACCGTGGCGGGATGAAGCTTTGCGGTGGAGAATTATGAAATTATTACACCCAGCACAGAGCAGACGTGAGTGTGTGAATCCGTCCTAACGCCCGGGGCAGCTGCGGGAGGCCGTGGGGTGTCTATCGGGGTGCCCCACACACGGCACCTTCCGCACCCCACCCTCCCCGTCCCACCGCGGGATGGCCGATGAAGGCCCAGGCTGCTGACATTTCCAAACCCGATTCCCAGCTTCCAAGAAAAAGAACGGTTTTGGATATTCTCGGGGTCGTGATTGCCACCATGTGGTGGAAACCAGGATCGCTCTAAAATAATCCCACAGGAGTCACTTTCCTAGGCGGCAGAGAGGCTGGGAGCTCTTAAATTTGAAAGTAATGATTGGGTTTAAAAGCTTTCACTTCGTTAGGTGCCATCACAGCTTGGGAACTTTTCCTCTTCTACGTGTCCCGTGTTATCTGTGTCCTGACTCCCACGGCAGGCTCCATCCCCGGATTCCTCCATCCCGGGGCGCGGGCAGCCGCATCGCTGGGGAAACGCTGCCGCCCCGTGGCAGATGGAAAGAAGCACCGAGGCCTCCCAGAAATGGTTGCGTTTGGGGAGAAGAAATCTGCACCTGTTCGAGCGGGAACTTGGCCCTGAGCAAAAGTGCGAAGCCAGCAGGACAGACCTTTGACATTCCCACCCTCCCTTTTGTATGGAAAGGACGTAGACAGATTTGTTACTTCTGTGTGGCCATAAATAAATGAATTCCTTAGCCTCCGTTTCCTTATCTGTAAAATGGACACCATAACACTTACAGAACACGATGCGCATTATTTCTCTTGATGATTTGCCTCCGTTATCACAAGAGCTTCTTGTATTTTTCTGTCCCCGCCTCCACCGGTTAGAAAATAAATGTCCTGCTTACATCAATTCACACTGAATTATCTGTGACTGCGTGCTGTTTTGGGGTTGTAGCAGTCCATAAAATGTAGGATGGCAGAAATAAAGCTTTATTTTTACAAGTGAACACAAATTTCTAGTTTCTCAAGGGCAACTTGGTAGAACTCCAGCTGAACCGAAGAGTCATTTAGCTGAGTTTCTGCTGAAAGCCTCTGGTGCCGCTTCCTCCCGGGGGTCCCGCTGTGTAGGTCAGCACTTTCTCAGGTGCTCATCCTATATAAAAGGCAGATCCCCATGCAGGGGAGCCCACAGGACCCACAAAACACAGGTTTCCCAGGAAACAGTCCAAGGAGGTTGTTCACAACGTTACAGTGTTACAATAGACAACCCCCCCCCCCCCGCTTGTCGATTACATTTCTTCCCGTTTCTTTACAGCGGTAAGGGGAGAAATAGGTGATAAAACTGGGGAAATGCTTCTTACGAAATCATGATTTTAACATTGAATAAGAAGTAAGAAATAGGGCTGCCGATTTTCATTTCCCAGAGTCAGCGACTTGAAAGACGGTCACCCCTTGCGCTGGAGAGCTGGAAAGTTCCCGCTCCACTTAGACTTCCCGCAAGGCTTTGCTCATTTCCTGCAGGTGCCACCTGCCCTCTTTAATGGTCCTGAGTTAAGGAGAAACACAGATCCCCAAACCAGCCTTGCCTGGCGGACCACGAGGGCTCTGGATTTTCTGGGGACATGCTCTCCGCCTCATGTGGGCCGGCAGAGGGAGGCGTGGAGCTTTCTGGGTGTCAAGAGCGCTTTGCCTCCATCCGGGATCTCCTCAGACCAAACTCCCTTTCCATCCCCCCCAGGCCCTATCTCCCCGCATGATTCTCTTTACTTATCTTCAGTTCACAGCAGGTAGGGGCTCCTCTTCAGCTGGAGAGGGATCACTCGTATTTACAAATGTATCTCTTAGGAAGCACTTAGAGGCCCCCCCCCCCACCTTGAGTTTTGGGTAAATGTAGAAGAAAGACCAGTTACATACCAGAGTCGTTTCTTCGTCAGGTGTGGTACTTCCTGAGAGGTGAGGGGTGGGTTTAGATGGAATCTTCAAAAAGCCTCTGAAAATGACCTTGCAAAATCCAGAGCAAGAGGTAAGGCGGGTGGAAATCATGGGCATGTGTGGCTACTGTTACCTGCTAGTGTTCTGCTGGCACGTGTAGGGCAAAGCCTTCAGAGAGGGGACACCTGGTCTCCATTATGGCTTTGCATTCCTCCTTGTTCACAAAAGATGTGTCCAAATATCTCGGTGGCCCCTCCTAGGCGCGGTGCGGCTCACTATCAACCTGTTACTCTCTGATCGCGCGGAGGAATGTCCCTTAGACGATCCTTTCACTGACAAGTCCTCTCTCACTTAGTGGGTTTGCCTCGCCCTCAACTCCATCTCCGCTGTCAAAGGGTCGTCCAGGTCCTTGGAAACATTCAGTCAGACGGTCATTCACGCAGGTGGTATGGACGATTCCTTTTTTATCACGCTGGGGCAAGGAAAAGTCAGACTAAATGAGCAGAGGACACAGATGTGTACATAGGTGTTCACACGCATCCCAGATTTTCAGGCCGTTGTTGGGCTCCAGGTCTGAGTCTACCACCATGAGCACGAGGGACCAATTCCCCCGGCACTTCTCTTCTCCGCGCTTGGGAACAAACTGTCAAAACGAGTGACCGTGCCCTGAAGTTCATGGGTAGGCATCAGAGGACCTCTGACCTCCGGAAATGGAACGTAAACTGTGCGTGTGCGTGTGTTTGTGTGTGTTGTTATGTGCACTTTTCTGAGGAGAAAGTCCAGACATTTTCTGGAGTTCTCAGAAGGATTCCTAATTCCTCGGTGACCCTACTAAACAGCGTTCCAGCATGTAAGAATTCGGTCCCTTAAACCAAGGAGTTATCTTCTTGGGACCCAACTATCCCCTCTGCTGGGGCGGGGGCAAGTGGACCAACATCCACGGAGCCCCGACTGCGAGCCAGGCACATCCAGACAGAGCAGCTCACCGCAGCCTCTTGACAGCCAGGCAAGGTCAGTGTCGTTCTCCTGTTCACGACCAGGGCAGTGGAAGCCCCTGAGGTCAAACGACTTGCCCAGTGACACCTGGTATCGAACCGGGATTCCAGGCTCCGAGACACACGCCCGAGTCCCTCCCCCAGATCATCGCTGGTCCGGCGTCCGGCTTGGCTCGGCCGAGTCTCTCTCTCCTTGTTCTGGTCCTTCATGTGAAAATCAACCCATTTGTGCTCGGAAGGCGTCTAGCCCTTTCCTCCCCCGTTCTTTGCTGACATGCTGGTCTCACGTGGCTCCTGCCTCCAGTCCGCCCTGCAAGAATTTTTGGGATGAACAGCCTTTTACCAAGACACAGAGTGGGAAGCGCTCATGTCAAAGTTTGGGTTTCAAACTGCTTTGGAAAAGTCAGAAGGTCCAGCCTTGCCAAGCCCGTGTAGCGGGGACACCAGTTCTCGCTTCCCCGCGGTCCCCGCCGCTTCCCTCCGTCCTCCCCTCCCTGGCCTGCGCCTCGCTCCCCGGGTCACCTGCTGGGGGCTGCGTGTCCCACTCCTGGCCGCTCCGTCCACCTCCACCCCATCTCCCCCTCCCTCCGCCTTGTGTGCTTGTCCAGCTCGGGGCGCTGCGTCCCCACAATACGTGCCTTTCATTCCTCCCTGCGGCTTGTCTTGCCTCTCAAAGACAAACGAAAGAGAGCAAAGGGTCAAGCTGGAGGTACTGGGGACAGAGCTGCGTGAGTGCTGAGGTCCCCTGTGCCCCGCCCCTCGTGGACACGGTGTGCCCCGCGGACACGGCCAGCTTGTTCTGTGGCACCGTGCGTGCGACTCTCTGATTTCCAGCATTCCACTCCCTGACCTCGGCTTTTCAAGTATGATCGGATATTCCACTGTGGGGGCGCGTTTGGGGATGTTTTATGTAGTCTAAGGCGTGCTCCCGTCCCAACACGCTGCCCTTTCTCCTTTGTGAGTCTGGGAGTGGAAGATGACAGAAAATATGGTCCCAGGCAGACGGAGAGGGAGTGGTACCGAGGGTTCCCCTCCTTGATGGCAAGAGTGCATTGATCGAGGTCTCCAGGATCAACGTTCCCACCCCGTTCAGTGGTGTTGAAGGAAGAGGTCAAGGTCAGTAGGGTGTCACCTATCCCTAGGGAAGAAACCCACGAGGCCCCCCAGGGGCCACCATCCCTGCATTGTCAACTTCACACACCGTGTGACTTTCGGCAACTCCCTCTGTTCAATGAACTTGTCCTAAACCGTGTTTCCTTCGGTGGGTTTGGCGAATGGAAACATACTTTCCCATGGGGCATAAGCAGCCCGATTCACTGCTGCATCACTGATACACGTCGCACATTTAAAAAGAGAACAGCTCGATGCAAAATAAGCCCGAGAAAGACAATTGTCATATGATCTCTCTGGTATGAGGAACTTGAGAGGCAAAGCGGGGGACGGATGGGTGATGGGGGGCAGGAAGGGAAAAAATGAAACAAGATGGGACTGGGGAGGGAGACAAACCATTAGAGACTCTTAATCTCAGGGAACAAACTGAGGGTTGCTGGGGGGTGGAGGGGAGGGAGAGGGTGGCGGGGGGATGGACACTGGGGAGGGTATGTGCTATGGTGAGAGCTGTGAGATGTGTGAGACTGATGATTCACAGACCTGTACCCCTGAAACAAGTAATATATTAGATGTTAATTAAAAAAAAAAAAAACTGGAAAAAAAAAAGGAGACCAGCTGGTCGGATGACTTCCACTTAGGACAGAGCACAGCTAAGCAAATGCAGGAGACGACGTAATGGGGAATATTTTAGATTTCAAAGCGCTTGAGAATCACTGGGTTAGACACAATGTATCTTTTCACAAGCTCGAGCTCTTGGATGGGCTCAGGTGTGCAAGAACACACAGACCTGGGCCCCTCCCTCGGAGCCTGCGCCTGAGCCACTGGCCAGACGCGAGCCCTTCTCGTTTTCTCTCTGTCTCCTCCTGCCTGCTGTGAGGGGATCAGCGGGGACGGGAAGTTATCCATCCCGTGGCTTCTTCTTCTCTATCTTACCTCCTTTCCCTGTGCTTGGAGACCACAGAGTGGACATTATCCTTCTAGTTAATAAGATGTGCCTTTTGGATTTTGTGGAGTCTGTCTGCGTTGTCCTAATGTCTTTGATGGAGGCCACGCAGCTGTGGTGTGGGGCCTTCAAGAACGGCATTAGCTCTGGGAGGATTTCCAGCCCTGCCACCTCCCTGCTCTGTCCTGTTCCCTTGTGGACCGCCGTGAAATCATGCATCTGTGGAAGGCTTTCAGTGACCTCGAAGGGCTCCTCTGAGATCTAGGAGTCTTGATTTTATCCGGGACCTGCCACCCATGATCTATGGGGCCGTGGACAGTTTATTGGGTTTCTCTGGTTCTATCTTTCACTCATTCATATATAGGATTGTTAAAGAAAACATTTTCCCCTTTTTAAAATGTTAGTTGCTTATTGTAAGGGATTCGGCTCGCATATTAAAGTCTCTGTCTATGACATCGTAACAGGCGCTGGGTGAGGGGGAAGGCAATGGAAAGTCAAGAAAGGAACCAAGAGCTTAGGACGAGGGTGTCATCCCCATTTTACACATAAGGAGACTGACGCTCAGAGAAGTTAATTAAATCGCACAAGGCCACCAACCTAGGAAGATCTGTCATTCAAACACAAGCCAGTTCACTACCAAAGGCATGTCCATTTCACTGTCCTATTTTTGCTACAGAGATGGTCGGAATATGGCTTCAGTCTCCAAGGGGCTTTCTGCAGAGAATGGGTGATAATATACTCAAGGTAACAATTTAAGGAATAGTCTTTAAAGTCTGCATCACAGCCAAAACACGGGCTGTGGGAGAATGGTAAACATAAAAACTACTTGGGGTTATGTCTGGGTCTTTGTTATTGGTGATGTTACCATAGTTACAGCCCGAGTCTCTTATAATTCTGAATCGAAAGCTGCGTGGACATATAGGAGAATAACCTGACATTAATGGGTAAATCCCTGCCGCAGATGACAGCAGATGCTGGTGTCAAAGATACTCAGGGAGCTGTAAGCCTTCCCACAGCTGTGAGGACCAGGCATGGGTGCCGTTCGCAGACTGTACCCCAACCTTCCTACCCACGGTTTGCACTGAGCCTGCTCCATGGCTCAGGGACATAGCTGCCTCCTCTGGGAATTGGTGCTGACGTGGCTTGTCCTGCTTACGTTACCTGAGGGCAAGTTAACCTCATTCCCCAAATGTGAGAAGGAAGGATTTCAGACGTCCCACTGCAACATTCTGGAAAGAACCAAACACTCAGACCTAAACCCCAGGCTAGATTCCAGATTTTTACCCTCTGAAGCTCTGTGAGAGAGAGAGAGCCACTTTCAGAGGATAAGAGTCAGGCCCAATAGATCAAACCAGTTTACAACGGTTACAGACACATTCCACTTGGAACTCTGAGCTGGGACACGTCACACGCTAGATACGCGTGCAGTGAGGGCACCGTCGTGGCTGCCCGACCTGAGGCAGATTCATTAAGGTTTAGGTACGGCCTTCTTGGGATCAGCCCTGCGGAGGTCTGGGCAACCAGAAGGCTGCTCAGTCTGGGACACCTGTGGCCACCACACTGGGGATTAAGAAGCATTGCCCGGCCGTAAGCCTCGCCCAGTGTCCCCACGGCACAGATGTGACATCCGGCCCATGCGGAGGGCGGGGGGGCCCAGCTTGCCTCGCGCTCCTGCAGGCTTCATCTACTCAGCAACTAACGCGGGAACAGCTTTCTGCCCACGCGTGGCCACCAGAGTGTGTGACGCCGTCCCGTGCCGGCGTCCAAGCCAGCGGCAGGCTCCTCAGTGACTGACTCCGTCCCGTGTTCCTGCCGACGGTTACCGAGGACCTCGCTGAGGGCACGATTTGGGGGACAGCAGGAAGCAGAGCCGCCTAATATGCGCCTGGGGAAGGTGGAGCTTTGCACAGCAGCGGCCGTTTAGTTAATCTTGGTGTCGAAACTGCTTCCTTTACTCAGCCAAGTAGGTCAGAAGTCGTGCGTGCGGCCCAGCGACACAGCAGCTGCGGTTCTGGAGCTTTGCTTTAAGACCGATGTCGTCCCTTCCAGGGGGGCCCAGTTTGACGGGCAGACGCCGGCCTCTTCTGTGCCCCTCTCCGCGCCTTCGCTCCCTGGAGCGGCGACTGGGAAAGGCAGCTCAGGCCGCCCTCGGGGAGCTGGACCCCAGGAGCGCTCCAAGTCGGGTCCGCGGGCGTGGGGCCCTGGGCGAGGTCCGCGACGCTCACGCTTCCTGACTCCCTCAGCCGGCCCTGGAGGGGTCTTTGCAGAGACGAGTGGCAAGTGTCAACTGGTGTTTGTCTAGGAGTTTTGACACTAAGTGATTTCAAAAATCATCCCCAAGAGGGTCCTTCCCATCTCCCCGCAACTTCTTCCGTCCCAGCTCTTCTCTCTTCGGAGGTGACATAAGGGGAGAGACTGGGACTTAATTGTTTTCCTAAATTCTAAGGAGAAACCAAGCAAAATGCCATTTAACATTTTTAAAAAAGATTTTATTTATTCATTTGACACAGAGAGAGAGAGAGAGAGAGAGAGAAGAAGCAGGGGGAGTGGCAGAGGGAGAAGGGAAGCAGGCTCCCCGCTGAGCAGAGAGCCCGATGCGGGGCTCGATCCCAGGACCCTGAGATCATGACCTGAGCCAAAGGCAGAGGCTTCACCCACTGAGCCACCAGGTGCCCATCATTTAACATTTTTAAAAAGTGTTCTCTGTCTTACTGGAAATGGCAGGTTGAATTTACCTTTGGAGGATACTACCCTTTTGTTCTGGACAAAACTAAAACGAAACTGAAATCATTTGTATGTAGACCAGTTTCATTATGCAAAAGTATCCGTCACTGTTTTAGGTGAAAACTGAATGCAGGAACCAACCCAAAACTGAGAAATTAAATGTGCTGTCAGTAATGCAGCCAGTGACCTTGAGGTTAGCGGCCTTGTCTGATTGCCTGCTGTCTCCGAACCGTGAAGAATTAGAAGCGTCCGGCACAGACAAGACACTCAGCATACACTCGACCTGCGGGCTGACCTGTTGCTACTTTGGAAGTCGTTTGCGTTCCTTCGCTCCGGCGCCGGGTGGTCTCTCATCTTGAACCACAGGAGGGTGGGCTTTCCTTGATTAAGTGGTATGTGTTCCTCAAGTCATGTGCAACTTTAATTCTTATGAGATAATCATTTAGAATGCACCAAGGACAAAGGTTTAAGGGAATCCCACGGGGAAACTTTCGGGGTGATCATTTTAGAAAGATGAAGGTGGAATATACTTTGTTTCCTTTTTTTTTCTTTTTTTAAAGCAGGCTGTTTTTGCAGTTAGGATGGGTTATTCCCACTGTTGCGATCGGTGGTCTCTTCCCTCCCCAAAGTCTCTGTTGTTCTTTTCTTACGTGTGTATTGTTAGAAATGACCGCGTCTCACCATACGAGCGTCCCTGAATATCCCTGCTGAGCTCTGCGGGAGAGCCCGTGCTGCACGCGTGCGCCCCGCTCTCAGCAGGGAGCCGTCTCTCTGGATCACTGAGAGGAGAGGGTCCTGCAATGAGACTGTGAGGTCGGGGCTGTTCTGTTCTCTAACAGCCTCTACTTGCAGTAGTGAGAGGCAGAGGGCAAGCAGGTAGGAGACAATTGTAAATTGGGAAAAAAATCATTCAGACCTTTAAGGAAGAGAGACCAAGTAACGATAAAGCCTCAGGACGAATGAAGCCACCGCACAGGTTTAAATAATCATCGTGTTCACCGAGACCTTGCCATTTGCCATGACACGGATGCCGCTGGAGAGTATGATGTTCGGTGACAGTCAGTCAGAGAAGGACAAATACCGTAGGATTTCACACTTAATCCAAACACCAAACAAACAAAACAAGCAAAAGGGAAAAGAGAGAGAAGAGACAACCAAAAAACAGACTCTTAACTGTAGAGAAACTGGCGGTTACCGGAAGGGAGGTGGGTGGGGGCGGGTTAGCCAGGTGACGGGGGATGAAGGCGGGCACCTGCCTCGAGGAGCCCAGATGAAGTATGGAGGTGCTGAGTCACTGTATTGCACACCTGACTAGTATTACACTGGTGTCAATTACACAGGAATTAAAATTAAATTATATTTAAAAATCGTCGTGGGGGTGTCTGGGTGGCTCAGTAGGTTAAGCATCCAACTTTGGATTTCGGCTCAGGTCTCGATCTCAGGGTCATGAGTTCAAGCCCCATGCTGAGCTCCATGCTGGGTGTGGAGCCAACTATTAGCATAATCATGCTTAAAAGATATAATGTATCCTCTAAGGAAGGTACCACAGCCAAACATATGCATCTCCATTAAGAAGAAGGAGGAGGAGGAGGAAAGGAAGAAGAAATACGACAAGCCCAAATCAGTAACGTTGTTTGGTTACATAGTACTCATGGTTGCCTAAACATGTCGGTTTTAAGCACTATTCTTTTCTTCAAGTACAAAAGAATCTTCTAACAGCTATTGATTACGTGGGTTTGATACCCTGTGGGTCTCGTGTTTCTGGAATCAGGGCAACTCTGGATGGTAATAGCCTAATGGGTCACAACTGCTGAGCTCCTAAGTTAAGCGCGAGCCCCGTTCCTTTGTCTGTGATACAAGGGGTTCCTACCGCCTCTGCTGCTTACAAAAAGCAGCGGCCAGTGAAAGGCCGGACAAGATAGATAAAAAATGGATTGATTTAATTCCTCTGAGCTCAACATCAACATGCTTTGGGCCGACAGGTGAATATTGACTAGAGCAGACCTGAGAGCTAAGAGAAGTCAGACGGGCCGAAAAATCTTTGCCTTATTCCCAAGGCGAAGGCCACAGTTTTTCTTCTTCTTCAGGAAAACAGGAGGATGCACTGTTCTGAGTGTGTCCCGCGCATTGCCTCACTGCACCGAATGGTGCTAGAAGGGAGAGGGGCCATGGGGAATGCGTGCGACCTCCGCACTGTTGTCACTGTCTCCCACGGGCCCCGAGCTGGGGCGTCCCTGCTGGCCTCGGCCTCGTTCTGGAACAGTTGCGCAGCCGTTTACCGGGTCTGCTTGCTGCTGAACTTGCCGAACCCCGGCTGATGCTTCTGGAGCCGGCACGGGTCTTAGCTGGAGTCGAAGGGAAGCCTCGCTCAGCGCCGGTGAAGCCCGAGCTCGTCCAGAAGCAGAACCCGCCGGGGCCGGCTCCGGGCTTCAGGCAGTGAGCGGGACTCAACACGGAAGATTCGGGAGCACAACTGGGGGCCGGAGTCGGGCTCCGTTCTGCGGAGTGAAGATGGTGGCTTCGTAGGCAATTCAGGCGGACCGTGAGGACTCGATCAAAAAGCGCCTTTCTCCCCCGGGAGATGAACAGGGGCGCTGTGGCTCTAGAAGGGTTGCGGTCTCACCCGAGGAAGAGCGAGCCCGAGCGGGGAGAGAGGGAGCGCACGGACAAGCGGCCCCCGAGCCCGCGGCCCACACGTCTTACTTGTCCATCTCTAACATCTTTTTCTCGTGTTCACACATTTCGTCACAGCATTTTTTGGGACAAATGTGCCTCCCTGCCTCTCCCACCCCATCCTAAACCTTCCGTTCTGATGCCCAGAATCGAGCCAGAGAAAGAGGCTTCGAGAGTGGTCTGAGGAGCCTCCCTGTCCTAGTGCCGTGTGAGCGCAAGCCACCTGGTCCCCACGGGGAGCTGATGAGAAGAAACTAGAATCTGCGCCTGAAGGGACTGTGAGCGAAAAACCACGCGGGGTCTGTGAACTTCCCGTTCCTCGGCCTCGGGGCTGGCTTTGTTCCCTCCCTCCCTCCCTTTCTTCCTTCCTTCCTTTCTGTCTTTCAGGTTTATTAAAATCTTTATTTTAAATAAATTTATTTAAACTTATTTAAATTTAAATGAGAAAGGGAGCGTGATCAGGGGTAGGGGCAGAGGGACAGGAGTGACAGAATCCTCCAGAAGACTCTGAGACAAGGGTCCATCTCATGACCCTGAGATCGTGACTTGAGCCGAACCCGGGAGTCAGATGCTTAAGCGACTGAACCACCCACGTGCCCCTGGGCTTTTCCTTCCTTTCTTATCTCTGGTTGCTCTCCCACTGTTGTTTTGTAGTGAAATTCTTGTGTTTTTTTTTGACCGTGTTACGTTGGTCTTACCTCAGTCCGGCCGAGGCACTGGGCTCTGGTGAGAGGAGGCGGCAGAAAGGGAGCCGCTTCTGTGACCCCGCCCTGCTCCCAGGGTAGTGGGTGCTTCTGTACGAACAGGGGCTTGATGTTTAGGGCCCCAGGGAGTCCCCTGCTGGAATATAAAGTCTTTCAGGAGCATTTTTGTAAACACTCGTGGAGGTGTTGGAGCTTCGATCGGAAGAGATGAGCTCAAGGGGAACTAAATTAGCTGACTCTTGCTTGACGACGTCCTGGGTCGGGGTTGCAGGGGTCACCAGATTCAGATCTCAAATGTCAGATTCCTCAACCAGTTCACTAGACACAAGCAGGAGAGGAGAGTACGCCAAAGGAGGTAAGAGTCCAGGCTTAGAGTCGGACAGGTCACGGGAACCCTGCCCTGCAGTAACTAGGTGGCCCTGAAGAAGTCCCTGAATCCCCCTGCCTCAGTTTCTTCAAGGACAAATGAGGACAGTGAGTCATTATAGGAACATCGTAACGATTAAATGAGATAATATAGGTCAAATGCTTAGCATAGACTGTGGTCCATAATGAAAGCTCAGAAATGGAAATATTCATTTATCTTGTACCTAATAGAGATATATTGGAGATATGATTACTTGTTGAATTTAACTGAATCCTGGATTTTTAGTGGACATATTCACCCAGCTTAGTGAAGTGGTGAAAATTTAACACAAGTTTCTAGACATGTTTAGAATCACGCTAGAGTAACGAGAAGCCGTCACTTGCTCCATCAATAAGCTCACTAATGGCCCGTGAGTCATCATCAGGGTTTAAAACACTTGCATTTCACACAGACCAATGGAACTTCAAGCCAAAAGGTGGGAGCCAGCCGAGGGCTTGATGACCACAGTTTGTTTCCGGGTACTTTGTGTCATTAAGGATGTCCGGGCTCCCACCTTTGCTCTCAGTGTGTCCTTCTGGAGCGCCAGCTGCAGCTCCAGGCTTTAATGGCAGGAGGGGGAAATCCACACAGCCAGGCTAGGGTCCTACAGGCCGGGGCCCCCACCCGCACACGTCTCTGCTCTTTCAGAAACAGTCCCTTCTTGCCTTCAAAGTAGTAACATAACCTGTTCAGAAATAATGAAATCATTTCATCTTAGGTAAACTCCACAATCCAAAAGGACACAAATAAACTGTCAGTAAAAGAAAAAAAAATAAATCACTTAAAAGGGGGTTTCGTTTAAGAAAAGGAGGTAGCTCAATTATCCAATTCATAATATTATTGTCTTCTGTGCGCTAGGAGCTCGGAATATGCAAGTCTAGTTAAATGAAAGATGAGTAAGTAGACAATACAGTCTACGAATTTAGAGGAGGGAGGGATGGAGAGCAAGCAACGGCTTGAGAGTGACCTTCCTGCGCTCTGTTTTCCTGCCTCCCTGCTCCCTCAGCGCCCAGTCAGTGCACACTGCCGGCCGAGGAGCCAGGATGGTTCCGGCACACCTACGTGCCGCAGCAGGTGAGCAAAGACCGCTGCTGACCTTGTCCGGAACTTGCAGTCCTGGAGGCCTCCCCTGTCTCTTGGGCCGGGCCGGGGTGATCTGCACAGGCCTCTCGAGCGAGAGAGGATGTGGGTTTTGAAGGACGGATGGACTTTGGGAAAGGAGATAGATGAGAAAAGTTGTTCCTGCTGCGAGAAATGATCAAAGTAAGCAAAGTCGGAAAAGTGGAAACTAAATGATATATTCTGGGAAAACTGAATAAGTACTTTTTCTTTTTTTTAAAGATTTTATTTATTTATTTGGCAGAGATGCGAGAGAGGGAACAGAAGCGGGGGAGTGGGAGATGGAAAAGCAGACTTCCGACGGAGCAGGGAGCCCCAGGTGGGGCTCGATCCCACAACCTTGGGATCATGACCTGAGCCGAAGGCAGACACTTCACCGACGGAGCCGCCCAGGCGCCCCTGAATAAGCAAGTTGTGTCTGTGGCGGTTCCGGCTGGGGGAGGGGTCTCGGTCTTCGTCCTCAAGATGCGACATGTGAGAGATCCGCACCCCTGCTTCCCTCTGGGATCCACACTTCCTGCCTTCTCAGTTTGGGGAAGCCCTGACCGTAAGGTGCCCTTCGTCTCAGTCCGGCCAGGCCATTCACATGGGAGCAACGAATGCGGAGAGCTGACTCTGCCGAAGAAAAGGCACAGGGGGTTTCGGAAGAAGAGCGTGTTCCTCCGTAGGTTCCTGCTGGTAGTTCCCCTTCGCCCCTGCTTACCCCCATCCTCTAGCTGGTGCCTTTGTGTTTCAACGAGATTCTGACTTTGGTATCGAGGAGCAGACTCAGGAAAGGCCTAATGTGTCCGCAGAATACACACAATGATTTCATGAACTAAGACATCAATTGCCCCTAAATTATTTTATTATAGCCTACTTGATCACCATAAAACTGTTGAGGAACTTCCCTGGATGTGGTGAGAGCGGAATGTCTGAGACACAGGTGACCACAAAACCCGGAAATGCAAAATTATCTACAAGGGGATCTTATTTATTTTTTTTAAATGGTGTTTCTTTGTTTTAAAGCAATGCATTTATAGGATTAAAAATTCGAAAGATATGAATGGGTATGAAAATCTCCTTCGTTTCTCCATCTTACGCCACCCAGTGTTCCTCCTCAAAGACAACGATGTTTCCATTTTTTTTTTCTTTTGGCTCAGGCTTCCAGATCCATTTCATTTGTGTGCGTGCAAGCAGGTATATACTTATGATCTTCATTTCACTTATGCAGAGCTACATGGCACTAAAGATAGAGGCAACTTCTCAAAATAAAAACAGGTAACATTTCAGAGCCAGTTTCTGAGAAATCACCAAAATCTCACTCTGGTTTCTCCAGTCAGCTGTGTTTCAGTGCATTTCAGCCGTGCGGCCATTTAACTTGAGTGTCAAAATAACATTGGCCCCCTGAGAACCAGGCTGATTCAAGGCAAGGATCTCCAAAAATGGGTTTGCTAAGATGTAGAAAATGTTACTATTTCATATATGTTTCTCTGCCTTAATTTTTTTTCCCAAAGCATTTCTAAGAAAAATTTAGGTCTCAAGTCATTTCACTCATACATACTTAAAAATACATCACGACACGTATAGATACTTTCTTACATCATCCTAATGTCATTATCATGCCCAACACAGTTAAAAATTTCTTAGTATCAATCTGACACCAAAAATATTTCCAAATTTTCCTGAGTATCTAAAAATCTTTTTTTTAAAAGATTTTATTTATTTATTTGAGAGAGAGAGTGTGTGTGCGAGCAGGGGGAACAGCAGAAGGAGAGGGAGAAGCAGGCACCCTGTGGAGCAGAGAGCCTGATGCAAGGGTTCAGTCCTAGGACCCTGGGATCATGACCGGAGTGGAAGCCAGACACTTAACGGACTGAGCAAACCAGGGGCCTGTCTTTCTTTCTTCTTTTACAGTCAGTCAGATTCTGGTTTCAAACCCAAAGTCCACACACCGAGTTGAAGAAGAATCCCTTCGAATCTGGAGCAGGCCTTAGCCACCGTGAATGTCCTACATTCTGGGATTTGTCTGTATATTCTCCCATTGTATCACTTAACTTGATTCTTTAGTTCTGGTATTTCTTGTAAACTGGAAGTTCATTTTAATCACATTAACTTAAACTCTTCTAGGGAGGTGGTGCCCAACACTTTCTAGCTGGTGCTTTATACCTCCTGTGGCCTCACCTCTGGTGCGTTTGATGTCTGGTTGCTCTACCCAGAAGGCAGTTCCATGCAGATCTCACCAACTAGGGCCCGTGGGTCAAATGCAGCCTGCTGCCAGCTCGCACGAGAAGGCGTTGTTGGAAGAGAGCTGCACCCGCTCCTTCAAGTGCTATCTAACCCTTGAGTAGCTACGTAGGCTGGGATGGTCCGACCAACTATGCCTAGAATATTTATGATCTGGTCCTTGCAGGCAAGTTTGCCGATCCCCGGTTTAGTGTGTTTGTGTAATAACAGACTTATCCTCCATGTGAGGAATCTAGGCTCTAAATGCTAAACTGGGGGCACCTGGGTGGCTCAGTGGGTTAAGCCTCTGTCTTCAGCTCAGGTCATGATCTCAGGGTTCTGGGATCGAGCCCCGCATCGGGCTCTCTGCTCAGCAGGGAGCCTGCTTCCTCCTCTCTCTCTGCCTGCCTCTCTGCCTACTTGTGATCTCTGTCTGTCAAATAAATAAATAAATAAACTCTTTAAAAAAATGCTAAATTGATGGTTCTAAGCTGACACAGGGCTTTTCTTTCTAGATCTTGTTTCTGCTCCCTCCCCTACCACTTTGCCTTCTTTCTAAGCCATTCCAAATCCTACAAAACAAGGAGTCAGATATCAAAGTTTCATTCTTTTCCTAGCCTTCCTAGCTCCAACAGAGCTAGAATCCAGATATTTGAAGGATGCGCAGGGAAGAAAAATGTATAGTCTTGTTCTTTTTAGCTGTAACAGATAATCTGACTCAAACTGACTTAAATGGGAACTTTACTAATTAACAAGACTTAAAGTCACCTTGAGCACCTCAAGGTGATCTTGAGGGCCCAGATTCATTCTCTCTCTGCTCTGCTCAGGGTTGATTTCATTTTCAAGATGGTTTCCCTCGTGGTCTCAGATATTGGCCAATGGTAATCAGAGGCGCATGCCTCCTTGTCACACTCAGTAGGAGAGACAGATGAGAAAACTTACTTACTTTCTTTTTTTTTTTTTTAAGATTTTATTTATTTATTTGACAGACAGAGATGACATGTAGGCAGAGAGGCAGGCAGAGAGAGAGGGGGAAGCAGGCTCCCCGCCGAGCAGAGAGCCCAATGTGGGGCTCGATCCCAGAACCCTGAGACCATGACCTGAGCTGAAGGCAGAGGCTTAACCCACTGAGCCACCCAAGCGCCCCAGAAAACTTACTTTCAGTGGTGGAGTATGAGTTCTTTCCTTTAGTCTGATTGGGCCCCCTTATCTGGATTAGTAATGGCAGCCAGGAGAACGAGTTAACTGACAGAGAATAACCAAGAGTCTCTCTCAGGGTGTAGAAGTGGGGCAGACACTTGAAGAGCAATTAAGATTCTCTTGAAAAAGAAGGTAAAACGAAGAGGGGAAATCAGTTTGGGAAGAACTGTGGTTTAGAGTCTCCAGGGCTAAAAAGACCGCATATTTCCAGGGTGATTAATGGATGGCCTTGTCAGGAGAGAAGACACCCTAACTAAAATTGGTGTCTCCAATAAACTGTTATTCCCTCTCACTAGGAGCGATTTGGTCCCAGGAAGGAATGTTTTTATGACATCGATATGCCGTTAGTTTATAACCAAAGTTATTTCATAGGAAGGTTCAGGATTCCTATCAAAATGATATTTAAATGTTTTTCAAATATTTAAAATAAATTTGAAGAAAATACTGCTTAAAGGATGAAGAATTGTTAGTTTTAGAGACTTGCACTAACTAGATCTGCAAGAGTGAAGGAAAATCACCCATATGAACCCAAACTCTATGAATTATGAGATAAGATTTTGAGCCTAAGGGGGGAAAATGTCAAAAAAAGAAAACATAAAAACAGCTGTAACCCATTTCTGCCCTAACAACTATTGGCAAATTAACCTTAGGAAATCCAGATAATGCAGAGAGCATTGCCTTTTTTTGTATACTATATGCAATAAAGTTTGTAAAGAGAAAAGGTAGTGGACAGGATTTGGGAAGATGAGGCTCAGCACCTCTCAAAAATAGCTGAACGTCAGAGTCGCCTGGAGAGGTTTCCTATTTGGTTGGTTGGTTGGTTGGTTGGTTATCTTTTCTTATTTCAGAAATTCTGCTTTAATTGGGGCGGGATAATTTTAAGAACTGCCAGGTGCTTCTAGCGTGCAGTCAACTTCCGTTGGAATGAAAGACCGGCAAAAGACCCCAGAGAGGGGCCACCTCCCCTGGGCTTAGACCCCAGGTGTGGAGTCTGAACCTGAGAGCCTAATGACCATATTTCACTGATTCTAAGATGTTCTCCCCAGCCTCTGCCCATCCCTGCCAAATTTAGCATCTCTGAAGTTGGATGGGATTTGATACAGGAGAAGCGGAGAGAGAGTTGTGTCCAAGGCATGGGTATGGGCCTGTATGTTTAATAACCAGCTACATCTCCAGAGAGAGAAACAGTCCTGAGCTACAGCACTTGCCAATTTCCGTGGTGTAAATTCCTGTCACCATGACTAATCTCTAGCTACGGTGTGACGTTCTTGGAACATGGAACATGGACTTGAGAAGAGGCTCCCAGAATTGGCTCACATGAGAGAGAGAAGGTGGTCCCAGCACATTCCTAGAACAGCTGGGGAAACTTCTGATTCTCTGCGAGACTGAAGAAGCGTGGGAAACCTGGGAAAGCTCTTCGAGTGGACAGAAAGATAGCGAGGACAGGTCAGAGAAGAGAAGGCTCTGTGGCTTCCTCGGATCTGCGGAGGGGAGCCACGTTTGAAGGATGTGCTTTCTGTCGCAGGAGACATCCTCGGCCTGCTCTTCGCTCCAGTTTTCCAAGTGTAATGGACACAGAATTGTAGTCTCACCATTACTTTTTCTAAAATTAAAAACATTTGCGGGGTGTTCTCACGGATTCATAATTCAGTGGAGAGGGGTTCATTTCTCCAGCTAACGTCTGTAGAACGGAGTATCTGAGTATCTGAGTATCTGCACTCCTCGGTTGCCTCCACTCACGTGGCAGACATGCGAGTATTTCTGGCTTCTAATCAAACAAATTAGAGGATTCTCATATTTATGGTTGTCTTGTATATGATTCCTCGTTACTTGTGGGGAAAAGGAATATGCCCAAGTGACAATTAAATTCAAAGAAAAAGTATTCTGCCATTTTGTCCTATGAGTGGTTGTTCCTTAAAAGATAACATCTGTAACGCTCTGCTCTTTGAAAGAGAAGGCGTCTTTGGGAGACTTGGGGAGGGCCAAACATTTCAGATTTTGAAAAAAGTAATGACATAGTGCTTCAAATAGGCACGTTAGGCTTTAAAGAAAGAATAAAATTTTCCTAGAAAGAGGCTTATGTTAAAGGCTGCCTCAGGGATTTTGCTTTCCTGATTATTTCTAATTAGTTATGTGTTGATGTCATGTGTATCCTGTGTCAACCATTTAATTCTTCCCCTAAGATCAGGTCCCCAGTCATCCAAAGTCAGATCCTCTGCTCAGGAAGAAACTGAAACAATGTTATTGATAATGATATAGCAGGTAAGAAAAAAAAAAAGAGCAATAAAAAGGGGGTTTAAGTAAGAGATGTAGAGAAGTAATTATATTCTCTTTATCATCCTTAAGTAGAAAAGGAAAATTTAAGCCTATAAACTTGTGATTCCTCATGAAACTTACATGAGGGCTCAGATTTAAAAGGGTAATTTTTGTCAGGTTTTTCTCATTTAACGCTTTTCCCTGTCCTTCCCATTGTCGTGTCCCTCCCAGTAGGTAAGGGCCGCTGTCTCAGGAGAGCCTCCTGGATGGTCAGTAAACGACTGTGTTTCTGCACCTTTGTCTTAAGAGTGACGATTTCTTCATTTAAATGTCATCAGGGCTGTTCGTCCACCGAAAATGTTTGTTGAACTTGGAAAAGTGTTAGGATTTTGATGGTTCTCAAAAATATTTGTAATAGTTTTTCCTCCTTGGTTTTGTTTTTTAACAAAAATGTCATGCCCCAGCAGCCATCTGATGGAAAAACAAGCAGAACAACAAAACCCTGAAATATAAATTCTGATAGAATCTTTACTTTGTAGATTGTGTGTCTCTGTTGAGTAAATCTTTGTTTAGCTAATCAAGTAGAAAATATTAGCCTAGGAGTTTTCTGGAGATAAAATTCATTAATCTATGAACAAATAAAACAAATCATTGCTCGTATGAGAGCCAGATGGCTGTTTAAAGACATGTATGTGTATCTATTTCATCAGATGCAATTTTTTCTGTGTTCTGTGTTCTGAAACATTCCTGTCGACTAGCTTGTTGGTGAGCACTCCACTCCCTGATTTGCTGGGATGACCTCCTTGTCCTCTACTTGGCAACTTTTGTCAGTATTTTTGAAGTACAAATCTAGGTACTTGGAACTGCATGCGCACACTATGCCTTCTGACAGCAAAGCGAAGCTTTCCCCCTGATGGCTGACTTCCTAATTCTGCAGGTTTCCTGGCGTCATGAGTGGGTGAGGGACATACAGACTTCACAGAAGGGCAGGGTTGACGAGTCTGGTTTGCTTTTTGAGCTGAGGTCAGTGTTTTATATTTCTCTGTCTTCCCAGGCCGCCTCTTACTGCCTTCTCAAGTTACTGCCGTGTTTTAGCCATGAGGTCCGTATGCCTCCGAAGTGTTTATGGAGCACCCGCACCTGAGAATTTGATAAGGAATTCCTGCTGTGATAAAAAGTGCTCCTAGGTCAAACGCGTAGTGGTAAAATTAATTGTTCTGAGACTGTGTGTCTCGAGCCATCTATAAAAGCCATATTATTTACTGCCTAGGATACCACCTGTGTAATGCAGCTGTCTTGACCACTTTACACACATACACACACACACACACAGAGGTAGAGAGAAAAAGGGAGAGAGAGAGAGAGAGAGAGATTATATTCAAGGGGAGGTTTTATTTGGGTTAAAGCCATGCTCTGTGGAGGTTTTGTTTTTCACCTAATTGAAAACATCTACGATCCATCTGCCAAAGAAACCCGAACGATCTGGAGATGGGGGCCTCTTGTCTCTAAACCATGAATCACTGATGAGCTTGCCTCAAATCTAGGCCCCCGTAGAAGGTTCTGCTTATCAAATGAAAATAGTAGCAAACAGCAGGAACGCTGACGTGACAGCCACTTGGTTCTCAGCCAGAGAATTGTCATTAGGCTTTTAGTCCCGCAGCGTCTCACGGAGGAGCTGAAGTGAGCCTCGTTTTAAATATCTCGGGGAGCTCAGTGAAAGGTCTTCCTACTTGGACTCCCTGGTGCCTGGTTTACGTTGTTCTTTGTAATTCTCTTGCCCTGTGGACCTCTCCTTCATTTCTTCTTGTAGATTTGAAAAGCAACAAGGACTTGTTCAGTTAACGTAGCTCCATTAATTTTTAAAGTTCAAGTTAATTTACCTTTGAGATCTAGTTTCCTTCATAAGACACAAATGAGAGATCAAAGACCATTCTGAAGCCAGGAGAAGAGAGCCCGAAGAGGTTACCATTTTCTCAGCCTGCATCAGGGCTTGGCAGACTGGACCACAGGGCACATCTGGCCCTTTACCCGTTTTTGTAAATGAAGTTTGATTGGGGCACAGCCATGCCCAGTCACTTACATGTTGTGTTTGGCTGCCTTAAGTTACAACCACGAAGTTAAGAAGTCGTGACAGTACCCAAAACTGAAGATTCTAGTTTTCTGCTGTCTATTTTTTTAAGATTTCATTTTTCAATCACAATACACCCAATGCGGGGCTCGAACTCACAACTCCAGGATCGATGCTTGTATGCTCCACTGACAGAGGCCGCCAGGCATTCCATTTTCTGCTCGTTATAGGTAACATTTCTGACCCCTGATTACTATGAGTTAGTGTGTGAGGACTTTCCTGGGTGTTGGAAACAAGCAAGCAAATGGTCAGGGCTCTTGAGCCCCTGAAATAAAGTGTGAGAGAAATCTCCTGAAAATAATGGCAGCGGGACAACCTGGCCTTTGTGCACGTCAGCGGTGAGCGGTCTGTGAGGACGCACCTGTCTGGGTGTACTTAAATGTGCAGAGGATGTTTCCTTGGATGATGTTTCCCAAACCTTGTAGAGTAGAACATTAATCTCCTCCAAAAGCTAAATCATTTCATGACAAAGGGATTCCCTTGGGGAAATAAGTTTATTAAATACTTGGGCTGAACAGACTTCAAGAGTTTTCTATATCCAAGGACTTGTAATTCACTAATGTGTTATGGGACATAGGAGGAATGTAACGTGCGAGGTGTTTCTGAATCTTACTTGACCTTAGAAACTCTCTTGGAACATCTAGAAATCTCTTACAGGCTACATTTCCTCATGGCATACACTTCAGGGATCATCTCCAGGGTCTTAGCACACATGAAGTCTGAGTGTTTTCTTTGTTCAGTACCGCTTCTACCCTCTCCTCCAGGGGCAGAGCTGATGTTCACCGGGTACACAGCAGTGCAGCCCGTCCGGTGGTTAAATACTTTCATACTGGTTGGCAAATGACGGCTTCTCTGAGCTTTCAAATATCCCCCGTAACCCTGGCTCTCCGGCTCCTTCTTTAAGATATTCCAGACTTCTGCTCATTCTAATAAATAAATAAATAAACAAGGGATGTTAAGGGAGGTTGTTGGCCTAGTGAGGGACTCGGACCAAAAATCGTCATTGTAATGGGACGGAAGTGTGCAGTGTTGGGAGAAGCACAGAGCTGAGCACCTCGGCCGGACCTGCGGCCCGACCTGCTGAGGGACTGAGCGTAGCAAGGTCTTCTGGAGGAGGAGCCGCGTCTTCAAGTAGGGGCTGGTTAGGATGGGAAGGGGGGGAGGGAGAGGGAGCTGCAGGGAGAGGGGGTGGGTATTCTGAGCTCAGTCCTGCTTCCCGTGCTCTCTTCTCTCACGCTTCTGCCTAGAACCCACCTGCTGTCCGAGGCCCTGCTCAGATGCTATGTTGGCTTCATGCCCATATGCCCGCAACCCAGGGTGGTGGCTCCCGCTTTCCGCTGCTGTAGACCTTGCCACCGTAAGGGAGCAACGGTAATTTCCCCTCTCCCTTCCGAGTTCTTAGCTGAGACCCCTGTAATAAAATACAGGTTAACGAGAGAAAAACAGAAGTTTATTAACATGTATGGCTCTTGTATACATCATGGGAAACACCCGGAGAAAAATGAGTTAATTCCCTGAGAATTTAGTTTTAAATACCATCTTAATAGGGAAAGGGGCAGGACATACAGACCTCTTAGGGGAGAGTAAATGATCTTGAGAAAAGATGAGTGTCCCTTACAGGACAGGTGGGAGGTAGGACAGTTTGTGGCAAGGTTTGTCTGGGTGTAGTGTCAATGTCTAGTCTCCTTTTTTGGGACAAAAACCAATCCCCCTGGTTGATGACAGTCACCAGGAGGGGATCTATGACAACTGAGTTCCTTTTGGAAGACCTGTCTGTAGGCAGATAAAGGCAGTTCAGAGAAAACCTCTTCCTGCGCCTGCTCTTTTACAAGCGCCAACAGCTCGAAACACTCAGTATCCCAAAGTGGCCTATCTTGGGTGGGTTGGTTCCGCTACCCTTCAGGGCTCCCTTTCTAGTAAACTCCCGCAGACGTAGAGTTATTGTGTTTGTATCCGCGTCTTCTCTTTCTTATCAAACTACAATGCCTCGGGGATAGGGTCTTACCATCTTCCCATTGGTCACCCAATGCTTTGTGCCTTGTACGAACTCAAGAAAAGTCTGTAAAATTGAGCCGGGAGAGGTCCTTGTTCATTGGTCTCCTGCTTTCGTTCCTTTCTTCGTTACCCGCTGGATGCTCCCGCCGCAGTCCCGAACGCCGAGAGGGCGAAGCGCTTTCCGTGGGGGCCCGAGGCGGAGCCGCCCTCCCCTAGGGGCTGAAGTGTTCTCCAGAGAGGAGAGCTGTAGTCGCCCGCGTTTCAAGACGCGGGGGTAACTTCATAGATCGAACACGATTAATTTTTACATTTTATCCGAGTTGTTTGGCAGAACATGAACTGGGGACGCGAACCCCGCCCTGGGCCCTGGGTGAGTGGACGTTTCTCCTCATTAACTCCCTCCCGGCCTCTCGGTCCTTGTTCATCCTCTGGCGGAGGAGCCGCCGTCGCTTGTGCGGGTGAACCCGGCCGGCGCGGGCGCAGCGGCCTCCCGTCCTCGCCTCTTACGAGCTTCCCGAGGGACCCCGGGGATTCGCTCTCGAAGGCGCGAAGCGGTCGCCGGAGGGTTCCTCGCCGCTCTCCGGGGCTCTGCGCTGTCCCGAAGACACGGTTTTAGGCCCATGTCCCGTGACGGCGCCTGACAAACCCGTTCCCGCCGCGCCGTGGGCGGAGGGAGTCGCCCGGGCCGGACGTAGCGACCGTCTGCGTCGGGTCAGCGCCGCGGGGAGCGCAGGACGAGGACCCGGTGCGGCCGGAGCCTGCGGAGCCGAAGAGGACGAGGAAGGAGCGGCCTCGGGCGCTTGCGCGGGCGTCGCGGGGAAGGGGCTGTCCTCGCCCCTGAGCACCACGACCCTCCGCGCGGGACGGTCCAGGCGTCCGGAGGGACCGCACGGCGCGCCGGGGCTCCTCGACGGTCTTCCGGGGCGCGGTCTCCTCGTCCTGAAAGCCTAGCTCTGGGGTCACCAGGGGCCTCGGCCTTGGGTCTCGCTCCCTCTCATGGAAGCGGCGTTTCGGCCGGTCCGCGACGCTCAAGCAGACAGGGAGCTGCCCCTGCCCTCGGCCGCGGTCCCGCTGTCCCCCCGACGTCCCCGACGTCCCCCAACGTCCCCCGATGTCTCCCGCTGTCCCCCCGACGTCCCTGACGTCCCCCGACGTCTCCTGCTGATCCCCCGCCGTCCCCCCGATGTCCCCCGACGTCCCCCGATGTCTCCCGCTGTCCCCCCGACGTCCCTGACGTCCCCCGACGTCTCCTGCTGATCCCCCGCCGTCCCCCCAACGTCCCCCGACGTCCCCGACGTCCCCGACGTCCCTCGATGTCCCCCGCCATCCCCGCTGTCCCCCGACGTCCCCCGACGTCCCCGCCGTCCACCAGCCGTCTTCTCCGGCGCATCCCCCCTCTGCCATGTGTGGTTCCTCCTCCGTCTTCCTCTTAATCCAAGGCGTCATAAGGCTCGAGCTTCCCTGTAAACGACCCCGTAGTTGTTCACCCTCATTTAGTCAGCGTTTACCCAAAGCCGCTAGAGGACGTGCCCTGGCCAAGCTGCCCTCAGGCACGTTTCTGTCTTTCCCGACTCAGCTCCCGGCCTCCCTAGTGAGCCGTGGTGGTTTTGTTGTTGTCGTTGTTGTTTTTAAGGTTTTATTTATTCATTTGACAGACAGAGATCACAAGTAGGCAGAGAGGCAGGCAGAGAGAGAGGAGGAAGCAGGCTCCCCGCTGAGCAGAGAGCCCGAGGCGGGGCTCGATCCCAGGACCCTGGGATCATGACCTGAGCCGAAGGCAGAGGCTTTAATCCACTGAGCCACCCAGGTGCCCCAGTGAGCCGCTTTTTAACCCGTGTCTGGAATTTCGCGTCCAGGAACCCTCCAGCGACACCTCCCCGCTGCCGGGGCAGCTCCAGACCCTCGCGCAGATGCCTCCGCGCAGACCACCATCATCCCACGGCTGCAAAACACAGACTTTTCGTCCGTGTGCTCTGGGAATTATCACTTGACAACTGTCGTTGAACACTTACCTACGTTGTCCTCAGAACTGCGTGGAAAGCCCTGACCAAAGGGGCGGGGCGGGGGTGGTGGAGAAAACACAGGTCTTGTTCTGAGGAAGATTACAATTTTTTTTTTTTTAATTTGGCACCGAGTTTATTAAATCACAGAGTCCTGCAAATCTTCAACTCTAAGGGACATAGGATCCAGCTTCCTTTTTACTTTTAGTCTTTATCTTTTGTATTATTTCATTTTTTCTTATACTTTCCAATTCCTTTTTAAAACTTCTTACTTTTTAAAAATTTTATTTATATATAGTTTTTATTTTTTGTTTACTTTCATTTCGTTTTATTTATTTTTATTTTTCTATTTTGAGATCTAGATTCTTTTTCTTTTTTTTTTGCATCTTCTTTTATGTCTCTGAAGACGTTAAAGTTTATTAATTATTTTTTTTTATTGTGTTAACACTTCTAAGACACAAAAAGACAATTCACAATATAGACAGCAGGTGCCCAAAGAGAGTTATGGGTCCTTAGACGTCTTCAGAGGCCAGAGCGGGAGAGCACTTCTGGTCAGGGCGGCCGGGGAGGGCGCGGGGAGACATCAGTAAGAGTAGGATTGAAGACAAAATCATGGATCATGTTCAAGAAAATGTGCTAAGCGCTTTACCTAAACTGGATGGATCTGGTGGAGATGAGAGTGAGAGGGATCTATGGAAGTATTTGGGACAACTTGGAAATGGAATTGAAGTTAAAAAAAGGATAAAATCAGGATTTATCCTTTAGGCCACCTTAAATTTAAATTCATGGATATAGTATGATCTCTTACTCTCCTTCTCGCTGCTACCTCTCTCTCTCCTTTCCTCTTCCTTGCGTTTATTCTCTACATGTATAATGATCTGGAATAATATTCATCAAATATTAAAAAATGTTTATTTTCAGGTGATAAGATTTGGGATCATCCGTGGGATTTCTTTGTACTTTCTTTATCTGCTTAATTTTTTTTTATCATGAATAGGTCTCATTTTAATAAAAATGATGGTATCATCACTCTAAAAAGTCCTAGATGAAATCATCTGCCAATAAGTTGCCAAATGACATTCTGAGTCAAACATGCCACATACAGGGCAGGTCACAGATAGTGCACTCTGATTACGTACAATGACCCCAGGTGACAGTGGAAAAGTCTTCAGACTGAATTCTTTATAAAGGTTTTTAAACATTTCATCTCTGAGGCCAAGTCACGTGACTGAACAGGCTGGTTGAAAAGCGAAAACTCAAGTCTTCTTCTTCAGTGTCGGGAAGTTAGGTGTCAATCGTCTTACTAATTTTCTAAGATTTTTAAAACAGGTGTTGAATTCACCCATCTAAAAACTTTCCACTTGGCCTCTTTCTATCCAGGGGAAAAATAAAAACAGTTGATGGGCAAACACGAAATGGCATGCAAATTTAAAACATTTTTACCGCACTGCCTGATGTGGGACCTCTCCCCTGCCCACCCGCAGTAGTCTGCGAATGTGCCTGTGAGGTCCTGGGAACCCCAGGAGGGTGGACAGTGTAGATTTTGATTTCATGCCTGACTTCAGGGGAAGTGAACACATGTGGTATCATTCAGCCCCAAACTAATAAATACTGCAGACGTTCTACTGCACGTTGACGGTTTCGGGTCAGGGGAAGAGAGATGAGCGTGGATACATATGTATTTTGAGTCGGAGGCATCTTAAGATTTTCTTCTATGTCCTAAGGCATGTGCCATTCAATCGGGTTTTGAGAAAATGTATGTTTGTAACAAAGTCTATTATTGCACAGTTCCAGCTACATTGTCAGTTAAACATTTCGCCAAAACGTGCCTTCATAGATCACTAAATATATAAAAGCCCGACACATGCCACCTGACCTGTAAGTCTAATTTGTTCTACTCCTCAGGGCCAGCCTGTCGAGATGCTCCGTCAATTTTAACACTTGAGATTTTTCTGCCTTCTGATCAATATTAAATTTGTATTAATCAAAAAAAAAAAATGTATTAACCAAACAACACTTATGTGATTTCAAGATTGAGAAAGGGAAAAAACAAACAAACAAACAAAATGGAGACGCTTTTGGCATGTATAAGATTGTCATATTTAATTCCCAAAAGGTCAATGTGTAGAAGATCGAGGGAGTGGAATCGGAGGGTATTACATAAGCTTCACTGAAAACTTGATGTAAACAAAAACTCTGAATACTGAATGATGATCTGGATAGTTTTTTCAATTCTTTGATTTGCTTTGTTAGGAAAAAGCATCCCATCTATAAAATGATTGCATTTTAGAGCTGGAAAGGACCTAAGAAACGATTTCATTCAACTTTTCAAGGATGACAGGAAATGACACATTATCTCTGATGATTTCTCAATTCTCCAGGGATAATTAATCTAAAAAAAGTCTCATTGTTGATTATAAAACTATTAGATGCTTACTAAAAAAAATCAGGCAAATACAAATTCTTATTTAAATCTGGTCAATTTCCTTTCAGAAGTTTTTCATATGCCTATTACATAACATCTTATCACAAAATCCTTAAAAGATGTTTTTTAGGAGCGCCTGGGTGGCTCAGTTGGTTAAGTGTCTGACTCTTGGTTTCAGCTCAAGTCATGATCTCATGGGTGGGGAGATGGAGCCCTGGGTCGGGCTCTTCTCTCAGTGGGGAGCTTGCTCGAAGATTCTCTCCCTCTGCCCCTCCCTCGCCCCACTTGTGTGCATGTGTGTGTGCGCTCTCCCTCTAAAATAAATAAGTAAATCTTTTTAAAATGCTTTTAAAATTTTAGCATGGCATTTCATTAATAGGATGAACCCTAATCAATTTAATAGTTTCCTTATATTTTTAGATATTTAGATCTTTTCTGAATTTTTATTATAATAAATGAAGCTGTGCTTACCTCTCTTTGTGTGCATTTCTGATTGTATTTCGGGGTTAATTTCCAGAGGGGGCATTCTTGTCAGAAGGTAGGGATCGTTATCCTGCTTTTCAGAACATACACTCAATTGCTGCATTGAGGAGGCTGATTGATCTCTCTTGACTGCAGAACTCGATACTTGCCTGAACTTTCCTACTCTAGTTGTTTCAGGTGCTGTAATCAGCTGGAGACCTGCCTGCATTATCGTAGAGACAAGAAAACCAAGATCCAGACAGTGCAGTTGAGTGAAACCAAGACCCACTGTGCAGATGAGTTATCTAAGTTCACAGGGTTAGTGGCACAGCTAAAGTTAGAACCAGACTCTTTGACTGCCAATCCGGTGCTCTTTTGCTATGTTTCTTTCCCTACACCTTAACCAGCTATGTTGATCCTTATGGCTCTAACTACATTTTTTGTCCATTTTCTTTCTTTTTTTTCCCTTTCTCCTCTTCCTCCTCCCCCTCCCCCTCTGCTCTCTCTCTCTCTTTTGGTTTATTTATTTTAACAATCTTTACACACAACACCGGGCTGGAACTTCCAACCCCAAGATCAAAAGTTATGTGTTCCACCAACTGGGCCAGCCAGGCACCACTATCAATTTTCTTTTAAGATATTTCTAGATGGCTGCTAAGATGCCACGGCGCTTACTGTTTTATGCTGTGCCTTTTCCTTTATTTAGGAACTTCCTTTTCCTCCTACTCATCCAAGTACCAGGGATTCTAAGAGCTTGCAACATCGGGATCATCTCATTAGCTTGTTAGAAAGGCAGGATCTCAGGCCCTCGCTGAGTTTAATGAATCAGAATCTGCCTTTTAACTGAACCCAAAGTAGTTTGCAGGCATGCTAAAATTTGAGAACTATTTTTCTAGAACATTTGGGTCATCGTTCCTGAAACATGGCAGCCATTTTTCCAAAACTCTCATAATAGAGGAAAATGAAAACCTGTACTAACACCCTGAATTGAATTGATGGGTGATAATACTTTTCCCCCAAAATATGACTAAATAGTTCCTGGACAGTCGTTAAAGTTGGGCCAGCTGTAAAACCTTTATTTCTTATAGGGCAATTATACGCTTAGGGATTTTTTTTGGTCTCTGGAAACCCATTGTTCGCAAAATAAAGGAACATGACACAAAACAGAAATAAAAATTTTTAGGTTATTAGGGAATTTTTTTTTTTTGTAAAACCAAGCATCTTTTGCTGTCTTTTGAGGCTATTTCTGTAGGAGCTGAGTCAACAATGTATCTTACAGAACACATTCGGTGAAGTTAGGAACATAATGCAGATGTATTTGCCCCCTGGCAAAACTTTGTATTGCAATCAGAAGAATTCTTTAATGTTTCAGACTCTAAATTTTATTCAAAATTACAGCGGTTGCTTTTAAAAATTGTTGTCAGTTTGATGATATGAATGTTGGAGAAAATCTTTGAGTGGAGAGCGGATGTCCTTTGTTATTTTGCCAGGGGCCTCCTTTGTTCCGCTCAGTGGTTACTCTTTAAGATGCATTTTGCTTTTCCTTTGCATGGCTTTTGTGTGACAGGGAAACTTATAAATGGTTCGTGGGTTTTTAATAGAACCAGATCTCCGTTTTGACCCACTTCTAGGGAAAGTCCAATGCCCACTGACCTCCTGGACGGTTCTCTGAGAAAGCCTGAACTGCCGGCTGAGGTAGAGAGAGGGAGGCAAGTGCAGAGCGTACCAAGCCATTGACTAAAGTCTTTTCGAGGATCCAGAAGAAGCTCTAAGTTCAAAGCTTTTGACTTTAAAGAGCTAGTGTAAAAGGACCACAGGATTGAAATTCCAATAATAAAACAAAATCAGAATAGGAATTACAGCAACTCCCAACATTTAATAAAAGTTTTTTTTTTTTCCAAGCATAAAGTCACTTTAAGGCATTTAATGAAAATTTGCTGTAAAATTTTTAAAAAATCATAATTGGAAAAAAAGTTGTTTCCCAAGTATGAGCTCCACTAATTTGGACTTACGAAATCAAATAAGTCATGTAATGATCATCAGTTTATCCCCTTCCCTGTCACCCCATTCCCACCCCCAACAAAAATATCCCGGACATTGATTCAATCTTAGTTGCCTTTCTAGAGAAAAGCAAGTTAGACTGTTTATTCACAAAAACCAGCTTTTCCATTGCAGCTCAAACTCCTTTAATGTATAGAATAGTATTTCTGGTTTACAAAATACAGAGGAAAAAAAAGAGTAATTCTAGCATTAAGTATTTTTTTTTTTATTAAATCCAAAGGGAATTTTTCTCCCTCAATCCCACTCTTTGTAAAAATTGATTTCTTCTTTACAATGTTGATAATCAATAAAAGACTTTCCTCAAACTCTCCTAAGTGCCCGAGTAACCCGGCCCTTTGATAAATCTAGGGACTGTCTCAGGGGCTTCCAGGTGAAACCACCCCACCGCTTTCATGATGAT
This sequence comes from Eira barbara, assembly GCA_020311275.1. NCBI lineage: Eukaryota > Metazoa > Chordata > Mammalia > Carnivora > Mustelidae > Eira > Eira barbara. The sequence continues at coordinate 1,868,354 of JAHRIG010000018.1, forward strand.
ATATGAAGGTCATATACAAGGACTTACCTGACATCCTCTAAATTAAAAGCCATTGGAGCAGGTAGTTTAAGGAACAGATTTATAACAAGTTTCGAATGAAACAAAGGTATTCCTCACAGCTGTGAGCCATCTGCAACCAATTTGCTCATACTTAGAGTATATCGAGGATAAATATAATCCCCATGTCCCCCTCGCCCCCTCGGCACACACAGAGACTCATATAATATGCCACCCAGAGGAACCTTAATGTTTCCAAGGCGTACAGCTGTTCAGTCTCTCTTTGGCCTTTCTCTTGTAGTTCATATCAATTTCAAATTATTACCACGCTTACTATGGAGCCCCTCACATTGTTGTTTAACCTGAAAATGCTGGCTAGAAAATTATGGATAATTTCATTGCCGCGAGTTTCACAGCTATGACTGATTATTCAGTGTGGTCACAAGGAATAGTAGAATTGTAGTCTGGATAATTTCCCGTAAGGATACAGGGAGAACTGTGAATACAGAGCAATTTATCCCAGTGGTCTGGAGCAGGGCTTGCTCAGACAGACGAGGCTTTCTACGGGAGTGTAACTTTGGCCTCCATTTCCTCAACAACAACCTGACGGGATACAGTTGACCCTTGAACCGCATGGGTTTGAACGGCTCAGGTTCACTTAGGCACAGACTTTTTTCAATAAACATACTGAAAAATTGGGGAGAGATTTGCAACAATTTAAAAAATATTTGCAGATGAACTACTGTAGCTTAGAAATACTGAAAATATTGAATAAAAGGTATTATAAGGATACAATATGCAATACATATAATCTGTAAAATATGTATTAGTTGACTATGTTATTGATAAGGCCTCAGATCAACAGTAGGCTATTAAGTTTCAGGAGAGTCAGAAGTTATACGTGGATTTTTTTTTTTAAGATTTTATTTATTTATTTGACAGAGAGAGATCACAAGTAGGCAGAGAGGCAGGCAGAGGGAGAGGAGGAAGCAGGCTCCCTGCTGAGCAGAGAGCCCGATGCAGGGCTCGATCCCAGGACCCTGAGATCATGACCTGAGCTGAAGGCAGAGGCTTTAACCCACTGAGCCACCCAGATGTCCCTACGTGTATTTTTGACTGTTCGAGGGTTGGTGCCCTTCATCCTGTGTTGTTCAAGGACTGACTGTAGTACCTATATCGCAGGTTCTTGGAAAGATTCAATTATGATAATGCATGGAAAATCTTTATTCTCCAGAAGGCAGTTAGCACTCAATAACGATTAGTTATTATTATCATCTTATGAATGCTAATATATTCAAAGTTACTTTATTAACCATGTGATCATATAATAAGACATTAAGATGTAATTTTTGATCTATCACCTCAGGGCACTGCACAAGCTGACGTCTGTTCCAGCAAGCATTTCCTGTGTGTCCTTCCATAGAACATTAGCCTCCTGTAAGGTTATGGGTCTCTCACACACACACACACACGCACACACCCATCTCTCTTGTTCTCTCTGAATAAATAAGAAAAATGCTAGGTTGAATATAATTACAAAGTTTTTCCTGCAGCATTTCCCAGAGTCTTTAGTGTGCTGATGGTCACTGTCAGTTTCAGGATAGGGGTGGCAGCAGCGGCGGCGACAGTGGCAGGGGTGGTATTAATGGGGGATTCGTTTACATTATTTCTCAATCTTACGTAGTTGGTCCTAGTCAGTTTAGGCTGCTATAACAAAAACACCACACACCGGGGTGGTTTAAACTACAGAAATTCATTTCCAACAGTTCTAGAGGCTGGGAAGTCCAAGATGGAGGCACCAGCAGAGTCAGTACCTGGAGAAGGTTTGTTTTCTGGCTTAGAGAAGGCCATCTTCTTGCTGTGTCCTCACATGGAGGAAAGGGTGAGGAATTCTCTGAAGTCTCTTTGATAAGGGCAGTCATCCCACTCTCGAGGCCTCCAGTCTCATGACCTAGTCACCTCCTACGGGCCCACCTTTAAGTGCCACTGCACGGGAGAGTGTGTTTCAACATATGAATCCTGGGAGGACACATTCAGCCTACAGCGGTGTGGTATAAACATGCAATACTGATTTTGTTGTTTCCTCCTTCAACCACATTCTCCAGGCCATAATGAGACAGTGAGGTCCCACAGGCTTCTGGTCATTCTAGTCTAATCTGGTCTAGTTTAAACCTTCAATCTCATACCCAGTGCAGCACCATTCTCTTACCCAACACAGACATTTGGGGTAGGAAAAAAAAATTGGAAGTTACAAAGTGCAACTTGGGGGCGTGGGGAACCTGGTTAACTGTGAAGCCCTACTTGGCATGACAGGCATTCAAATGATAACTCTCTCAAAGCTCTCGGTTACATTCTCTGAGAGGCGGATCTTCACTACTTAAGGCACTGATGAGCTCTTGGACTAATCTCGTCCACTGTCCCAAGTTCCCACCTGCATGGCAGACCCCACAGCCTCTTGCTTCTGGGGACCCCTCATCAATGAGCTGCCCTCTTCGATGGGGCACTATGGCTCAGTCCCGTGATCTTCCGTGAGAGTGAAAGTTATCCCGCTGCCCCCTCTCCACGTGGTTTCTCTCAGGTAGCTGCAACTGGCCGACCAGCAAGTTCATGGCAAAAGGAGACATTTCACTAGGAGGTTGGAGGTCTATCTTTCCTTCTTAAAAGCACTGCCGGTCTCAAGGGAGTCTTAACTAGTACTTCCTTTACTTGGTTTTTGTGATGAGGAGGCAACTGCTGTCATCACAGGGGGGAGTGAGGAGCTATGGCACTGTGGGGAGAACTTGATACTTTGGACTCTTGAACCTGTGCCTTTCCTCTCCATCCCCTTCCCTCCCTATTCTTCACGCGTAGAAAATGGGATTGGATTTGGATGATGACGCCAGATATTGGAGGTGGTTCAGCGGCCGCTTGCTAAGCCCTAGAGACAGTGAGAATCTGGTCTCCAATTGCTTACAGTTCTCTTTATTCTTTAGAATGTGGATTATTTCTGGCTCTGGTCCCGTTCAGCAGAGGTCTGCTCGACATTTTCCAACAACTGTGTAATTTTTACAGGACACGGAGGGGGGGTCTGTGAGACACAGTGTAGCAAATGTTAAACTCTTAAGTTTCATGAAGACAGGATGATTGTCTTGTTCCTGTTTGTATCTCTTGGTACTTAACAGTAAATGTTTGCTGAACAAACAAATAAATGAATAAAGGATCAAACTTGGGCATTCTTTAGATTCCAATATGGGTAAGAACTACTTAGAAATTTTTAATGCAGATGCCCCGGTGTCCACGGTAGGGATTCTCATTTAATAGATCTGGGGAGGTAGAATATTCTTCGAGAAATACTGGCTAGTCCATGGGTAGGTTACATGGTTCGACACTACTGGGTAATGATTGCTTAACTGGCCCTTTGTAATGCTCCTTTCAGCCACTCTCTCTTGACTGCATGAGAGAAAAGTACATACAGACATGTAGGCACAAATACACACATCACACACAGGTAAGAGGAAGAGGAAATGAGCTACAGGACTGATGTCTGAATCAATACTGTGGGACTCATGAATGTTTAACTTCATGGAAAATGTCATTGGGAAACCCTATAACCATTTCTGACTTTTACATATGGGTAAGAGCTCCTTTCCTTACTGTGATTAAATCACATGTATGAATGCTACAAATCAAGATTCTTTAATTCCCAGGGTCCTTGTCTGTGGTGAAACCCTGGAAGGAGTCATGGGTGGGGCTGTGGTGCTTCCCCTCCACAGGTGGTACCAGTTATAAGAATAAATTACGGATTTGACTCTCCTGAGCGTTCAGTACAATGTATTTCACAAGCACAGAATAAAAACTGCAACCCCAATACTTCCAAAAAGTGGTCATCATCACTGCAGATGAAGAAAAATCTATTTAAACAATACACTAAGGGTATGTGAACCCTGAAGAGTCTGACTTCATTTGGAAAGTTTTCAATAACAAGGGTAATCTTTTTAACAGAAAGGAACTCAATAGCTACAACTTGTCGTATTTCATATTATTTCTTTTAAAGAAGTTTTTATTGACATATACATATAGCAAAATGCACTTCCCATACTTGTTATTATTCTCAGTTGATTACTGGAACTCTTTTAGAAACAGAATAAATATTCTAAAAATGTATTTGTTGTTTTAAACACTTTCCATCATAACCATGTAATATGGCTAATTTCACTAGATTAGGTTATTATTTTTTAGGTCATGCAGTTCTCAGGTGTTCTCTAGAAAGTGAAGGGACATATAATATTTTACTATCAGAAAAAACTCAGTATTAGGGAACAATTAGGCAAAATATAAGTAGAGGAGGGTATGATTTCAAGGGTTTAAAGTCATGAACTTTCCAGAGCAGGAGTCAGGAAGAACCTACAGTCTTCAAGCTTATGAGTTATGAAACAGCCCTAATAGCCCGTTTGCTTTAAAGCTACTGCTTAGAGTAAAAGCTATGATGAGAAGAAACAAATTCGGGGGTGGGATGGGGTTTGATACCAAATCTTTCATAGACACAAGGAGAGATGCAAAAATTTATAGCATGATGTAAATTATGGGATTAAAAATGTCTTCCTACATCAAAATAAAAAGCCTTTGCACAACAAAGAAAAAGACCAACAAAACTAAAAGACAACTACTGAGATAGGGAGAAGATATTTACAAATGACATATCCAATAAGGGGTTAACATCCAAACTATAAAAAGAACTTACTTAACACAACACAAAAAAAAAAAAAAAAAAAAAATCCAATTAAAAAATGGGCAGAAGACAAGAGTAGACATTTCTCCAGAGAAGATATCCAGATGGTCAACAGACACGTGAAAAGATGCTTCACATCACTTATCATCAGGGAAATGCAAATCAAAACCGCAATGAGATACCACCTCACACTTGTCAGAATGGGTAAAATCGGAAACACAAGAAATCACAAGTGTTGGCGAGGATCTGGAGAAAAAGGAACCCTCTTGTATTGTTGGTGGGAGTGCATCCTGGTGCAGCCCTTGTGGAAGACAGTATGGAGGTTCCTCACAAAATTAAAAATAGAACTACCCTATGATCCAGCAATTATACTACTGGGTATTTACCCAAAGAATATGAAAACACTAATTCGGAGGGATATATGCAGGCCTATGTTTATAAGCAGCATTATCTACAATAGCCACATTATGGAAGGAGTCCAAGTGTCCATTAATAGATGAATGGGTAAGGAAGACACACAGATCATATATACGATATCATCTCATTAATCAGCCATAAAAAGAATGAAATCTTGCCATTTGCATCAATATGGATGGATCTAGAGAGTATAAATGCTAAGCAAAATAAGTCATTCAGAGCAAGACAAATACCATATGATTTCACTCATATGTGGAATTTAAGAAACAAGCAAATGAACAAAAGAAGAAAAAGAGAGACAAACCAAAAACATGTCTCAACTATAGAGAACAAACAGATGGTAACCAGAGGGGAAGTGGGTGGGAGGGTGAACTAGCTGAAGGGGATTAAGAGTGCATTTATCGTGATGTGAACTAATATATGGAACTACCAACTCAGTATATTGCACACCTGAAACTAATGTAACCCTGTGTATTAGCTATTATTAACCCTACTGGAATTAAAATTAAATTGTTTTAAAATAAAAATATTTTACATTAAAAGAAATTCTTCTACCAAGAAATAAATTGACAAAATCTTCTACTGTGAAATGAAGTAAGTCATAGTTAGATATTCTCCTGTGTCCCCCCACCTCCAACCCCTTTCTTTCCTTCTTTCCTCCCGTCTTCCTTATTTTTTGGGGGGTGCAATATCAGATTGTTAATTTCTATTTGGACAGCCTTAAACCAGTTATAAAGGAGAGACTACAGTCTGCATAATCAAAACAAACCATTACTTCATCTCTAAGCCCCTACGTCCTATAAAAGAGGTCTTTTTTGGGGAGAGTATTAGTATCTCCTGTCTCCTGGGGATATGTGTGGGAGTGGGCAGGGAGAGAGTGGGGGAAAGGGATGAGGCCAGGCATTTTCAATCACTCTGAAATCTACTTGGGGGGGTATGTTTATATGTTTATTTGTTTAAAAGGTTTCTGAGCTTTAATTCCTTTCAAAATCGAGCTCCAAATACTTCTAGAGTGGCTGTAGAAAATCTAGTTTCATCTAGACTCCAAGGTTAGCCTTCAAAGGTCAACAAATACTTGGATACTCTCTCTATTTCAGATAAAGAGCTAGGGCAAAGGAGAGGTATCAGAATCCCCACAGGGCAGGATATAACTTCTAGAGTCACTTATCTCAGACTGTAAACCCCGATGGCTTGCTAGCATTGTCCAAATCTGGGCATTATTTATTGGCTGTAGGGGGTGGCATTTGGCACACTCTTGTATATTTTATATTTTGACCCATCTGCTTCTCAAATATGTTAAGATAAAAATTGGTAGGTTTTTGTTTTGTTTACTTTTTCAAAAAGAATGCAACATAAATGCTGTCAATCTAAAAAAAAAAAAAAATCCATCTCTCTGGTGGGCACAGATTTAATGAGCACTGAAACTAGACGTCCCCACTTCCTTACCTTACACTGTGTTCAAGTCCCTTCACAGATCGCAGCTGGAACCGCAAAAAGGTGTTAGCTTACTGAATAAGGCAAAAACCAACCTCTTGTGGGCTATGAAGCCATAGTTCACAAACCTCAGGGATTCCTATATAATGCTGAATGATTTATGAATGTGACAGGGAAATTTTAATGTGTATTCTATCACTAGAGCTCTCCGTAACTGTTAGAATGAAAAAATTTAGGAGTCCACTGAAAGGTTTCAAATGTGCACACTGCTTATTTTTTTCTTTGACTCGTTAATAGAAGTATTCATACAGCAGAAAACATAAAAACACATAATAATGGAAGGCATAATTATGACCCCAAATTACAATTGTGAATCACTATTAGGCATACGTTTATGTGTCCCATATGATGCTAATAGCTTTCTCCCAATGATAACCAGATACTTTTCTGCTGGATTAACACAAAGACATCTTGTCTTTTACTGCCAAATTTCTCTTTCAAGTATACCACCCCAATCTATTCCTTTCTAAATTTTCATTAATTCACACTTTTAAGTCAGTTCCTAATGATCCAGTGTAGAACAATGACTTGTTAAATATTCACAGCCTGGATTGTTCCTCTTTCTAATTCCTCAGATGAGTCTGTGTCAATAAGAAATAGAGAGAAGCCCCCAACTCCCTTCTCCTCTCCATCTCCCAATGTCCTCCATGTTATTCCTTATGCTCCACAAGTGAATTGGGGGAAATCGGAGGGGGAGGCAAACTATAAAAGACTGTGGACTCTGAGAAACAAACCGAGGGTTATGGAGGGGACGGGAGTGGGGGGTTAGGTGAGCTTGGTGGTGGGCATTAAGGAGGGCACGGATTGCACGGAGCAGTGGGTGTGGCACATAAACAATGAATCCTGGAACACTGAAAAGAAATAAAATAAAATGGAAAAAAAAAAAAAAGAAATAGGAGCTAGAAACAGGCTGGATACTAAAATGAAATTGGCAAGTAACGATTTTTAAAGTCTGTCTATGTGTATCTTTTTTTTAAGTGATGCGTGTCTCTATACTTGATAGCCAAATATAGAAAATTTTTTAGTTACTGAAAACCTGAATTCAGCAAAGAGACAAAGTTAAATTTAGTAATTTAATCCAATAATTAAGTAAATACACTTTATCAAACTGTTCTCTCTCTCTCCAAGTGGGCACAGCCCAGTAAGGTCACTTCCACCAAATTCTCAAACGAGTCAGACGCTAACCGTGGATTCTGGGCTCCAAGGAGGGCCTGACCACGCGCTCGCCCCGCGGACCCCGCAGGGCCGCTCTCCGTCCGCGGCGAGAGCCGGGCGGTCCAGGGAACACCGGTAAACTCGTGGGACTTCTGTCCCGGTTTGGGGACGCGTCCGTGCCGCATTCCCTCCGAAATTCGCACGTGGAGTTTCCAACCCCGTGGCGACCCCATTTGAAGGTGGGGACCTTGGAGGCGATTTGGTGTCGGTGACGTCAGGAGGGCAGGACCGTCCTGACGGGATTAGGGACCTTTCTAAGGAGAGGAAGGGCGAGAACCTCGTTCTCCCCGCACGGAGCAAAGGCCGCTGGACCCTGCAGGACGGGCCTCCCGCGAGCCGCCAGCAGGGCCCGCACCGAACGCCGAGTGGGGGACGCCCGGATCTCGGCCTTCCCAGCCCCGGAGCGGGCTCGGGCTGCGGCGGCCTAGCCGACGGGGACAGTCGTGATTCCGCGGTCACTGCGGGCACCGGGCGAGCGGCACACGCGCCGGGCGGCGTCAGGTCGTTGACCGCGTCGTGCAGACGCCCCGCGCGCGGCAGGCCCGGCTCCCCGCAAACCCCCCGGGAAGGAACTGCGTCGTCGCACTCGCGAGGCGCCCCCGGAAGACCCGGCGGCGGGGACAGGGACTGCCCGGGTGGCCCGGCCTGTGCTCTCCGCCGCCCCCACCCCGACCTCGTGCTTCCGACCGGCCGGCGGCGGCTGCTTCGGGCGGGGCCGCACACGCACCCCGGCCTCCGTGAGGCGGACGCCCGCGCGCTCGCCCCTCCCCCACCACCGCGGAGCGCGTCTGCGGCCCCGGGCGAGCGCGAGGACTCAGCCTTGTCCCCAGAGCACCGGACGGCTCCTGCCGCAGCGCACCCCGCGGTCACGACGAGCCACGGGGTCCGCCCGGCACAAGACGAACACGGCCGCGGCGAGCGCCTCCGGCTTCGGTGGGCAGCGCCCCCGCCACGGCCGGGAACCGCCACGGCCGGGAACTGCAACGAGCGGCTTCGACGTCTGGGCTCGTCGCTCTCACAGGAAACAAAAAGGCCGCCGGGGAGCCACTTCACCAGCGTCAACCTTCGCGTCCTCTCTCCGCGCGTCACCTCGCCCGGCCTCGTCGCCGCGCTCCAGCCGGGAGCGAGTGGAAGATGGCGGCGGCCGAGCAGGCTTCCCCGCGAGGCCTTTCGCCTGGGGAGGGGCGGTGCTCAGCGCGGAGCTCCAGCTCTCATTGGCTAGGACGACGCCACGTGACCACGTCGAGCTTAAACGAACGCTAGGTCCCCGGCTTCTCCAGCAGACGCGGGAATCCTCTAGTAGGAAACGCACCGCCACTCCAGTGCCCCCCCGCCAGGGTGCCCTGTCCGCGCCGCCACATCCGCGCACGGCTGCAGCCCCTCCCGAAGACGCCGCCGCAGGACCCCGGCCACGGCTCTCCGCTGACACCCGCGATGCCAGGCACCGCGTAGATCCGGCCGCTCCGTGCGCAGGAGGCGCCTGTCCCCGTGCGGCCGTGGCGACCCCGAACGTCGGTGGGGCTGGGGGCGGGTCCGCGAGGAGCCCGTCAGCCCCGCCCCCGCCCCCGCCCCCGCCCCCGACGTGGTCTGCGGCCGCCACACGCCGCGCGCACCGCTCGCGTCCTCCGCTGAGGTGAAAGCCGCCCGGAACCAAGTCCACGTGGGAGCTCTGCCCGCTGGGGCCCGACCCGCCGGCCCGGTCCGCGAGCGGCCGCCACAGCCGGCGCATCCCGCGAGCCCGAGTCCGTGAAGGCCGCGTAGCGGGACCGCGGTCGCCTCGCCCGGCGCCGTCCACCGCGTCCCCCAGGCTCGGGCTGCGAGCTGCGAGCGCGGACGGCGGCGCCGCGAGTCCCTTCCCGCTTACGCTCCCGCGTCCTTCCAGCCCGAGGCTCTTCCGGGGCTGCTGCCGGCCCCGCCCCCGCCAGGCCCCGCCTCCGCCGGGCCCAGCCTCTGCCCTCAGACTCGGAGGGGTCCGGGGTGGTGGGCCGCACCTCACGGGGCGACATCACTGCGGAAACCACCGCGCGCCGCGCTCGTGCGCCTCCGTGTCGCGTGCTCGGAGCGGGCGATCCTCGCGGCTGTCCCCGCAGCCCGCCTGTGCCGGTCCCTCCGCGGGGACAGGAGCGCGGGGAGACGCGCCTGCGCCGGACGCTGCCGGAACGAGGCCCGCCGTCTGGAGGAGTCTCTGGTCGTTCGGAGCCCCTGACCCAGTCCTGGGTCGGAGCCAGCGATGCAGCGGGGCTGCCGTGTGCCGCCCGATGATCGCAGCGAAATCGCGCCCGAAGGGTCCACCGGGTGTCCCTCCGTGTGTGTCCCTCCGTGTGTGTCCCGGACGCAAGAAGACGACGCGGCTGGGCCGCCAGGGGGCAGCTCCGGACCCCCCGGGGCCAGCACCAGACCACCGGGGGCGGGGGGCGGCACCAGGGGCAGCACCGACCGCCAGGGGCCAGCGCCGGACCGCCGGGGGCCGTGGAGCGCGTGGACGACGCGGGTTCGCTCCTGCTGGAGGCCGCGCGCCGACGGGGACGGAGTCCTCAGCGCGGACCGTCCGACACGGCCTCATGGCTGACCCCGCGGGCGGAGTTCGGAGCCCCGCAGGCCGCCGCGCGTCTGTGGGTCAGAGTCGGCAGACGGAGAAGCGAGGCGGCGTCTCTCCTCCCCACGCACCCGCAGGGGACGCCGAGCTCGGCCGCCCGGGGTGGGGACAGGGCCGAGGACATGCAGAGGCGCGGAGGGCGCCCCGGGCCTCCCCGCGCGATGTCCCATGTGTCCGGTGCATGCAGCCGTGCAGCCCTCGGGGCATCGGTTCGCTGGTCTGCTGAGGGGATGGTGGGGACAGCGTCGTCGCGGGGGCGGCACGCTTGCTGCGGGGTCAGCTCGGCCCGTCACCCACGACCGGGCCCCATGGCCCAGGGACTTCCGTTGGTACTTGTGGGCACGTACTGGCTGTTCTGGAGGCTGTTCCAGCCCGGAGTCGGGGCCGGGGAGGCGCGGCCGGCAGCACGTGGCGGGGAGGCTGGGGTACGAGCTCTGCGGGGTCGGGGTGCATCGGGCTCGTGCTGCAGGCGGCCCCAGCCCCGGCCCCCGGAACGCGCCGGCGGGGACCATGGCCCAGCGCTGTCCGCGACTCTGCCTGTGAGGTTCTGCGGGAAAATGTTCATTGGGTCGCGCTGCCTGTGTCTACACGGGGCTCTTCCGTGCGTCGCTCCCGGGCTGTACAGTTGTGTGTGCAGTTCGGTGTCGGCCTGCTTGGGAGCGGGTGTGTGGACGCTGCCTCCGCGGCCGCCGGGCTCTGCGCGGTGCTTCCAGTGCGGGGAGCTGCGGCGTTCGATGCGGACGTGCCGGATGGACGAGGATGCGCGCCGGGGGTGTCTCGTCTACGCGGACTGAAGGACAGAGCGGAACGGCCGCTCTGCCGCAGCTGTGAGTCCTGGAGGCCAGAGCGCAGCGCGGCAGACACGGCCGGGTTAGGAGCGCGGAGTTTGCTGAGAGACGGGACTGTGACTGTCCCCAGTGCGGGCGGAGCGACCTCACGGGAGGACGGCGGTGCCGCTGTCGCCGCAGGCGGTCCGACAGCGATACAGTGTATCCAGTCGGTCTATTGGGCGTTCACGTTTACGGTGTCTTGTCGATTCTACCCCAGTTTTTAAAAAAGGGAAAAAACGTTCCGCTGAGCGCGAAGCGGCCGTGACAGGAAAGGGACAGCGGGCGGCCGAGCTCCGGGCAGGCCCGGCTCGCGTTTTCACCCCACGTCCCTGCGGGCCGCTGCTCCTGCCCTCGTGCTGCTCGCGCTCCTGCTCCTGAGACTGTCGGCACCGCATCCCGCCGACGAGCCTCCCCCGGTTACCGACTCGTCCGTCCCGCAGGGGCTGGGGACGGAGCGATGAACGGGGTCAGGGCCTGGTTCTGCCGGAGTGGACTCTCCGGTGCTTACACTGCAGGTAAGGTGACAGTGGGGGCGCCTGGGGGGCTCAGTCGGGTAACACTCTGCCTTCGGCACAGGTCATGATCCCAGGGTCCGAGGATCGAGCCCCGCGACACGTCAGTCTCCCCGCCCAGCAGGGGGTCCGCTTCTCCTCCTGCTCCTCCCCCCAACCCGTTCTCTCTCTCCGACCGTCTCTCAAATAAGTAGATAAAATCTTAAAAGAAGGTGGGAAGTGAGTGCATAAGACGGGGCCATCAGGAAGGGTTTCTCTGAGAAGGCGACTTAATGACGAACACAAGCCATCCTCGTGAGGTTACACCACGCCAGGTGAGTTCAGAGCCCCCAAAGTGGGCTTGCTGCATCCGGGGACAGAAAGGAGGCCGGGGGGGGGGGGGGGGGGGGG